>CM075939.1:5127252-5579817 GCA_038030265.1 Corythucha ciliata
AAAAATGACGATTCGCGCATTGAAAATGTTGAAGTATATAATGTCCTAATAATAAATAGTAAAATCGGTAATCGTAATAAAATCGACCACTCTCGCGCCGAAAATGGCTAACCGCCATTCGCGCCGCCATGGCGGCATTCGCTCAACATGATTCGCTTTTATGAAAAGAGCGAATGTGCCTTTCGTATCCCTTCCTAAGTGTTGAGATTTTTCATTCATTTCCACTTCTCTCCTCGAGAAGTAAGTAAGTAAGTAAGTTTTATTTTGGAAAAAAAACATGAATAAATAAAAGGAAAACTCCAATTTACAATAATAATTACATCACCAGCCCTATTAGAAGTTCAAAGAACTTGTGCAATAGGGCCGAGTTGGTTGAAGAGACGGTCAGCAGAGCCACAAGAGCTTTAAAAAAACAATCTACACAAACCAATTAGGTGAAAATACTATACAAATTTAAAAAAACAAACAAAACAAACAAGGGCAAGTACAAAGTAATAAGTTACACAAATTAATAACAAAAAATATTTCTTATAGCTTCAGCTAGCGAGTGAGGTGTGTGCTGTGCAATGTTCAGACAGTTATTGTAGGAAAAAATAAGGGCTTGATTGTAAGCGTTGCGCCTATAAAATTTAGTATTACATTTAGGGCTTCTAATATTCGAAAGAGTGGCAGATCTCAAACGTCCGATGATACTCTTATGCTCTTCCTTAATGCCAGTCTTAGAAATATGCAAAGACGATATAAGCAAAAAAAGCTGTTTAACATTCAAGATACCTAATTCTTTGTATAATTTACCTGTTGGGTAACGGAGAGGTTTTTTAAATAATATTTTTAAGATACAGTTCTGTACCGTTTGTAAGGTTTTCAAATTAGTCCGACAAGTGCTACCCCAAACAATAATGCCATACCGAATGATAGATTCCACTAGTGCAAAGTAAACAGTTTTACGTTCAATATAGGACAATAACTTAGTTAGAATTTTACATGGATAAAATAACTTACGTAGCCTGCTACTAACCGATCTAATATGTGATTTAAATTTCAACTGGTGGTCTATAGTGATCCCCAAGTATTTGCACTCTGTGGTCATCTGTAAGTCACTACAAATACAAGACTTCGAGAAGACACAAGATACACTTTCATGGAATTTCAAGCTCAACTTAACTTGTTTCACACAAGGGGAAATTTTAAATTTAATAGCCCATGATTTATTAACATTGAGACAGAGATAATTACAGTCTAGCCATTTCTTAAGTACGAATATATCCATATTTATTGAGTTCTCCAGATCAACCAAATCATCTCCCCAATAAATTAGCGCAATATCATCCGCAAAAGCAAATATTTCTCCCGATAGGTTAAGATGTAGGACTTCATTTATATACACTAAAAATACGATAGGCCCCAAAACCGTTCCTTGAGGAACCCCGAAAGTAACTTGTTCAGTAGAGCTCAAACTACCAGAGACTCTTGTTACTTGAGTTCTACCTTCAAGATATGATCTAAGCAAATCAAGAGCAACCCCTCTAACTCCACAAGCAAATAATTTTTCCAATAACAGGCCATGATGAACAGAGTCAAATGCTTTTTTAATATCTAGGAAAAGTCCTACTACATGTTTTCCTCGATCGAGCTTTTCACCTAATCATGTTCCAGCGTGCCCAATCTCTTCTATACACCTGTCTCACCATTCAAAAAAACTGTATTATCGTTTCCAATAGGAAAAACGTATCGAAATAGTCTAACGTTTTTCGTGCGATTTTAGGTTTCAGTTATTTTTTCAATCGTTCAAGTTTCTCTAGAAAATTCACGATGACCAGGCATGTGGATTTTGCTTTCGAGGATTGTGTAGAGCTAAAGGAAAACTGGTATTCAGCCACTTCTTCAAATTTTTAGATTCTCCACGAGCTAATGAAGACTCAATTTTGTGTCCTATAAATATGACACTGGGCTATTCGACGTTGGTTTGCTAAATGCAATTTTTTTGTCAAATTCAACTCGTATTTTCAAATTTCTTGAAGAAGTTCATCAGTATTCACTTGCCGAGCGAATAGCA
The DNA here is from genome assembly GCA_038030265.1 of Corythucha ciliata. Classification (NCBI taxonomy): domain Eukaryota; kingdom Metazoa; phylum Arthropoda; class Insecta; order Hemiptera; family Tingidae; genus Corythucha; species Corythucha ciliata. The sequence goes on from CM075939.1 coordinate 5,129,309, forward strand.
GCCGAGATCTTGCTCTACCGCCGGACCCTGGTGAGCTGACCGACGAAGATGTCATTGATGGTGTTCTTGATACGACAGGAAAGTCGAAAGTCGTCGACGTTGTGGGATTGCTGGAAGTTTAAAGATCGGAAGATGACGCCGGAGGCCAAGAACTCCCCGGCGGTAGCCAGAGGAAGAGGAAGGCGTCGATCGAAAAGAAGAGAGGAAAAAATCTGCTCAGTGCAATCGGAATCGTGTCATCTATTCTGCAGCTTTGCTGATCAAGACGCGCTGCTGCGCTACTAAACCTAGAATTTTTTAAATGGGGAATGGTCAACAAATATGGATGGATGACCGTCAGGTGCTTCAGGTGACACGGAATAATCAACTGATTGTCACCAAACATACATCCGGTTTGGATATTAGCTATGAGATCATTGCTGGAACGATGGATTTTCTGTCAGTTCCAGCTCTTCTATTACGGTTGTGTCAACGGTGTGAACCGGTCAACGGTGTGTACGGTGGTGTCAACCACAAAATTCAAGAAGCCATTTCGTATAGACAGTGTGTAGCGGGTTCTTTTAAGAAAATTCGGACTATTTTTTGAACGTGTGAATAATTAATTATTAAACAAAAACCAATACGTTAAATTTATCTTTAAATTTTATGAGTAAATAAATTCTGAGATGCGCACCCTTACAAGTTTAGAAATATCTACCTTAATTTTAACAAAGTCCCGATTGGAAGGCGATGGTCGAATTCGGAGGCGACGGTTGACGCGCAGGAAAAGATAAACGATCACTCGTGATGTAAAAAAATGTTTAAGAGGACGGAACCAGACAGGAGTCAAGAAAAAAAAAGGAGACCTGCATGTCTTGCAGTCGCCTTGGTTGAGTTAACATGTCGGGTGCGTGTGCGGTCTGTAATGAGCCAGTTGCCGTGTCCGTGGCATTGATTTGCGTCTTCTGTAAAGGTGATTATCACTATTCGTGCGCGGAGTATTCCGAGACTAATTTTAAAAAACTCTCAAAGGACGCTCGGAGTAAGTGGAAGTGCTTTACGTGCAAGAATAGTATGGACGAGATTAAAGGTTTTACCGCGATGATTCAGGGGATTAAAAATCAAATTGATGAACTCGGTGGGTTCAAAGCCTTAGTTAATTCGGTCGATGAAGTTAAAAAGTCGATCGATTTTATTAGTGCAAAGTTCGATCAGTTTGTTGTGAAAATGGAAGAAATGGACACGAAGATTCAAAAAGTGGAAAAGGAGAATAGAGAGCTTACGGAACGAGTCGCTTTGTTGGAAGATGATTTGCGTTATTGCGATCAATATGCTCGTAGAAAGAATATTGAAATAAGCGGGGTTCCTGAAACATCGAATGAAAACTGCTTGGCTATTATTGGAGACCTTTTTAAAAAACTAGAAGTCGAAGCGAAGGTTGTGGAGGCTCACAGAGTTGGCTTCGTGGATGTCAAGGCAAAATTTCCTAGGCGTCTAGTCGTCAAATTAGCAGCTGAAGAGGATAGATCCTGTCTTATATCAGCATCTCGCCGGAGGAAAGTGAAAGCCTGCGATTTAATTTCTGCCTGGCCGGATTGGAATATTTACATCAATGAGCATATGTCTAAAGCGGCTAAACATCTTTTCTTTTTGGCGAGAGAGAAGGCAAAGGAGAAAGGATATAAATTTGTTTGGTTCCGCAACAACACGGTGTATGTTAGAAAAAGTGAGGGGGCTAAAAAGTGTTTTGTTTATTCTTTAAAGGACCTGGATAAATTCTGATTGCGATTAACTTTATAAATCTTTGTTAATAATTATGTGTGAAGCCTTACTAGAAAAGCTTGACGCTAGTAATAATTGCGAAACCCTAGTTTGTGATACTCTTATGGATGTAGAATTTAATCTAAATAGTATTAATGGATTGAATATCCTTTCTCAAAATATTAGAAGTGTAAAAAGAAACTACGATACTTTTCTTGCCTTTGTTAGTTCGCTCAAAGTCCAGCTACATGCTATTGTTTTGACTGAGACCTGGGAGTGTGAAGTTGCTAATACCGGAAGTTACGAAGAGTGTAATTTGTTTTGAGAGCCTAGAAGGTAGATTGAGGGAGGAATCTTGGGAATCTGTATACTTTGAAAAAGACGTTGATATAGGGCTTTGGAGTCCTTTTCGGAAATTTTGGGGCGGAATATAAAGTTGTGTACCAGTAATATAGTTGTTAGGAGTAGCAAGAAATTCGTGAAGCTGAAGCAGTGGATCACTAAGGGAATTGTCATTTCTATTCGTAATCGTGATAAAATAATTTAGAGCTCAAAGAGTACTTTCGAAATTATAGAAATTTGTTGAATTGTCTCATTCGTAAAGCTAAATATCTGTATTTTTCTAAATTGGTTGATCAGACTGGTGGGGATATGAAGTCTTTGTGGGATGTTGTTAAAAAAGTATCGCACATTTCAGTAGAGCAACAGCCTGTTGTCGAAAAGTTAGGGATGAAAATGGTGAGCTATTGACGGATAAGAAAGCTGTAGCAAATTCTTTTAATGTTTTCTTTTCCCAAGTAGGCCAAAAGATGCATGCGGAGATAGAAAAAGGGCCAGGCACTGTTCATTTAAATACAAAGTTAGCAAGAGATAGTTGTGTCTTGAAATCGTTCTTCCTTGCACCCGTGGAGCCGGTTGAGATTAATAAGTATATAAAAGAGTTAAAGAATTTTTCATCTTATAATATGGGGAACATAACAAATTTAGTGTTAAAGAAAGTAGCAGAATTCATAATTTTTCCCCTGGCGTATATTTTCAATTTGGTACTTTGCACAGGTCATTACCCTTCAGTTTTCAAAAACGCTTTGGTGATTCCTTTGTTTAAGGGTGGTGACCGTACCAGTATGAATGATTTCCGCCCTATAGCCCTCACGTTAGGGCTGAGCAAGGTTCTTGAAAAGTGCATCAAGGAGAGGCTTGTATCATACTTGGAGAAGAATAGAGTGCTTTCCAAAAATCAATTTGGTTTCCGGAAGGGTCTTGGATCCCAGCATGCCTTGTACGAACTGCACAGTACTATTTCGGAAAAGCTTGATGAAGGTTTCAATGTCGTTGGAGTCTTCCTAGACATTCGCAAGGCCTTTGACACTGTGCACCACGGTATTCTTGTGGAAAAATTGATGAGATGTGGTGTGCGAGGTGTAGCCCTAGACCTATTCAAGTCTTATCTCTCAGGCCGAACTCAAAGGACGAGAATTGGTGATATTATCAGTGAGTCAGCGTCGATTTGTCAGGGTGTGCCCCAGGGTACGGTGCTTGGCCCGGTTCTGTTTCTTGTGTACTTTAACGAATTATTAGACATGGATATATCTGGAAGGGTTTTTGGCTTTGCTGACGACACGGCTGTTGTTCATTGGGATAAAAATATTAGGAATTTAGTCTCGAGAATTAATAAGGACCTATTTGCAATGAAATGTTGGTTTTCTAGAAATTTAGTTTGTGTAAATGTTTCGAAAACATCAGTTATACGTTTCTCTATAGTCCCTAGTAAGTTGCCTAATGATGAACTTCGAATACGATTTCATAATTTCTCCTGTAATCAACAAGAATCTTCATGTAATTGTAAGTTATTGCCCTTGGCAGAAAATTGTAAGTACTTAGGCGTAACATTCGATGCCAACTTCAAATTTAAGGCTCATGTAATGAATCTATATAAGAAAATGCGAAGACTGTTTTATCCTTTTAAAATGTTGAGTAAGGTGCTCCCTGATTGTTATCGTAGAGTAATCTATCTTGGACTTGCCGAATCTTTATTCAGTTACGGTCTGATCGCATGGGGTAGTGCTTGTAAAAGTAATTTGAAACCTCTCCAAACGCTTCAAAATGGGCTATTGAAAGTCTTGTATGGAAAACCCTATTTGTACTCTACAGCTAGGTTGTATAAGGAGCTTAATTTCTTGAATATTAAACAAATTTTCCTGTTGCAAGCCTGCCTTCACGTGTATAAAATCGGAATTAAAACGGAGCACAAGTGCCTTGCGCCGTCTTTAAGAACTGCTAGTAGATCAAATATCCGTGTTCCCAAAGTGAAGTCCGAGTTCTTTAAAAGAAACCCTTATAACCAGGTCATTAGTTTTCTTTATGACAATAATATTAACTTAAATAATTTAAAGACCACTCGAGCTTTAAAATCTACATTATTAAATACCTTTAAGTCTGTTACTAAGTTCTAGTCTGTTTGAAACTGGTCTGTTTGCTTATTTAATATATTAGTTTATAATTAATTATCCTTCATTGTCAAATATCAAGCACATGCACATAAGCATAGCATATTATCATGTAAGTTTTGTAAAGTTTTGTTGTTTTTTTCCTATTTTGCTTTATTATTTTTTGTTGTTGTTGAGTTGAGTGTGAGACTCGGCCTAATTTCACAAGTTTCGTTTGAACTTATCATTAAGCCAGCTTGAAATCCTTTTTGGTGTACCTATACTAATGTTAATTTGCAAAGCTAAACAAATAAATAAATAAATAAATGTCGTTTTACAAATGCCGGCCTCGTCATCAAGATTTCCGTTCGGAGCTTACTTTGAAGTCTCCCTTTTGCACCAACTAAGAATCTTCTGCTCGGCGCCCGATACTTCCCTCGTGGGCCCGTGGTGATGAGAGGTTAGCCCTTTTTTATTTAAAGAATTCTTGTTATCTTCGTTATAGTGATGGGCCTGTTTTTCTTTACCTTGCTGAGCAGTCCGTCGAACTTCACGGGAACCCAGGAAGCCACAATGGGTTGCACACGAAGATGCCTTTTCTCAGACCTCTTGGCCGACGTCCTTCCTCCTTAGACGTTCCTCGCTCGACTCCTTTTTTCTAATGGCGACGACCACCTCCACATTTACGACTTCGACCGCCGAAATTTTGGCTCCAGAAATGGAATATGCGGGAAGACCCGGCGCGGTGACAGGTAAGTTTATCGCGTCACTACCACGGTTATCACTATTGTTTACATTTTTCGTTGATTGTACGTATTTTTGTTATTCATTAATTATTTTTCTTATGTTTTTTTTTGTTTTTAGTTAACAACTACAATTAACACGACAGGGGAACGAACAATATTCCGTTAAACGACAGGTCGGCGATACAAGGTATGACAGCTACATCGAACACAACAGAGGGACGAACAGTATTTGGTTACGACGATGGGATTTTTACATTATTTAAGTCTCACTAATAGTTTTAAATAAAGTTCTGAATTTTTGTATGAATTTTTTATGTACTCCCTTTGTGGAACGCCACAAGTGTTAGGGCGACCACCTAAGTCATATTATTACGAAATGGGGTCAACAAACGAGATGTCAAGGAGATGACTGTTCCAAAAAACCCTTACTTTATGTTCAAAATGGGATTTTACTCTATCCATTGACCGTTTCCCCCAATTTTACTGCCTTTGAGTGGCTCTGGTAAAAATTAATCAAGTTTCCATACCATTTTTTTAAATATTCCATAGGCCTTTAGGGAGACCAATCGAAACTACATAAGCGCCCAGCGACCTATGGATAGGACAGGTCATTACGTGTGGAGGGGAGGGGGTTCAGATTCGAAAAAATATTTTTTAATAACAATAGGGCAATAGGAAACAATATACAGAAATAATTGAGATAAAACTAGTATAGGAAACTTGGGCGTTAACGGGTTAATTTCGTCTGTCCACCAAGGCACAGGTCGCCGCGTGGGTTTCGTTGACTGTCGGGGTATCGACTCTTTTGCTGCTGCGATTATATTACTCGTGAAGGTGGCAACGTCGGCCTCTGGATTCCTTGTCAGATCACAGGCTCTGCTGTAGCTTTGGTATTTCTCCCAGTCTGCTTTGCGAAGATTCCATCTCGGGCCCCTTTCAGGGTCATATTGACGGGAGGAGTCGTGCCTAACAATCAACGGGAAGTGATCCGAGTGGTGCAGGTCATTACATACACTCCACTCGAACGAACTTGCAAGCGATGGGCTGCATAGGGATATGTCTATTGCATCAAACAATCCAGAGCTTGACGTGAAATGAGTTGCTGCTCCGTTGTTCAGGATGACAAGGTTGGCATCGTCAATAATTCTGTACAGTATTCTCCCCGATGTTGTAGTGGATCGTGATCCCCATGCCGAGTCATGCGCGTTCACATCCCCCATAATCACAAGTGGAGCTGGAAGCCCCCGAATTAATTGAATCAGATCATCCATGTTCCATGTCGAATCCGGTAGATAGAGCGAACATATCGTCATTTTAATAGGTGCACCTACCTGGACTGCCACCGCTTGGACGTTGTCCGGCGTAGTAAGCCTTGTCGACTGCAGTCGTTCACTGATGTACAGCGCGACTCCGCCGTGCCTGTGACCTCCTCGCCTAATATCGACTTCTCTACTGTACAGTAAGTACCCCCTGATGTCATACCGTTTACTTGTCGAGAAGTGTGTCTCCTGAATCGCTATTACGAGTGGCTGGTATCTGTTAACTAGGAATCCAAGTTCGTCAGCTCTGCAGTGGACACCTCGAGGGTTCCATTGCAGGAATACATTTCTTCCGGCTCTGAAGTTGGTGGTCATTTGGATTTAACGCGTCTTCCAGTCACTATTATCATGTTCGAGTTACCTCGCCTATGTACGCCACATCGGGCGCACATACAGTTTGGCTTATAAAGTGAACAATGTACGTTAACAATAGTGTTTTCCAACAATGTGGAATAATTGTGAATCGTGTGAATACTTATCCAATAAATTATAATTAAAACTATAACTATCCAATTGTAAATCATGTGATTTTTTTTTTTACAGTGAATTTTATACTGCAGTACTTGGTGGCTCCTCTTTTTCTTTTCCTTCGTTCCCTTGCTCTTGAGAGGTTCCATCCATTCCATCCCTTGGGGGCTTTCTTGCTCTTCCTTTCCCCCCTCCCCCCGGTTTGCGTTTCTTTTTTCTCTTTCGGTTCACAGCCTCTTCCCATTCCTGGGAGCTACTGAGGCTTGGAGATGTTTCTGCATCGTTTACAGGAGTCCTTGCCGTGCCAGAGTCTCCGCCAGCGTCTTCGAGAGGCGTGGCCAGCGCTTTGGCACTGTCTATCAGAGAACTTTCAAGATCCTCGACTCGGATGGTTCTGGCGTGGATAAAGGGTCTCTGTGGTTTGGGTGGAGGCATCATTTCTGCTGATGTTTTCGACGGAGGCGATAGACTCTCCAACTCTCGCCGGTCTATGTTCTCCACTGGAGTTTCTTGATTGCCCTCTTGGGGTTGAGGGGGGGGGCATACACTCAACTGATTTGATGTTTGGAGATCTTGATAGTTTAGGGGTATCCGGGAGGTCTTGATTTTGTCCCGCGCCTGCCTTTTCGATGGTGGCTTTTTCCCTCGTGCATGATGTTTTGTCTGATCTATCTTCTTCCATCACCGGTTTGCTACCGTCCGACTGTACTGTTCTTGGTGAGTGTCTTACCTCCTTTGGTTGACCTATCTTCTCTCCTTCACATACCTTCGGAATGCTTGGAGGGAGGCGTTTCCCTATCGGTGGTTCTTTATTAAGCGATAAGGCTTTGGGGACCACCCGGCTAGTTTCGTGCGTATGCTTGCTTTGTGTGTTTTCTCGTCGCTCATTCGTTCTCCCAGACAGACTCTGCCCAGTTTTGTCTGAGTAGGTAACACCCTCTTTGACAGTGTAGCCACTTTTTGCCAGATACCTAGCTTGGTAGTAGCTACACTTGTGGACTACCTTCATCCTCTGTGTTTCTTTTTCCAACTTATACATAGGGCAGTCTCTCGATCTGGCATTATGGTTCTCACCACAATTTCTACATTGAGGCGGCTCTGCACACGGCTCGCCCTTCTCATGTGCTATTCCACAGCCACAGACTGGCTCTGCTTTGCAGGCCAGTGCTGTATGACCGAATTTCTGGCACCTGAAACATTCGAGCGGGTTTTGTATATAGGGTCGGACCTTGAACCTCAGGTACGCGCCCACCATCATCTCTGGGAGTTCATTTCCTTTAATTGTTACAATCACACTATTTAGCTTTTCTATATTACCCTCGATTTTCCTGGTAAAATGCTTTGCACTTACTACATTATACTGCGTTAGCGCTTCCACCATTTCTTCTTCTTCTGCGTACTTGAGGCCGTCCGCATAGATTACTCCCCTAACAGTATTCAACCTTTCTGGTGCATCTGGAACCACTGGGACTTCTCCTAACTTCTTCATGGCCTTGAGTTTTTCTGACTGCTCTTTAGTTTTGACTTCAATAACAAGAGTTCCACTCCTGGTCTTTTTCACATCTTTGACCTTTCCGGCGATCTTATCAATTTCTCTAGCAATAAGGAATGGTGAGACCGTCTCAAACGTCCCTTCCGCTCTTCTTATTACGATAAACCTTTCCCACGCATCTGCCACACATTACCACTCAACGTTTTCTGAGGAGATCTCTCTTTTCGGTCGTAGTTCCTAACGCCGTCAGCGTTGTTTGCCTTTTTTGGTGTGGTTTTTTCCTTTCGTCTTGTCTTCAGAGGTGGTGATTTCCCCTTAGAAGGGCCTTCGTACGGTTCCATCGTATAGTTCTTCCTTTTCCTTTCACCGTCCGACATTCCATATGAGGCAAGCGACTCGGAGCTACTCGTTCTAGGTCTCAACTTCCTTATTCTTTCAAGTGATTGCATTAAGAACGGAGTTCGGCTTATAAGCTCACTCAGGCTCTCTCTTCTAGTAGGGGTTAAACTTTCCCCACCTTGCGGGGGAAGCATTGGGGCCGACCCTCCAGTGCTTCCATCCTGCTCAGCTACGTTGTACACAGGTACGTAGCTGACGCTAAGTTCCAAGGGAGTGTCCGTGTCCGCGCGAGGGTCGCCCTGCGGGGCCTGATCACCCGCAGGGTTTCGAATATTCAGTCCGGCATTTTTATTGTTTTCGTCCATTTTGGGGGCTGTATGCATTTTATACCTGCTGCCGCAGGTGAAGCTGCGAAGTGTTGAGATTTTTCATTCATTTCCACTTCTCTCCTCGATAAAAACACAGTTTGCAGATTCCACGCTTCTGTTCATATCTTTCACATACAATTGAGTACAAATTTATTTAAATTTACTTCTCGATGATGAAATAGCGGGTGGTTCCTCTTCGGTGGCACTAATCTTACCTTCACGCTACACCAAAAACTTGAATGCAACGCAGAGAGAACGACTTAAACTAAGAACTCAGTACGGAAAAAGAGGAAACCAGAAAAAATAAAAAATAAGATGATGATGAAGAGTGGCGGAGAAGGATACATTTTTTTGTCCGTGAGAGCGCTTTTTGCCGAATAAGCGTATTTCGAGCCCTCTCCCTTTTCCCGTCGAACAGGCTAGCTTTTCTTAAAGATAATCCCGATCTTTTTTTTTTTTTTTTTTGCAAAAATTTGCAAGTGCAAGACTCTTGTTCTTGTGCAAGACACATTCCCGGAGTCTTGCAGGAAGTCTTGTTCTTGCAGGGTAAGTCTTGGTTTTGGTCTTGCATCCACAATCAAGTCTTGGTCTTGGAAGTTATCAGCCACCTAGATTTATTACGTTTCGCCTGCCCTGGTTTCCACCACCCTAACCGCACAAAAAGTTGATTTTAGCGAGTCGTCACTGTATCTAGGGCATCAGGTTTCATTAATATTTATAGACGCTTTTCGTTCATTTCTCTGGCTGTTGAGTTAAACCCTCTGTTCATTTCAGGTCATTTTTACCCTTAATAACTTCTTAAAAAGGCGTAGGCCTGTATTTTGAATAAATAATGTGAGTAGCTATTTCTATTCCCTGCCATATTCGAAATAACGAGGAGAGAGAGAAAAAAAAAACCCTTCCCAAATAAATAGTAGCGCTCCTTACGACGCGAAGAATGTAAGAAAACAAATTGTTCAGAATAATAAGCCAGCGCACTCGTTCTCCATCTACAACGCCCACCATTTCCATCAGTAGTTGTTCGAAAGAGGGGAGGAGGGGAGGGCGAGAGATGAAAAACCTTTATATATTTGTTTCATAAGATCATTTCTTTCGTGCCGCATAAAGTTTAGAAATACAGTCGTGGAGTGTGAGGGAGAGCCAACTCGCTCACATACTCAGCACGGCAAACATAAGGACCCTGGGACTCTCCATCGACCCGCCTTCACCATGCCACAGATATAAAAAGTAATAAAGTGAATTTTTCTTTTCGTTTCACTCGCTCAGATTTTAAAAATTAATTGTGTTCATCAGTTGAATAAACTGACTTTGTGAGCTTCAAGGAATTATTATAAATGAATTCGTGCATTTTAAAATTGTGCCACGTTCAATTGCAAATATTTTTCATGCAATTGAGACAGTGATGTACTTCAAGAAATAAAATAAATAAATAAAAAATAAGCGAAGGTGACGAGAAGGTGCTCATAATAAATTATCTCTCAACTCGAGATAGGTCACTGAAGAGTGGGTGGGACGGGTTGGTTGTTGATAGTAGAGGGAAAATTGGATAAGTTCCAATACTTTTTAACTCCAGTCTCAATGGATTCGATGCCAATGGGTGGAATGGAATGGTGGGAGTGAGGAAGGCAAGGGAGGAAGAGAAAAAAGTTCTAGAATGATGGATCATTGTCGGTGATATCCATCAGGAAATCGCAGCTTGTCTGTGAAAGAGGAATTGATTTTTTTTTTTTTTTTTTCAATGCTGCGCAAGATTTTTTGTTAACACTACGCGACTCGCTACTAGCATTTTGAACTTATGCGTTTGGATAATGGTCTGGCTACGTGTAGCTGCGCTCCCTCAGTTGCGAAAGCAGTATGAGAAATTGAAAACAATTCAAAAAATTATCGTCCGCACGTATCAAAACTCTGACAATAATTATAATTAAGAGCGTATACAAGCTTCCTCTTATCATTGGTTGACTTTCAACGCACAGCGGTGGGCTGAGATATAGACCGTGAGAGAGATCATTACTCCCGGCCTGAAAATAGAAAAATACGCGCGTCAAAAATGGCCAATCTGAACATTCGCACTGCTTACTTGACGAACGAATTGTCGTTCATGCAAGAACCGGTTAAGCTGGCTATAAAACGACTAAACTTACTATATCCTTATAGGCGCCCAAACATTGCTAAACTGATGGTTCATACGCCCCTAAAAAAAAATTATTCCTGCATTTAAAATAGAAAAATTGACCACTCACGCATCGGCATGACGGTATATTCGCGTCCAAAACTTATTGAAGTGACAGCGGCATGACCATGCGGTGGCGGTGACCGGCTTTGTATGCTTACAAAGCCCGCGTGATGCATCATGGGGCCCGATAGCGCGGCCATTCGAGATATTCGGCTAAAAATGGCATCGCAGTAAAGAGCGGCTCCCTCGCTATCCAACTACTGACTGACTAAACACGTCATAAAAGTAGTAAAATTGACTATTTGCTTTGGAAAAATGGTTAAACTTACGACCTCGGTTATCAAAAATGTTTAAACTAAAAATAGCCTCAATGAGTGATTCATTCCCTAAAAAGTCCCAAAACACAGCAAACTGGCTAGTCAAACTCGGAAATTGACCAAACTCACCACTGGCACCCCAAAAATGACAAATTAGACGATTTCTCACAATGAAAATGCCTAAACTGTTGCCTTTTTTTCCACTATAAAAACGTCTATATTGATTTTCCGCGCCCCAAAACGGTGATTCTTACGATATATGTGCACCATGAACATAGCTGAGCTCTTAAATAACAGAATAATGTCTATTCACGCCATAAAAATAGCAAATAGACAATTCCCGCTTTTAAAATGGAGTAACTGATCATTCGGGCCTTGGAAATGGCTTGTCGGGCTATGCACGCGTTCAAAAGGGCTAAAGTGATTTATTTGCGTAAAAATGACGAAACTGAGCAAGCACGCCTTAAAAATAACAAAAACAGGTCAAGGTCAGGGAAGAAGATCAAACTGGCTATTTCAGCCCTAAAAATGGCTGTACTGACGTTGTACTCCCTGAAAATAGCTTAACTGACGCTTCGAGCCCTAAAATAGCCAAACAGACTATTTTGGCGCCCGAAAAATTGCGAAAATTTTCCTAAATTAACGCTCTCGGTGGCAAACTGACAATTCGCCGCCTAAGAAATGGTATGAGGGAATATTCGCGATATATTAAAAAAAAATGACTCTATTTCCTGTTGAAAATGGTCAAACTGACGTTTCACGCCCTGTAAAATGATTAAACCGACCATTGGCTCTCGAAAAGTTGTCAAACTGTGATCATTCCGTGACGTGAGAATGGTCAAACTGAACATTCGCGACCTGTACACCTCGCCTTGCACATAGGCCTCACCTCGCAAAACCGGTACGTTGCGGTCAGTTTGCTTTCCGTGTGGCGAAGCCTTTGGTGAGCCCGAATCAACTATTTGCGCTATAAATTTGACGATTCTTGTTTATAAAAATGTGAAACTTCACGCTCTATAAATTGACAAACTGCGACCATTCGTGCTGTTAAATGACGAATTTTACGATTTGCGCCTTGAAATAAGTTGAACCGGCCAACTTGCATCCCCCAACTTTGCAATTCCCACGCTAAAAATGTCAAACTGACCATTCGCGCCTATGAAATGGCTTGAAGAAACACGCGAACCCTGAAAATGGCAAAAATTACTCGGTGCGATCTAAAAGGCGCTCAACTGACAATTCGTATCTCAAGACTAGTAATTGATCAATTTCGATAAACAATAAGGGAGAAGTTGAGAAATAAGGAATGCGTAGCACGCTAGGTAAATCTGAGTCGTTGCGTAGCTATGAATCGCCTAATCAAGGAATTGAACCCCGCGGGAGAGCTAATTAATAATTAACTCTCGTTGTGTGTTGTTCCAAGTGACCACTCATTGAATGAAACAATAAAGAAGGGCTGTCGGTAGGGTTGGGAGTGGTTGAGGCTAGTTTGAACTCACTAAGCTCTAACCAACCCTCCGTATTTATATTCGTCTCGTGGATGCCCTTTTCATGAGCGGTTTGCGTCTGTACATATAGAGGACGTTTGAGCAATTAGCCATTTTCACGGACAATAGTATACAACACTCCGCGGAAGAGAGAACGAAGGAAGGCTTGGCTTCAACGGGAAAGGGTTGACAGGGAAATGAGAGTGGCGAATTAAAAAAGCTGGGGCGGAGAGAGAGAGCAAAAATATATATATATTGGCACAACGCGAGGAAGTTCAATTCACGGGGCGACATCATCATTCTATATCATCTAATTGTCGCTTCTTCCTTCCTGATTAGCTTAACTCCCAGGGCGAAGCCTCACTAGCTTAATGTTTATTCATGGAACACCCCTGATGCATTGGAAGGATAAGTAACGGAGTTTATCCCTCCTTTTGGACGCTAGATATGCAAATTTTTTTTTTTTCAGTAGCTCTGTCCCTTTTTTTAAAGAGGCAATAGACCTTGCCACATAGAACACCTCTCGATTTAAAAAGATTTTTCTTGGAGGAAATTTAATTTTTTTCCCCTTCGTCCCCCGCTGTTCTTTTTTGTTGCGGCGACGGTTTTCCTATAGTGTACAGAAGCACAGTAGGGGTGAAGGAAATCCGTTTCCAGTTGGAAAAAAGATACGAAGGTCCCAGTCGCGTTTGTCGCAGATGTTACCTATATGCTCACTGTGTGTCGAGTGTTCATCACAGAAAGGAAAGCATGGTTCGAGGGGTGGGAGGGGAGAGTATTATAGAATACGGGGGACCGGACTTTTACATTGTTTTTCCGTTTTAAAGGCTCTGAACCAGTTATGAAAAAACATAACGTGTTCACTAGCAAGATAGTAACTGATGCAAGAATCAGTCTCATTTCCTGGCGAAGCCATAAGTCTGTCTGGAAACTGAATTTGCTCACTTCTTGATCTTGAATTGGTGTTTTTGCCTCTAAAATTGACTGAAGGGGGAGTTGCACATGTGTTTCCTCGACCCCACTCCAATCATACCTCGCCTACTCCGCGTTACGGAAATTACCGCCTTATTTCTGCACCAATCGTGGACTTCAAGGGCTCATTTAAATCTTCAGGAAATTCCTCACAAGCGTACGATCTTTCTTTTTCATATTACATCCCTAAAATAACTGTAAAACGCACACAAACTTTTATCTTGAAAAGTCACACTCTTTCGACGACTTATTTAGGAAAACAAGATTGTACGCTTGTGCGAAATTTTTTTGTGCCGTCCTAGCTCATGTCTTCCCTGACGGCAGCGAACGTCCAATTGCCTACGCGTCACGGTTACGTCACGAAGGCTCAGAGAGGTTATCCCCAAATCGAACGCGAGGCATTCGGCATCATCGCTGGGATCTCTAGATTTCGAGACTACCTGTGGGGACGCCGATTTCTCCTGGTCACCGATCATCGGCCACTACTATACATATACATATATTTGGCCCCGGCAAAGGCATTCCAATTTACGCCGCGAACTGACTCCAGAGATGGGCGTATCTACTGTCCAGCTTCACATACGACCTGAAGTGTGTGGAATCCAACGACAACTGCGCCGATTTCCTGTCAAGGATCTCAACATGCCAACAATTCAATAGCAATGTTGAGTCAAGCATAAATTATTTGAATTTCATTCACGAGAACTTTCCATATCGCCTCAATTGGAAATCCGTCCGAACGTTAACGAGAACTGACCCAGATCTCTCCAAGGTAGCAACTGCTGTCCAACAAGGATCACGACTCCCGGAAGAGGAAGCATTTCCACCCTACAAAAGAAGGATGATGGAACTGACGGTTGAAAATGGCTGTCTCACGTGGGGATACAGAGTTAATATACCCCTGAAGTTTCGCAAGGCTCTACTTGGGGTCTTACATGAAAACCAATTTGGCGCCACTCGGATGAAGAGTTTTTCCAGGTTCTATGTCAGGTGGCCATCGCTTGACACCGATCTGGACAACACAGCAAAAACATGCAAAATCTGCTGCCGGTTCTGGGACAACCCACCCAAGGCAATTCTTCGCCCTTGGCCAGCCAAACCGTGGTGCCGGATTCATGTGGACTTCCTCGCACCAATGAAGTCGACGATTTATTGTTTTGTGGTAATGTATGCCACTTCGAAATGGATCGAGAATTTTTTCGTGTCCTCAATCAAGTCTCAGGTGGCCATCCTCAAGCTTTCAGAACTTTTTTCCGATTCGGCATTCCTCGGACTCTGACCTCAGATGGAGCCACCAGCTTCAACAGCGAAGATTTCGTGGAATTTATGAAGAAATGCGGCATTCAACACCTCATCGGAGCACCATTCCATCCTCAAGCGAATGGTCAAGCAGAATCAGCGGTGTAATTCATCAAACGATGTATCTTTGAAGGCCATGTGGCGGATTCCAACCACCTCGCCCTGGAGATTGCAGTGAACAGATACCTACATCGGTACTGCAATACCGAACACGCTGCCACAAAGAAGAAGAACTCCAGCGGATTTCCTCCTGAAAGTCAAACCCCGGATGACGCTCGATGACCTCTTACCATCAGCCCAAGAGACAGTTGAGACTAGACAAGAAAAGATTAAAGACGGAGGAGTACGCGACATAACCTATAAGGAAGGTGATCGCCAAGATCAGCCCAAATGGTTGCCTGTAACTATTACAGAGAAACTTGGACATCAGACATTCGTTATTAGCACGGACGACAACAGAAGTTTACGCCGGACATCAAACAAAATTTGAGCAGGCGACCGAGCAGAATCAAACGAGACTTCGAGCCAGTCTAGTTCTCCTCAAGCTGGTTTCACAACACAGAGTGCGCCAGCTCCTCTGCCAAAACCGACGTCGCGTCACCAGCTGATTCCCAAAGGACGTCTTCAACTTTGGACACGCCAGGGCCGAAGATAACCTCACCTCCAAAGTTGAGAAGGACGACCCGAACCATGGAAGCTCCAGGGCTGATCCGATAAAGCGCCCCGCCCCAAACGGTTCCTCAACCCCGAAACCCTTCTTGTCCATTGTACAAACCACTTGTTACCTCATTGGCAGACCGTTGAAAATTATAATTCCACGGCCACTAAAGCCCGGAAATTCTAGTGTCGTGGTTACGTTTCCTTGGAAATTTATAATGGCGTAGTGGCTGCAATTCCCCTCATCCCCACCGCTTCACAACCAACGATTGATTGCGTGGCTCGTCGAGCCTGCAACTTCACGATAATTTTTATCCCCGAATCTAGCAAATTTTGCTATCATCATTCTCTCTGAGACTTCCATTTTTGCGACTATTCAGCCTCGAAGCTTTTAATAATACGAGTTATGGCTACAAAACCGCCTAAGCTCATAGGCGTACAGACAGATAAGAGGACAGCTTTTCTCATTTTCTTGAGCTCTCGAGCGCATTCGTCTCAACAATAAACACTTAACGCGTCGGTTAATGAAGGCTTTCGTTAAGTTCGGTGGGGGGGGGGGTGATTTTGGTTGTTTGTTAAACCGTAAAAACCAATAAAAAACGAAATGGGTTGGACAGAGATACACGGGCTGATTGGCAACTTGAAAAAGAAGGCCCAAAAGGCCTTGTCACACAGAACGCGCACGGCAGTTCGCGTTAGGTGAGGCGAGGCCTTAAAAGTTGCGCCCGGAATGCATAGCGTTGAAAAAAATGTCACGTGAAAAAAACTCGGGAATTTTCATCCGGTAAAAGTCCGATTTCACTGATAATTGCTTTTAAAATGATTTAATTTTGTGGCGTTTCGTCACAGAAGACTTTGGCCACTGTCACTCGGGCGGCTAGCCCGGTTTCCACACGCCGCCGGGTGGCTCAGAAATATCCCCGAAACTCAAAAAATGAAGGCGGACCACCCCGAGCCATAACTATTCTATTCAGAGAGGGCCCCCGAACAGATTTGAAGATGGAGAAATTTTGATTTCTGCGCTTTAAAGCGTTGATTCGCGGCTAATATTGAGAACAAGCGCTCATTTGCCGCAAAGATACACCAATTCATGCAGGGCTGTCTTTGCTGAAGTTGAGGCCCCCGGGCCAAGGGATAGAATTACTTGTTTTGAGTTCCGAGAAAAAATTGCTCCCCAGGTGGGATTCGAACCCATGGCCTCCTAGTTTCACGCCAGGTGCTCTAACCAACTGAGCTATCACGGGAGTCCACGCAAAGAGCAAATCCCCTCCCGGAACTCAAACTGCACCTCAATCTGTTGAAATACGTTGTAGTAGTGATTAGTTGTTGATCGAGGTTCAAGAAATTGGTGAAATCGGGCCTAAAAAACCAATTTCTCAGATTTCGCTTTTTAAAATCAAATTTCGTTGATTTTTCTCGCCAAAAAGACATGTTCGTGGGTCTGCCTCACTGAAAAATCCTTTCCCGGATTTCGCGTGACTAAAAAACAAACAATTTTGCCTAGTAGCTGATCAACCATTCACGGAGTGCCGTGATTAAAAGAGACCAATTTCGCTAATTTCGCTCACTAAAAACCCATTTTTGTAGGTCTGACTCATTAAAAAAAAATTCTCTGATTTCACCCTACAAAAACAACTTCTCGGATTTTTGTCGCTAAAACCCCATTTTCATTGTTCTGGCCCCAAACCCAATTTCTCGGTTGTTTTGTTGCTGAAAAAACCAATTTCGCATCTGTTTGTTTTGGAAAACCAATTTTTCGGGGTTGGCTAATTTAAAACCCAATTTTGTGAATTTTTTTTAACCAAAGAAAAACATTTTTTTCACCTGTCTGGCTCACTAAAAAAAAAAAAAAAAAAGAAATATCTCGGATTTTCACTCGCTATAACCTCAACATTTCGCAGAAATTGTATGAAATCCCAATTTCACGGGGACGTGATTCGTTCAAAACCACAATTACGTGGTTTTAACACACTAATGAAAATATCTTCACGATTCTGCCTCATTGAAACGTAAATCTCGTGGGATTTGCTCGCTATAAACCCAATTTTAAGGGCCCTAGATCACTAAAAAACACTAATTTCGCGGTGTCTTCTCGCTGAAGAATTGAAACCCGGGTTGTGGGCTGGCGGAAAACCAAATTTCGTGGTTAAATGATTCAATGAATTGTGTCCATGTGAAGCTGCCCAACCCTAGATCAAACGCCACTGTCAATAATTAGCGTTTTTCCCCAAATTTGCTTTCTCAAATTCATTCGCGAATAGACTTTTTTCCAATTTTTAGCTGCTAATAATGTGCTTTTTCTTAAATTAGCGTTTTTCACACATTTTCGTCGACGATATGAATTTAGCTCGATTTTAGTCACGAATTTGCAATTTCTTTCGGTTTAGCCATGAATTAGCACAATTCACTCCGTGAATTTCACGGTCGTTCGAAACAGTGAATTTTCTCAATTTTGGCTGTGAATGTGGGGTTTTTCTTAATTTTAGCCGCGAATGAGCGCTTTATTTATCTCGTTTTTAGCCGCGAAGTTGATCACGGAAACAGTGAACTTCCTATTTGCCCGTTTAATAGCTATGATTGAGCGCTATTCCTTAATTTTATCCGCGAATTAGTGTTTTTTTCAATTTTATCCGGACGACGTGCGTATAGAGGAGATACAGCAGCGGCCCAAGTACACTTCCTTGGGGAACACCAGCATTTATCCTCTTTAATCATGAGTACGCGCTTTCGTGCTTCACCCTGAAGTGTCTTTCTGAGACGTACGACTTGAGAATGTGGAAGTATTGGTCCGGCAAGTTTCTTCAAAGTTTGTACAGCAGACCCTGATGCCAGACTTTATCAAATGTTTGGGAAACGTCAAGGAACACGTTCGAACAGACTTGCTTCCTCTTTAAAGCGTCCTCAATAATTCGAGTGGTGCGACGCACATGATTCTCACATGATTCCTTACAAGGTTTCCGGATCATGATCACTTCTGCCAACTTCCAGCAACGAGGAGGAAAGGCCGGACGGCCGCTAACTACCCCAGCGTAGGACGTTTATTATTATTATTTTTTTTTTGTTGGAACAATTGTTTGCCTAGCATCTGGTTGGACTTTAAGAATCACCGTTAATTTTCCTTTGTTTTACTTTTGTTTTGAGGACTCCGAACGATATTGACTGTTCGATTGTTCACGACAAACTCGAGAAAAGTTAGTGTCACAGAGAAAGGGGGAGGGGACCAGGGGTTTCATCATCAAGCTTAGGGCGCTCGGCTAAAAAAACCCCTACAATTTGCAATTGCTCCGAAATTAAGACCCGAAACGAGCATTTTCGCAAGAATTACGACCTTTTGCGTTCTCCCCTTGCGTAGCAAAGGTACTGAAGTACAAATAAGCCATACAGAGTCAATATTCTCTGCTCACTGAAGACCTGCCGACAAGAATCAGCCTGCTTCAAGCCGCAGAGAAGTCGCAGCGCATGCTTTTGGAGCACAAAGATCTTCCCCGAAGAAGCTGAATTTCCCCACAATAAGGTCCCGTACGAAAGATGGCTGTGGAAAAATGCAAAATAGACGGAGCGGAGGGTAACTAGGTCCAAAGAATATTTCAAACGACAAAAAATAAAAAAAACCCCTCGCCAACCTCCCCGACAGAGTCCCCACGTGCGCCTTCCAGTTGAGTGATCCATCAATTGTAAACCCCAAAAGATGTGTCGGAGAGTCCCTCTTAACCTCTGAACGACAAGATACCTGAAGGCAAGCCTCTGAGTTTTATCCACGTTAAGGCTCAGACCGTTAGACGAACACCAACCAGGCACGCACTGCTGACAAAGGTTGGCACCAACCTAATCCGGATAAATAGTAGAAATATCGTTGGCGAACAAGACGCACTTGATTACAGGATTCAGAACTGACGGTAAATCATTAATGAAAACAATGAACAACAGAGGGTCCAGCACTGACCCCTGAGGAACGCCAAAGCCCACTATAAGAGAGTCAGATGAAATATTTTTAAAGAAAACAGACTGACGACGGTTCGCGAGATATGATTAAAGATATGGTGATTACGACACGACGCGGTTCGGTCATGGTCGACTATAGTCCGAGCCCACAAAAAACAATTGCAGACTTGCAATTTCCGCGAAACAGATATAGCCTGGGTTCCGCCGCTTCAAAAATGTTCTCAAAACTGCGCCATTTTGCTTTAATTGAGCCCCTAAACTTGCAATTTTGCTGAAATTGACCAGAAGCTGTCAATTTCCCAGAAATTTGTAATTTCGCTAAAATTAGGACCCCAACTCATTCGATTTCAATTGCCCAGAGTTCACGCCCAGTAAAAACAAAAGGACCTGAAACTTGCAGTTTTTGCAGAAATTATGATAATATTTAGCTAGTAAACTTGCAATTTCACGGATATTCGCCTACAAAATGTTGCAACTTTGTGGCTGCTATTATCGTCGGACTTTGAGCGCTTTCGTCGGGTTCCGGGAACCACTTTTATGAACAAAATATAAAAAAAAAACACCTGCAACTGAGACGTGAAACTAGCAAAATCGCGAATGTTCAGCCAGGAAAATGCCAATTTCGTGGATATTTACTTTAAAAATGTTGCAACAAAGGCTGCGCGGGCAGTGTCGTGGTGGGCAATAAGCCATCACCCCGCCGCGAGGTTCGGCGGTCACTATAAAAGAGCGGAAACTAGCCGTGTAATGCCGCATATTCTTAGCCCTCAGTGAAGCACTGAAACTTACTTGCACACAGCTCTGAACCCAAAAACCAAAGGGCTTTTTAAGGATTGTTACAATGGGAACATCACTATTGGGTGGGTGGATCCTTTTTCCAGAGTTATGCTTCACCTCATTGGGTCCAGTTTCACCTATTTCCTGGACTTGACTTTTGTTTAGTTAATTTATTTTCTTTAGTGGACTATTTAAATTCTAGGTACTGGTAAGCAGTAGGGAGAAGTATGTATAAAATTTAATTGTTTTTTTTACGCGGCGAAGAGTTAAGTGAATTACCATGCGGCACTGACCTGGAGTACTCAATTAAAGAGGTATCGTCGAACTATGAAGACGCGAGAACTTGTCGTCAAATTGAATGCGTCACTTTGTTTTGTAAGCGAAAAGAGAAAAAAAAACGTCTCGTCCGAGCGACAGTTGGTGTAAGACTCAATGTTTTCCGGCCGACACGGAAGGAGAAAAAAAAAAAAACTCTCTTCTTTCCCAGAAGAGCGCGGTACCGACCGGACTTCCGAAACAACATAACCCCCGCCGTGAAAGAACTTATTTCACTAAGTTTGAAAATAAAGACAGTTGACAGTTGGGAAGGGGCTGGTAGCACGTTGTACAGGTGACACCATAGAATATAAACCAAATGAAAACATTCAAACTGCTGAAAGGATTGAATTAGAGAAAACTAAACTAAAATAACGGAACTAAACTAAAATAATGAAGGAAGAAGAATGAACGAGGAGAGAGAGGGAGAAAGTAAAATTTAACTTCGGAGAGAGTGAAGATGTAGAGAGAGAGAGTAGCTCAAAGAGTATCTCCGACCGGTAACGGAATTAACCGATGTAGCGGTCGAATTAGCGTCGTAGTCGGCGTTTTAATTTTGGCTACCCGAGCCACCCCGTCAGGTCCTGGATAAGTCTCCAGTATCCGCGCGATCGTCCATTGTTGCGGAGGAGAGTCTTTGTCTTGTAGTACGACAATCGCTCCGATCGGTAACGAAGGGGTTGAGGTCCACCATTTTGACCTAGGCAGGAGGGTTTGAAGGTACTCCAAGTGCCAGCGTTTCCAAAAGTGTCGGACGCACGCGGAGAGCATTTCCCAACGAGTGTTCATAGGGAACGACAGGGCTTCCCCATCTGGACGAGCGAGTAGAGGTTGACCTATGAGGAAATGACCCGGAGTGAGGTAATCACAGTTGTCATTCGGATCCGGAGAAATGCTGCACAGAGGTCTCGAGTTTAAAATAGCTTCGATCCTGGAGAGTAAAGACGAAAATTCTTCGAATGTCAAGGCATGATTCCCAACGACGCGGACTAGATGGTGCTTGGCAGACTTAACCACAGCTTCCCACAAACCTCCAAAATGTGGCGATGCTGGAGGAATGAAATGCCACTGGATATCGCGCGCGGACAAGTGGTCCGAAATGGCATCCTGATGTTGTGACAGAAAGTCGTAAACGTCCTTGAGACGGCGAGCTGCCCCGACGAAGTTTGTCCCACGATCACTATGAAGAACCCTAGGAAGACCCCGGCGGGAAATAAACCGATCTAGAGAGGCGAGGAATGCAGATGTCGACAGCTCCGTTACTAATTCAAGATGCACCGCCTTGGTAGCAGTACATACGAAGAAACAAATCCAGCATTTGTACAAGCGTGAAGTTCGACGTTTCGACTCTTTGTAAAGAAAGGGACCACCATAGTCAACGCCAACTTCAAGAAAAGCACGGGCCTGTGTTACCCGCATCGAGGGGAGCGGTGCCATCAAGGGTGTTTGAGGCTTAACTTTGAATTTGTAACACTGGACGCATTGGAAGGTCCTATTTCGGATTAACTGTCGGGATGAAACGATCCAGAAACGACGCTGTATGAGACTCTGAACTGATTGAATTCCTCCATGAAGAGTATACGCGTGGAAATGATCGACTAACAAGACTGCGAGATGAGACTTCTTCGGAATTAAAATTGGATGTTTTGAATTGAAAGGCAATGAAGAATTAGTTAGGCGACCTCCTACACGAATGAGGCTATCCTCCGAGATGAACGGATTCAAACGTTTGAAGGAACCGAAGTCCTGACGATCGTTGTGTAAAGCTTCCAGTAATACAGACAATTTGTCGGCCTGAAGGATTTTGATGTAGGCCACTAAAGCTTTGTTGATCTCAGAAGTCTGAAGATGTTCTGATGACCGTGGCTCCGAAGACGGACTTTTTGAAATTCGATTTTCGAATCGGAGAACCCAAGCCATTATCCGGTTAAGTCCAATGTACGACGAAAATGTATCGCACTGCTCGAGCAGGTCGTTGTGGCAATTTTGAGTTGCTACAGAAATTGTCTTTCGTTCAAGAACGCCAGAAGTAGGTTCCAAATTCTGGATAGGCCAATCTGAAACCGGTAACTTGAGAAAATCCGGTCCATTCAAGTGAAGCGAATGTTCCAAAAATTGCGAGGGCGTGAGACCTCGAGAAACACAATCAGCCGGATTAGAACTAGTGGGGATGTAACTCCACCAAGAAGGTTCGGTGATTTCCAGGATTTGGACCACCCGATTTGCGACGAAAGTCTTTAGAAGATACGGAGGAGTTTGAAGCCACCACAGAACATTTTTTGAATCGGAGAAACAAATAATTTTGTTGACGCCGCTTTTTTCAATGAATGGCTGCAGAGTACGAACAACTTTGGCGGTGAGGAGAGCAGCACAAAGCTCGAGGCGAGGAATACTAATAGTTTTCAACGGAGCCACTTTACTATTTGCCTTTAAAAGGTGAACGAATCTCTACCTTTGTGCAGTCTCCACTAGAAAATAAACGGCACAGCCAAACCCTTTCTCAGACGCGTCCGAAAACGCCGCCAACATGCACGAACTCTTGTAGTTGCGGAAGATCTTCCAGAAATTTAGCCCACTCATTCCGGAGTGGAGGAGGCAGTGGATCATCCCAGCCCAATTTATGTAACCAAAGACGTTGCAGAAGCGATTTGATCCAAAATGTAACAGGACTTAAGTATCCATTTATGTCGAAAATTCGAGCAACGACCGATAAAACAGCTCGTTTGGTGAAACCTGACTGAGAAGTGTCGACTTTGTAGCTAAGGCTATCTGATTTCGGATTCCACTGGACCCCTAATATCTTAAAGGACGACGAAGAATCGAAGGATAACGGATTGTCCCGTTGAACTTCCGAAATGGTACTTAAGACGGTAGAGTCATTGCTGGCGAACTTGTGGAGCTTGAATCCTCCAAGAGAAAAGAGTTCGTTGAGTTCCTCGCAGAGCCGAATAGCACTCTCGGTTGTAAAGGCTCCCGAGACAATGTTGTCGACATAAATATCGCCGCTGCACTGCGATGCGTTAGGAAACTGAGCACTGTAAAGAGCAAAGAGTTCGATAAGCACTCGTTGAGCCAAAAACGGAGAACTTTTCAATCCGAAAGGTAACGTGGTCAGCTCGTATTCTTCTGTGGGCAGGGAGGAGTCAAACCGCCAGAGGAAATGAACGAATTTCCTGTCCTCGGAAGAAAGCCGAATTGAGCGAAACATTTGCTTGACGTCACACGAGATTGCGACCGGAAATAATCGAAAGTTATCAATGATCTGACCGATATTTGACTGAAGCGGTTTTCCTGGCAATAATAAATCATTTAGAGAATTGAAACCAGTAGTGTGCTCAGAACCATTGAATACGATTCGCAGTGAAGTAGTCGAGTTAGGTTTTGCTACCCCGTGATGAGTCATCAAATAGTCACCATGGCTGTTGGTCAGAGATACGTGATCTGCATCAATGTAGCTCTGCATTTTTGCACTATACAGTGATCGGTAATTGGAATCCATTGAAAATCTTCTCTCAAGAGTGTGTAAGCGATTTAACGCCGAAGTCCGAGTCGAATGAAGTTGTAACGGAACGTCCGTTCGAAATGGTAAAGACACCACGAAGCGACCCTGATCGTCACGTTGAACATGATCCTGAAAGTGTTTCTCGCAATAACTGTAACTAGGATCTTCTGGAATTTGAACTTCGACTTCTTCAGTTTCCCAGAAGCGCTTGAGCTCCTCATTAATGAGGTCTACGGAAAGAAAGGTTTGCACCTCTTCAGTGTCCGTTTCCCCGAAAATGATCCAACCCAGTGCGGAGAGAATCGCTGACGGTCGACCCTTAATGAAGAGAGGTGGATCGCTCAGAATTTCGGCGTAGAACTGGGCGCCAACGAGTAAGTCGATAGGTCCCGGAGTACTAAAGTCTGGAGTAGCTAACGAAAGTGTAGAGAAGCGCTGACCTATCTCGCGAGAAACAGGCGTCGAAGGTACCGAGGAAACTATGGTAGGCAAAACCCGGGCTGAAAGTGAGAAAGTTGTAGCAGAATTGCTAACCGAACGAAGAGTGCACGAGACTTCGTGCTGAGAAGTAGGCAACCGCGTGTTACCAACACCAGAAACCGTGGACGTGATCAGACGTCTGGGTAAATTCAACCGATTTGCGATCTTGTGAGTAATAAAATTAGATTGCGATCCAGAGTCAATGAGTAAGCGGCAAGTTATCCAGTCACCGGAAGATGATCGAATTTTCGCCCGAGCGGTGCTCAAAAGAACGTGAGGATTAGAGTTTACCCGCGCCGCAAGAGAATGTGCGCCTGAGTTTTCGGTTGGTGCACCAGAGGTAGGAGCTGAAGGGCTAGAAGGCGAAGGATGAGCGGACGTAGAGTCCAACGCTGCACGAACAGGAGAGATCGGGCTGCTACTAGAGCCCTCCTGTGATGAGTGTAGTAGTGTGTTGTGTTTCGTGCTACTACAAACACGACAAGCTCCGCGACTCGCGCATTCGGAAGCGCTGTGGGCTCCTCCACAGGAAAAACAACGTTTGAACTTCTTGAGCAGTTCGTAACGGCCACTTACGTTGGACTTGAGAAACGTGGAGCACTGAAGAATTCTATGAGATTTTCTGCAAATCGGACAGACACCTACTGATTTAATGGAAGAAGACGGCGAAGTTGTGCGGGTTTGGACGTTGAACGTCTTGGAAGAAGACGTGGAAGTTTTTCCTCCTTTGTGAGGGTTATCAGAACACAAATCTGCTACTCGGATTTGGGTCTTTAAGAAGTCACACAACTCGGTGAATTTGGGGAATTCACTGTCTGTATACTTGGATTCGAAAAGTTTGCGTGTTTAGTGATCGATAACACGAAGACTGAGGTGAACCATGAAAAAATCCATTAAATCTGGAACTTTGAGGTTTGAGAGTGAGAGGTAATTGTCTTGGAAGAAATCCAAAAACGAACGTAAGTTAGAAGAATTGTCCGAAGTTAGTGGTTTGAAATCTAAAATTTTATTTAAATAAAACGAAGCGACGATTCGAGGATTTGTGTACCGTTCGACAAGTTTCTGGTATGCGATTGAATAATTCTCTTCTTTGAATTCAATGGAACTAAGAATTTTTGAAGCCTGACCAGTCAAAAATGTCCTCAAATATGAAAATTTCTCGATCTCGGTTAGGGGAGAGTGTGAAATTCTGTGATTTGTCCCGAAAACTCTTTGATATTAATAGCCGGCAGTTTAAATCTGGCTCCGAGTTGATTGGCCAAATTAAAGGATCCTCCCGCGACATTTTGATCGGAGGTGGCGTCCGTCTTCTCTTGTTTTTCTATTTCTTGGCGTATTTGGGCGGCCTTAGCGTTTACAGAGAAATATAGGTCTTCGAACGCCGTACAAACGGCGGTAATATTGGTCCGATTTTCTTCCTCAACCTCTGTACTGATTTCTAACTCTTGGATAGCGGTTAGAGTAGAGTCAAGATCAAGATGAGTGGCTTCAAGATTCGCAGCTCTTTGGAGAAAGATATCCCGATGGATAGGAAGCGATTGGATTAGGTCATAAGCCTGCTGCGCTCGTGTGAATAATCGCTCCTTGCGGGTCGTAAGAACTTGTAAACGTGCTTGGGGGGATAGAGGCATTTTAAAGGATAAATGATAATTTTTCTTTTATTTATTTGAGAGGAGAGGAAGGATAAAAAAAATGGAAAGTTTCCCCTTCATTTCTCTTTTTGGTCCTCCTTGGCCGGGCAAAACCAAGTTTCGCAGGTCTTGCTCTCCAAAAAAATTAAATTGCGCGGGGCTAGCTCACCGAAATAAAATTAAATGTTGAGCTGTCTTGACTTATTCAAAAAGCCATTCAGTGGATCACGGTTTATTCAAATAACCAATTTAAATAGATTAACTAATTTAAAAAAGCAATTTCGTGGATTTAGTTCATTCAAACATGCTCGTTTCCTGTGCTTTCTCCATTTCCTGCTCATTAGAGGAACATAGAAGTAAGAGATTTAACTTTTATTATCATTCTGTTTTACTTTTAATGTTTAAATAGTTCTAATTACTCATTCTAGACGTTTTAGCGATTAATTAAATAATCCTCCTTTATTATTCTGAGTTTCAAGTTATTGTGATGAGAGGGGGTATAGTTAACTGGAAAAACACTAGGATCGCGTTCGCACACGCATACGTGACACAAAATGGCAACAAAAAGACCACGCGACTACATTCATTAGCCGTATTTATTATTGTATGTGAATAATTAATCTGAAAAAATTGAGACTGATACCGCTTTGTTTTACTAATTCAATTAAGGTTTCGCGTGAGCTTGTTAAACAGTGCGGCCACGGTCAACACTCGTTTACCGGGCTAAATCCCCGCAACCGTTTCTATAGAAAACCCGTGAAAATTTGTTTTTCATCAAGTCATTTGCATGATTCTGTTTAGATTGCTGTTTATAGGAGCTTGGGTTAAGCCATTATACCAGGTGGGTTCGTTGGGGGCTTAATTTTTTGAGTAAAACATCTGAGTGAAAAAAAAAAAAAAAAAAATCACTTTTACACAATCACGCCTTTGATTTTGGTGGAATTGCTTTCCAACAGTCTCTTGTGCCTTTGACACAATACAGTGGCACGTCGTTGAATCTTTTCTTTATGTCACTGTTAAATAATTGAATTGATACTGTTAGTGCCAAACTCCAGGAACTCCCTGCATGTGAATTTTTCTCGGGATCCAGAAAATTAAAATATTCTTGCTACTACGATCAATTATTGTGTAGCAATATCAGTGGAAGTTCTCCCGGTGAAAACCATTGAAGATAACATGCCTGAAAAGGTGGCGCTCGTTTTTTTTTTTCATTTATTCAAAAACAAACAACAATTGTAGCACTTCTGACATGTTCAGCCGTCGGAGCGTATCGATATTTTATTTTCGCATTTATTTGTATACCAGCCTCAATTTTTTTTTTTTTTTTTTAACGGTGAATTTTATCGGCGTATGTATTGGTTTTATCTTGTTGCCATTAATCCGCCCGGCGAATCCTCGCCACTGTTCGAGAGAGGTTTATACAACTCGAGTGACCGTTGCGATAAGAAAAATAAATTTAAACGCGGAGAACGAGGCTAACATAAGAGGAAACCGGTCTGTGGATGAGAATAGAGTGTGAGTGCAGGAGTATAGAGGGTGAAACTATGGTCTGTTAGTGATACTATAGCCCCCCCCCCTTTTTGGCACTAACCATTTGGATTCTTTCCGTCGAATCTTTCACCCACGGCTCATCCCGTCACTCAATTCGATTCAGCGAAACTCTTTCCATACTGCAAGAAATTTACAAGTATAACCCCCGCAGCCAGACAGCTTTTTTAATTCAAACGAGATTATTTTCTTTGTTTTTTGTGTTTCTATCGTTATCCATTGAAGAGGAAGTTATATTTTGGGAGATTAACACGAAACCTAAAACACAAGGGTGACCCTTACTGGGAAGGAGTGATGAAAAAGTGTCCGTCCTTTTAGAATTTTCCTTTCATGGGGAAAAGAGAAAGCCGAGCATTGGAAAAAGGCCCGCTCTCTTTGCAATTTTCATCCCCTCTATACCCGGTCTCCTTCCATCACTTCTAACCCTTCAAGGGACCTCTCTTGTGACGGGGAATGAGACGAATAGGAATCCCCAGGTTGAGTCGCTGTGGAGTATAAAAGAGCTGCGAAAGAAAAAAAAAAAGGAAACAAAGTTGACGGATTATTTTCCTTTTTGCTATTCTTCTCAGGAAACCTGTGACTGGAAGAAGAAACTAGGATATTCTGGGGAGAATTATTCGAATCAAAGCTTGTGAAGGAGGGGGCGGAGGCTGAGCTTTATGGCCAGGGGAATAAAGATGGCTGATAAACAACTACTTTGCAAATAAATCTTTGCGGAAGCAAGCCTTTGGTTAATACAGTCGACATCATTCGTTTTATAGCACGTTTGTATTACCTGCCGCTCCTCAATAAAAAACGCTGTTATCGCCACAGGATCATAAGTTTAATGTTCCAATGAGAAGACGTTTGGCTATTTGTTAAAGATTGGGGCACTGTTGACACAAATACAGCCCCCCTCTCGCCTACCATCGGTCCTACACACTCCAAGAGCTACTCCACAGGTTGAGGTTAGGGGTGCGCGCGGTCGCAGGACATTCCGCGTACCGCGCTGATTCAGGGCATTGAGAAAAATTGCTGAAATTTATGACTGTTAATATTGAGAAAAAGCGATAATTCATAGCTGACATTAGGACAACGGAAAATCTGCCGGGATTGTTGGGGAAAAATCGTGACTGAAATAAAGAAAAAGCGCTAATTCACGTAGCGCAAACTGAAAAAAGCGCAAATTCGAGGATGAAAAAAGAGAAAAACGCGAATTCGCGTCTTAAGAAACAAGAAACACGCTAATTCACACCTAAAATTGTGATAAAGTGCTAAAATTTAGCAACTTTAAAATTTGAGAAAAAGCGCCAATTCACAGCTAAAAGGAAGAAACGCCAACTCATGTATTCTCGGGCAACATTAGGACTGAAATTTTAAATTAAAATCGCTAATTCACGGATGAAATAGACAAAAACGGGGATTCGTGTCTAAATAAAAGTGGAGGAAAACTCAGCTGAGGTATGAAAAATTACGATTTTACGGATAAAATCGAGACAAAACGCTGAAAATCGCAGCTAAAATAAAGAAAATGTGTTAATTTACTGCTAAAATTGAGAAGAAAACGCTAATTCACAGCTGAAAATGAGAAAACACCAACTCGCCAATTCTAGGGGGCAATTCAGGGCTGAAATTGAGAAAAAGCACTGATTCACGGCGTGAAATATAGAAAAACGCGAATTCGCGCCCAAGAGTGGAGGAAAACTTCACTTCACAACTAAGACATGGAAAATTTCAATTAATTACGGATGAAATCGATAAAAAGCGCTATAATTCGCAGCTAAAATTAAGGAATCTGCTCATTCACTGCTAAAATTCAGGGCAAAAAGGCTAATTCACAGATCAAATTGAGAAAACGCCAACTTGCAGATTCTTGTGGAACTTCCGAGGATAAAATTGGGAAAACTCGCTGATTCAAGCGGCTAAAACTGTAAAAAAAGCGTTAATTCGCGGGTAAAATTTATAAAAAACACGAATTGGCGTTTAAAACGGAGAAAAACGCTGATTTGTGGATACAATTTGGGCAGAGCACTGAAACGCTAACTCATCAAGTTCATGGTTAATTCACGGCAAGGAGTTCATAATAAGCACCGATTCAGAAATAAAAATGAGAAAATGTGCTGTTTGCGGTTTTGACGTAGTTACAAGACTATGGAACTACCCCCTCCTTGCACTAAAGTGTACTTTATTCTCTATCATGAATGTCTTTATTATTTTCTCCTTTTTTGTTTTCTTTCCCCTTTGAGAGAGAGAGAGTGCCTGGGGAGGAGGAGTTTCATGTAGTACAAAGTCCTTTTTATTTCAGTACGATTTTACTTTCCTCTTCTAAAAAGTTTTTAGTCTCGTTATTGCTACCGAGAGCGTATGCAGTCGAAAATGCTCAAGTCCCTTGTTGAGAAGTTAAGTCCTTTTCTTTTGTCTTAAAAATCAGTTGGACTAATTTATCGGAGTGCGGAAATCTCAGTCGGGTGTGCCGTTACTTCGTGGTTTCTTGCCCTTCTCCATCTTCCTTCCCTGTCTGTGTGAATGAAGTAAGGAAGCGTTTTCCCTGTCTCCTTGTGCCCGCCCGAAGTACGCCCCCCCCCCCTGAAGAGTCGATCGCCGCCAGGACCACGGTAAGTTATTCCCGTATGAGCAACGGTACGGTATTATAAACCGTATGAGCAAGCCCCCTGGCTACTCAAACAAATTGGTGACCCCGACGTGATTTCAATGGCCTTTTTTTTTCCTCACCTAGAGGTTTCAGTTTTTTTGATCTGAATTAGTCAGCCCTTCCGTTGTTTGTAATTTGAACTTTGTCATAATTCACGTGAAAATTCCTGTCCAAGTGCGCTTTGCTCTTATCTTTTCTCGGTAGCGTTGCCATTGATCGTGTACTCTGTACTTCCCCGCCCCGCGCCAACAAATGAAATTGTAAGTCAGTTCGCCCAAATATTTTTTTTCTCTCTCTCGAGGAGTTCGCTCTCGTGTATTATATCCTTCCTTCTTTCCCCTCAATTCGCACTGTTTGTTTCTTTTTTCTTCCCCTCCCTCACTCTCTCTCACGGGGTTTCTTAATTTTTATTTTGTCTATCTTTCATTCCCTTTTTCGCTTATTAAACGCATTGCGTTCGCTTCCTCCGCCGTGCTCATTCCTTTTCTTTCGACCCCCCTATTTTCCTGTTCATTTTGTCCTGTCATTTTCGTTCAATTGGTGAATTTTCCTGAAGGAAAACCGTAAACCATGAGTGACACCGATAAAAATAAAAACCCTGGATCAACCCAGCCCTCAGGCACCGGTTCAGTAGCGACTGCACCTCCCACCGTCTCTCAAAATCCTAAATTGAGAGCTGTAAAACATTGGGCTAAGAAGAGAGAGGATCACTTCATTCGTCTTAACCGCATCTATGACACTGCGGTGAAATGCAAAGCAAACAAAGATTTCACGCAATTCCTTGGCATTTTTAGCGCGTTAGAGCCCACTTATAAGAATTGGATTGAGACGAACACCATGATAGAAGAACTTGCTCTGCAACACCCAGACATTGAGCCCTATGTAAAGTCCCAACTTGCCATCGATGAGCTGTATGATTTTTGCAACCAACTCCACTATGCCATTGAAGCTTCGCGTAAGGCGGAGGACTCTCAAGAGGCTCGTGCTTCAGCCCAAGCCCATGCCCTAATGCGCCCAGAATCGAACGTAGTCAAACTTCCTCGAATCAATCTCACTCCCTTTGATAATAAAGTGGAAAATTGGAATGCCTTTTTTGACATGTTCAACTGCCTAATTATTCAAAGAGAGTCACTGTCTGATACAGAGCGCATGCACTATTTGCGAACGTGCCTAACCGGTGAGGCAGCTGATCTGATCAAAGCTCTCCCTTCCGTGGGAGAAAGCTTTCCTTTAGCCCTCGATCTCCTGAAACAACGATACGCCTCTCCTCGCCTTTTGGCTTCCCACTTTGTGAAATCGCTTCTCGAATACAAGCCCACTCATAGTGAAACCGCCCCCGGCTTGCATCACTTTTTGAAGGTTTTCGACACCAGTGTTCAGGCGTTCGCCCAAATTCCTAACCTTAACCATAAGGATTTTCTCTTGATTTACTTAGCCTTGCGCACATTAAGCCCGGAAAGCCGAAATCTGTTCGAATCGAGTCGTGAAGACCAACAAGCCCTGCCCACTTACGAGGAGTTGATCACATTCATAAGGAAACGTGCCTCAGTTCTGAGCGTTTCTTCATCTGTCAAAATGTCGATTCCTGCGCCCAAACCAGGAACCTTGAAGGCTCCCACGCGTACTTCCTTAAACGCTACTCAAGTTGGTCCAGATGTGACATGTGATGTTTGCAAGGGTAAACATCGTCTCATTCAATGCCCTGAATTTCATGCCATGAATCCTAACGACCGAGTGGCTACCATTAAGTCATTGCGGAAAGGTTTCAATTGTCTCGGCCCGCATTTCAGCTCAAAATGTAATTCCGTTAAAACCTGTCAAACATGCCACTCCAAGCGTCCCCACTCCCTGTTGCACGACGTCTGCTGGTCTCAAGAGTTGACACCGCAGAAGTCTAGCCCCGACCAACCTATGCCACTAAGTAAGAAGAGTTTTTCAGGTAAGGAGCAGCAATTTGGTAGCACCAGTCGACCCTTGCACCAGCCCTCGAAGCCTTCTCCCAATACTGGCCCAAAATCGCCTATTCCCAACGCTGAACGAATGCCTTCCGCACAAGTTCTGTCTTCATCCACAATTTGCCGTGCCTCTGACACCACCATATTGTTAGGCACCTTGTTGGTTCGCGTGAGCGACGCTTGGGGCCGCTTCCACATTATTCGTGCCGTACTCGATCCTGGAAGTCAGTTGAACGAAAAGCTGTTGTGACCGTCTTAGTCTATCCCCCTCCTTTAGTGCCACAAGGATCAGTGGTATTGAGGGATCTACCCTCGGGTCCAAGCTGGGCGAAATATCACTCGAATTGTTTCCGACCAGTTTGGAGAGTACTCTCGCTATCCCTATGAGTGCCACTGTTTTAGAGCGTATTAGTAACCCACTGCCAAGCCTCAGAGTCTCCCCTCGAGTTCGGAAGACGTTTTATAATTTTAAATTAGCAGATCCGTACTTTGACGACCCATCAACGGTAGATGTTCTGCTCGGAGCGGAGATGCTACCAAGCTTGATGATCCGAATCCAGCATTGTCCTGACATGCCATCGGCTATGGAAACGCCTTTCGGACATGTCCTCATTGGAAAAGCACCAGTGTTGTCCTCAGATGAGGAGCCAGCCGAAAATTCGGTCGGTCTCGCTTCATTGCTAAGTTGCTGTGAAGTTAACCAATGCCTTCAGCGTTTTGGGATTGATGAAGAAATCCGACAGCGTGAATATTATGTTTACAGTCCCGAGGATGCTTATTGCGAAGAGCATTTCCGGTCAACTGTCCGCCGTGACGGACAAGGACGTTACATCTTCAAGATGCCCTTTCGTGACCCCAATCCCGATTTCCCTAACTCCCGTGAGATGGCAAAATCTCGGTTGGATTCCTTAGAAAGAAAATTACGTCGTCGACCTGAGTTGAAGATATCTTATAACGATTTCCTCCTCGAATATGAAGCCCTTGGTCACAAGGAACCTGCACGTAGCCCTTCGTTTTCGGTCTTACCTCACCATGGTGTCATTAAGGCTGAAAGTACCAGTACAAAATTACGAGTTGTTTTTGACGGTTCCGCCCGAATCGCCCCCGAACGAAAGTCCTTGAATGAGCTACTGCTGCCCGGCCATCGCCTTCAGGCGGACATAACAGATTTGCTCACTCGCTTTCGCCTGTTTCGAGTCGTCCTCTGCGCGGATATCCGCATGATGTATAGACAAATCGCCCTGTGTCCCGAACAGCGTCATCTCCAGCAAATATTCTGGAGGAAGAACGATGAGTCCGACGTAAAGGAGTTCGAGCTGACTACGGTGACTTATGGTTTGACACCCTCTGCCTTTCTTGCTCAAAGAGTTCTGGTGCAACTGGCCGAAGACGAAGGTCAGAGATTCCCCGATGCTGCCAGAGCTTTGAAAGAGCACATGTACGTGGATAACTTTCTTGGAGGAGGTGATTCCATTGAAGAAGTGATCGCGTTAAAACACGATCTGACTGAACTGTTGGCCAAAGGGCAACTTCCTTTGCGCAAGTGGGCAAGCAATAAGGAAGAAGTTCTTTTGGATTTGCCGCCTGAACACCGCGAAATTCATCTGTCATTTGAATGTGACAGTGAGCCAGTCATGAAAATCTTAGGCCTACAATATGTATAGAGCGCAGCAGGACGTATTTGGTTATAAGATAGCCCCTCCATCAAATCTGCTCACAAAACGCGCATTGCTGTCAACTATAGCCCGAATGTATGACCCAATGGGTCTTCTTGCTCCCGTCACATTCTCAGCGAAAACCTTTCTGCAGGCCTCCTGGCTTGCCGGAGTGGGATGGGACGAACCCTTGCCCCCGGACTTGGCTGAGTCCTGGATTCGTTTCATGGATGCCTTACCCTGTCTTGAAGCCCTGAGTATTCCCCGATTTATCGACGTAAAGTCCCATCCGATCAAGTTGATCGGCTTTGCTGATGCTTCTTCTCAAGGATATGCGGCCTGCCTTTACATACTCTACTCAGAAGCCCCGAGTGCAACTGTTCGCTTACTTCTCGCGAAGAGCAAGTTGGCCCCCCTGAAGGCAGTCACGATTCCCCGTCTCGAGCTTAATGCTTGCCTTTTGTTGGCCCGTCTTTACCAAAAGGCTTTAGCTCTCCTGCAGAGTACGCCCGTGCAATCAACAGTTCTTTATTCTGACTCCACAACCGCTCTTTCTTGGATACGCACCCCCCCTCATGCCTTGAAAACCTACGTTTCCAACCGCGTATCGGAGATCTTACATCTGGCTCCGCCTCCCTTGTGGAATCACGTTCCCTCGGAGCAAAATCCTGCAGATGTGGCCTCTCGTGGTTTATTTCCTAGTTTCCTAGTGGATTGTACTTTATAGTGGAGTGGCCCTGAGTTTTTTAAACGTGACGAGGAGTATTGGCCACACGCGCCGAAGTCAAGTCCCATTCCGAAATCTCTACTTGAAATGAAGGCCAATTCGTCGCCTAGAAATTTCTCGGTTTACGGTCCTCTTGTGTCTGATCCTAATTCTCAAAGTAACGGCGAGTTTCCCAGTCTTCTTGTCTCTGAACCAGTTCAGGAAAGCTGTTTTGTCGACGACTTTCTTGAACGCTTCTCCTCCTTTCGTACTGCAGTCAATGTGATGGGTTACACATTGCGATTCCTGTCTAAAACTCGCTCGAAACCGATCCACAGTCACGGAGTTCTTACCGTTGAAGAGCGTAACACCTCCCTCCATCTGTTGATAAAACTCGTCCATCAAAAACACTGGGCGTCCGTAATTAAGGACTTGACCGCTAAGTCCTCTGTTCCAAAATATCTTAGATCGCTCTCCCCCTTCGTAGACGATCGGGGTTACCTAAGGGTGGGTGGCCGCCTTCAATACGCTCCTTTGACCGAGGATGAACGCCATCCAATTCTTCTACCGCGAGAGAGCCGATTGTCTTCCTTGATCGTGGATCACTTTCATAAGGTGAAAACTCTACATGGAGGACCCCGATTAGTTCAAGCCATGATTCAAACCAAATTCTGGATTCCCAACATTAGACGACTGATTCGAAGCAGGATAACAAAGTGTCATCCCTGTTTTCGCCATTCCGTGAAAGCGCAAGCTCCTATCAAGGCTCCTCTACCCGCGTTCAGATTTTCTCAAATCCGTGCCTTCACGAATGTGGGAGTTGATTATGCCGGCCCATTCGCCCTTAAGGAATCCCCCCGCCGGAATGCAAAGATCGGTAAGGCGTATTTAGCCATCTTTGTATGCCTATCGACTACCGCAGTGCACTGCGAGATTGTCCCGGACTTGCCCACCCCTGCCTTTCTCAACTGCCTAGACCGCTTCACTTCCCGGCGTGGTCTCTGTTCCTCTATCCACTCTGACCGAGGCACTAACTTCATCGGCGCCAGAAAGCTTTTAGCTGAATTCTTGGTTGCAATCGAGTCCAACAACGAGTCCATCGAACGTTTCCTCGCCTCCAAGGAAATAAAATGGCAGCTCAATCCACCTGCTGCCAGCCATTTTGGTGGCATTTAGGAGCGAGCTATCGCCTCCGTCCGATACCACCTCAAGCGTTCGTTGAGTGATCGCCCTCTGCTTTACGACGAAATTACTACCATTTTCACCCGAATCGAAGCTGTGTTAAACAGCAGACCTCTTGGAACGCTTCCTATCCACCCGAATGACAACCTGTTGTATTTAAGCCCCGGACATTTCTTGGTGGGTGGCCCCCTGTTGGCTCCCCCACATGCTGAGGAAGTATCCTTACGCCCCCTGAGCTTGTACCAGCGGTACAGTCTCATTCAAGAAATATTGAGGTCCTTTTGGAAGAGATGGGCGCATGAATACCTGCAAACGCTAATTCCAAGGACGAAGTGGACCACTTCGTCACCATCCCTTCAAGAAGGCAGCGTTGTACTGCTCCGTGATGAGCGATCACCCCTCAATGACTGGCCGATTGGCCGGATCTTACGTCTCTATCCAGGCCCTGACGGTATTGCTAGAGTCGCTGACGTGCGTCTTTCTCGCGGCGTCCTGCAAAGACCTGTGCATCGTCTTGCAGCTCTTCCCAACATAAACTAGCAACTACTACACTTATAACTGCTTCTTTATTATGTACATAGCATTCCTTGTATATATATTTTATACACTAAAGGGGCCCACACACGGTCAAACATGCTTGACAAGCATGTTTGCCAACCTCGCTTGACAAGCAGATTTGATCGTGTGTGGGGTCATGTTTGAAGGTTTGAAGGATTGACATCACGTTTGACGGTTTTCAGTCACTGCCAGAAAATTTGCTCTCAAACATTTGGTTTGACAAACATGTTTGATCGTGTGTGTGTGTTTCAAACCATCAAACCTTCAAACCACAAAGAAAAACGCTGTGAATTATCGAACAATGCTAGTTTGTACCTATAATGGACAGCTCCTCTTCAAACTTTTGGAACTAACTACAACCAATTACTTTAGCAGTCTCTTTTAATTGTCGAATGCATTTCGGGCACAACTGTGACCCCTCATCAGCAACTGACACCTTCTACTGCAAGTAACGCAACTCCAAAAGTTCCAAAAGTTTGAAGAGGAGCATTCGCAGAGGGACAACCGATATAAGGAGGTGGATTCCATCATTATAATGGACAGTACTGAGTCATTATCTCATTATCATTATAAATTTGATAACTGCACGGTCTCATCAAGGAGCTTAAAAGAAGGGGAAGTGGAACTAAGCACCAAATATTGTATATGCGGCCAAATAGAAGACGCCAAGGCGTAGGCCACCGTTGATGAAAGAGCAGGGGTGGCCAACCGAGGGCTCGCTGAGCAAAAAGTGGCCCGCTAACTCAGCTGAGCCTTTCACAATAGCCCGCCCATGGCATACAGTGGTAAATAATCATGTTTGTTGGATTTTGGCGGCCCTCGGATTTTTGTGAAAATGGAAATCGCTACAATTCGCGCCTCGTGAGCGGCCAATCCCCCACTTAATCCAGACCAAAATGGAAAATAACGCTAATTTGGGGCTGAAATTGAGATAAATGGCTAATTAACGGCTGCAATTATTGAAAAAAAATAACTGATTCGCGGCCATAAATAAGAAAACGCTGCGAATTATCGAACAATGCCTTATTATTTCGACTGTGGGTTTATTATTCATCGATGTAGTCAAATCCGGCTTGAAATTACATGAAAATCGACACCCCACACCCCTATGTTCCCAAATCCTTTGAAAATCCCCATTTTGGACCCGCTTTTGGCCCATAAAACCCCAGGGAGTTATTTGATCAAACTGATCAGATGTTAGGACCAACTAGACCCCAAATGGAGTCTATGTGCGAAAGAACGAGTTTTTTCGAGCAATCCTAGGACAAGATATGGCCCGGACGGCGGACGGACATTTTTTTTTTTATTGCAGATTTGGATTCTACGCACTTTGAAACGTAAAACTACAAATTTTGAGGGGGGGTCAAAAAATTTTTTTTGCGATACGATTACAAAGACTTATTATTGAGAAATAATAAGCCAAAAGGGTATTTGGGTGATTTTTATGAGAATGAAAAAATTGGTTTTTCATAATAATCCTTTGACTAAATATTGGGTGTTTCACGAGGAAAGGACATACTTTCCTCGAAACATGGAGCATACTTGCACACTTTACGTCTATAAGATAGACGATAAGAAAAAATAATATATTTATAAGAAATCTCTGAGCACATCTCAGCACTTCCAAGAGATTTGCGTGGCCAAAGTACCTCTTTTCATGAGCCATTGTTTGGTCCACGTAGACCTTTTCTTCTTCCTGTGGGCTTTATTTTGCGGCTTCGGTCCTGATAAGGCAATAAAAATAACTCAAATGGTTAATATCCGTACTTAAACATATTATGAACGCAAAATGAGCACTGCTGAAGCTTGGGCGCACGTTTGAAGTTGAAGCTTGACGACAAGTTTGACCGTGTGGGTGCGACATCAAACGTCAAACATGCTTGACAAGCGAAACTAATAAAACCATGCTTGTCAAGCATGTTTGACCGTGTGTGGGCCCCTTAATGTATTCTATTCTCTGCAGCATTCTTCCATTTCTCCAATAATTTCGCAGTGAGCCCACTCCGAGGTGGGTGGCTTTGTTTGCGGTTTTGACGTAGTTACAAGACTATGGAACTACCCCCCTCCTTGCACTAAGGTGTACTTCCTTCTCTATCATGAATGTCTTTATTATTTTCTCCTTTTTTGTTTTCTTTCCCCTTTGAGAGAGAGAGAGAGCCTGGGGAGGAGGAGTTTCATGTAGTACAAAGTCCTTTTTATTTCAGTACGATTTTATTTTCCTCTTCTAAAAAGTTTTTAGTCTCGTTATTGCTACCGAGAGCGTATGCAGTCGAAAATGCTCAAGTCCCTTGTTGAGAAGTTAAGTCCTTTTCTTTTGTCTTAAAAATCAGTTGGACTAATTTATCGGTCAGTGCGGAAATCTCAGTCGGGTGTGCCGTTACTTCGTGGTTTCTTGCCCTTCTCCATCTTCCTTCCCTGTCTTTGTGAATGAAGTAAGGAAGTGTTTTCCCTGTCTCCTTGTGCCCGCCCGAAGTACGCCCCCCCCCCCCTGAAGAGTCAATCGCCGCCAGGACCACGGTAAGTTATTCCCCAAACAGATTTACTTTTGGGTGTTGGTAAAGAAGAAAGGCAATTGCCCTTAAACCGTATGAGCAAGCCCCCTGGCTACTCAAACATGTGCTAATTTGCTGCTAAAATTGGCAGGAAAACACTAATTCCCAGCTGATATTGATAAAACGCCAACTCGGTGATTCCTGGGGGACACTTTGGGAATACAATTGAGAAATAGCGCTAATTCGCGGGTAATAAATTGAGAAAAACATGAATTGGTGTTTAAAATGGTGAAAAGCTCCAATTCCAAACTTAAATTTAGAAAAATTGCTAATTTGCGGATAAAATTGAGAAAGAGTACTCA
This sequence comes from Corythucha ciliata, assembly GCA_038030265.1. Classification (NCBI taxonomy): domain Eukaryota; kingdom Metazoa; phylum Arthropoda; class Insecta; order Hemiptera; family Tingidae; genus Corythucha; species Corythucha ciliata. The sequence continues at coordinate 5,168,849 of CM075939.1, forward strand.
AACGCTATTTAACTTGCGGATTCTTGAGGCAACTTCACGGCTAAGAGCTTATAAAAAACGCAGATTCGCAGCTAAAAATGAGAAAATGAGCTAATTTGCGGATAAAATTGAGCAAACGGGTTAATTCACATCTAACCTAGAGAGAAATAGTCGCAAAAATATAACTTTTTTTGGAGCTTAGGTCCCTATGCCAAGTCGTTCCTTTAAGTTTCCTCGACTCCAACGTATCTCACACAGAATCACATGTTATTGCATAACTTTTACAGTAAAGGAAGGGAGCTTTGAGGTTGAGGAAAATTCGAGGATCGACTTGGCATAAGGGCCTTAATATCTGCGAAATTAATAGTTTGGGTTTTAATTATCCGCGAGATTGCAAGTTGTGGGTCCAAATATCCACGAAATTGAAAGTTGCAGGTATAAATACCAGCAAAATTGCAAGTTGCGGGTCTAAATGTCCCGCATGTGAAATTGGGAATTTCCAGGCAACGTTCTTTTGTTGAAAGCGATCGACAGCACTCAAGCGAAAAACCAGGAAATTACAACATTTTGGAGGTAAATACTTGTACGGAGGGAAATTGGTAGCCTCCTGTCTGAAAATTACGTTTATTCGCTCAAGGCCCGGCAAATATCGCCACGAAATTACAAATCTCGCGGTGCCTAAAACGGCGAAATTACAAAATTCGGGTCTAAATATCCACGCAATTGAGAGTTTCCAGTCGTTTTTTTAAACAAAATTGTACGATCCTGGTCTTCAATTTCGCGAATTGACCTGAACTAGCCGGCCAAAGGCAACGCCCGCCCTAACGCCACAAAGCCATAATATTCTTTGGTAGAAAATCCGCGCAAGTTAGAAGTTTCGTGGTTTGTGAACGGTGTTAATTAAGGCAAGTTTCAGGGACTTAACTTCACGCGACATTGCATAAGTTCCGGGCCATTTTTCGTTTGTTTATAGCGAGCCCGGACCTTATAGGCAGTTCGGCCCAGACTCGACTGCGTCCTCTGCCTCACGAATAACCATGTGATTGCAATTTTAAGCGCTCCTCAAGCATTGAGTTTGCAAGTTTGGGTCGAAAATTAAGTGAAATTACAAGTTTCCTGCCTGAATATCCGCGAAATTAAAAAGTTTTGGGTCTTGACTCTTGCAAAAATTCAAATTCCGCGGCTTGGTTCTCACACAAATGCTAAGCTTCGGGTCTTCACGTCAGTGAAATTTCATGTTTTGTGTCTTAGTTTAGAAATCACGAGTTGCGGTTCTTAATTTCGGTTAAATTGCAAGTTTAGGAGCTCAAAACATCCGTGAAATTGAAAGCGTGCAATTGTTTTACGTGTGCTCAAGTCTCGAAACTTCGTGCTAGTTGACCAGGACACGGCAGGCGCTTCGCCGCATCGTAGGCCAACCCCACTCCCCATCTCCCACAACTACACACGACAAAATTGAAGTATTTAGCTCCAAAAGAAGCTGAATAGACAAATAGCCGTGTAATTGCAACACTACGAAAGGTGAAATATTTTTAAGTTTACAATTCCCGACCCCCTTATATGGGCGACATTACAAGTTTCTTGGATGAATATCCGCAAATTTCAATTTTCCGGGTCTTAAATCAAGCAAAATTGAAATTTTTGGGGCCTTTTACATGGCAGCTGATCCAACCCGTCGCTAGCCGACTCCCAAAACAGAGCCCGAACCTTGACGAATGCCCCGGACATTTCGTGGGCCGTTCCACGGCCGTATATCCACGGAAATGCGGCTCTGGAGCTTATTCCGGAAAAAAAAATTAAGTTTAGGGCATTAGTTTCTGTGAAAAGTCAAATTTAGGGGATGTTGGTGGAATTAGGCAGTTTCGATTTCCATTTTCAGCGAAATAACAAAAAAGGTTCTTAATTTTTGTAAAATTGCAAGTTTCAGGGCTTAAATTCCAACAAAAAAGGAAAGTTTCAGGTCTAAATTTGAGCGAAATTACAAAATTTCAGTGATATCGAAGGAGGTGACAAGTCTAGGGACCCTTTTTTTTAAGTGCTCGCTTCTTTGCAGAGTGCTAGAGCTGCTCTGAGATCACCCAAAGCTTGGCGAACAACCCCTAAATTACACCATTCACGCGAGACAGTCAAACCCAAGAAATTTGCTTTGGAGAGCACTAAAACCTTTGAATAGAGGTGGCGAAGCCCGGGAAATGAAAATTCACGGAATTTGTGTTTTGAAAGGTCTAAACCAGCCAAATTTGATTCTTTTGTGAGTTTATTATCGTTTCAAGTAAAAGGAGAAGCCAATACAAGGAAATCAATTTTTCAGAAATGAAAATAGAGAAGTGAAGAAATCGGGGGGGGGGGGATAAATGACTGTCTATTAATCAGTAACACAGCTACAATGAACATCGGGCGGGCTTATATTAAAGATTTTTCAGATTGCATTGGACCATTGCCCAACTACAAACGCTCCGAGAATATTAATTACAGAAAGTTTCATCTTCTCTTTTCAGAAAATATAAATCGTGAAGTTCGTTTCGAGGCAGAAATGACCTTGATTTAAAAAAATAAGTTGTATAATACAATTTTAAACAATTTATAGCAACTAATGAATGAATTGGTTAAGTGATATACGGTACCAGTAACCATCTCAGGAGTTTCCCGTGTAAAATCTATGAATATTCCTAATGTTTAGTTAAAGAAACGCGCTGCTTGACTAAAGTTATTCAGGAAGTTATAATGACAGGATTGAGAGGGAAGCGAAACTTAGCAAAATGCGTTTCCAAATTGATCAGAATGGTAAAGAGGAATTTAAGAGTGAGAGAGTAAGTGAGGGGGGTGGGGTGAGAATACTACGAGCACAAGTTTAATGAAGCGTAAGCCCATTTGGCTACTGCTGGAGAAACCTACAGGGCGTTTAAAGTTGAGAGGACACTAATATTGTTAATTTACAGAATAGAAACTTCAATTCCCTTATATACCTCTTGCGACTTATTTTTGGGTGGAAACTCATAGCGTTCGAAGTAAGCTCCCGCATTTAGAAAACCGCAAACCACACACACAAAAAAAAAAAGTCTCACCGCATCATGGGTGACCTCTGATTGTAAATTCAATGGCGTGGGTATCAACAATGTTTACCTGAAACAACAAAAGAAAGATAAATATTAATTAAAAATGCGATCTTTTCGCACTATTTCCCTTATGGTGAGGAGGGGAACGAATCTTCAGTTCATAGATTTCAAAGCGCTAATAGTCAATTCATTTATTTTAAGGGCTCGAATAGCCAGTTTGAACAGTTTTTCGGCACACCACGGGACGACGAATCGTCATTGAAGCCATCATTGCGCAAGGCGCAAATGACCAGTTCAGGTATTATCGCAGTTTCGCCGTTTTTAAGGCGCGGGGAATCAATTTTTTTGGGTGCCGATAGCCAACTTTGAAGACGTGAATCGTCCGTAGCCCCTGTATAGGGCGCCAATGATCAGTTTGGCTAATTTTTTGGACCGTTAATTTCTGATACGAGTATGCCATTTTTAGGGCTTAAATAGCCAGTTCCGCTATTTTTAGGGAAAGAATCGTCTTTTTAGACATTTTCAGGTCACGAAAGGTTCAATTTGACCATTTTTGACGCGCGATAATGGTCGAACTTGCCATTTTTAGGACATAAAATCATCCGTTTAGGGTCCTTCGAAGCGCGAATCGTGAGTTCAACCATTGATGGGCCGCTATAGAGTTTGTTTAACTAATTTTAGGGCGCGAATTACCCAGTTTGACAATTTTTTACGGCGCAAACAGTCAATATGGTTATTTCTAAGGCATGAATAGTCAGTGTGATATTTTCAGTGCTCGAATCATCAGCTTCTCTAGTCGAAGGGTTCAGTTTTGCTGTTTTTAGACCGAGAAATTTCCAGTTTTCCTAGCGCTAATGGTCAGTTTCACCAATTTAAGGACAGGAATCGTCACGTTCATTTTTAGGGCGCATAAAAGTCAATTTTGCCGATTTCACGGCTTGGCAGTTTGGCCAATTTTAGGACGCATAGTCATGCGCTTTGGTATATACGGCGCGAATAGGACGTCAAACGAATACGATAATAGTCAGTTAGGGCATTTTTGGCTCACGACTCGTTTGATTTTGCCATTTTCAGGGCGCGAATCGTCAGTTTTACTAAGTTTATAGGGTGCAATTAGTTTGTCTTAGCTGATTAGGCACGAATGGTTAATCTGACCATTCTTGGAGCGCAAATGGTCTATTTTGCAGCATTCCGGGCGGGAATAATCTGTTATGGCATTTCAACGCCACCTAGGCATATTTTTGGCTATTTCAGAGCAGGAATAGCCCAGTTTGGTTATTTTTAGGGCGTGAGTGGTCATTTTGAGTGGTAAATGCCAATTTTTAGGGTGCAAATATTCATTGTCAATGCACGAATCGTCATTTTTGCATTTGGCGTGATTTTAGACAGTTTAGCAGTTTTTAGGTAGTGAACTACTGTCAAGTCATTTTTAGTCAGTCGAGCGAATTCTGGATCCGCGTCCGAGCACGAGAATGCCATTTTTAGTGCTTAAATAGCCAGTTTGTTTTTTTTTTAGGGCACAAATGGTAAATTCAGACATTTTTAAGGCGTGGAGGCTCAGTTTGGCGCGCGAATTGTCGTTTTTGCCATTCTCAGGACAGGAATAATCCGTTTAGGCCTTTTCAAGGCGCGAGAACCGTCAGTTTGGCTAATTTTTGCGCGCGCGGGGTGATTGATTTTGCCATTAACAGTGCACACAAAGTCAGCTTGAACATTTTCAAAACGGGAATCACCCGTTTGGTTAATTTTAGCGCACAAATAGTCAGTTTTGTTTTTTTTTCAAGGCGGAAATCGTCAGTTTTGCCATGTTTAAGGTGCGAATGGTCAGTTTAGCCATTCTTGGTGGGCGAATATGGTCGATTTTACTATTCACAGGACGGGTATCATTCGTTTAGGCATAGCCGGTTTTCCAGGGGCGCGCATAGTCAGTTTAACTATTCTGAGGACCCAAATAGTCCGGCAAGCCAAGGTGTGAATTGTCAGTTTGGTTATTTTTAGCACGTGATTGGTCGATTTAGTCATTTTCATAGAGAGCGTAATGATCTTTCAGGAATGTTCAGGGCCACACGAATCGTTGGTTATTGGTTTAGCCATTTCCAGGGCACGTGAAGTCAGTTTGGCTTTTTTTTAATGGCACAAATAGTCAGTTTTGCCATTTTGGTGTGCGAGTATAGTCCGTCTGGGATTATTTATGGTTGGAATGGCTAATTTAGGTATTTTTAGGGACCGAGTGGCTGTCAAGTCATCTTTAGTAGAATTTCTCAAGCCCCTCTCTTTTGAACAAATTGTGAATCCATGCCTGGACAGTGGCATAAATACCGTTGATGCCACGGATAGTTATTTACCGGGGCTAAATAACTAACTTTTAAGGTTATACAAATCAGGATTTTGTTGTTTCTTTTGTTTGTTTGTTTTTGATCTTTTACTTTTTTACTTATTCATTTTATTTCATTTATTTATCTATGGTTTTATATGATTCTGGCCCTCCAAAACTCTCCCCATGGCACGCCTCTGCCTCAGACGTCGACTGTTTGGGTCTATGACGGTAATTCCGCGACTATGGCTTCGAATTATGGTCGAATAAGAACATTTAATGGGAGGGGGAAGGGGTTAACAGCACCTTTGTTTATTCAACACTTGAAAATTTACAATTGACAACCCAGCCTGAATAGACCGGGCGGGGTTTACATCTGTACAAGTATACTCGTTGGAATGTTTGTTCTGGTTCTAATTAGATACGCTAAACGCATTCAACTGCTACACAAACTAAATAAATACGAGGCAATAATTAAATAATATCTTTCATCGGAGCGTGCTGAAAATTTACTCCCCCCAACCACCCACCCACCCAGCCACTCACACGAATTTTCTACCGAGAAGATGATTAAGAAAATTATTAATTTTCCTTTGATGACATAAGAAAACGACCCCTTATCTGCCATGGTCGATTTTAAAAGTCCATTATAATAAACAACCTCTTCGCACAAATTAAAAATAAACCAACACCTTTACACCCTGATGATGATGAGTCGTTTCCAACAGTCAAGGTTGCTGGGAAGGGAGTATAAGGAGAAATACGAGCTCGAAAGATAGGTACGTGATAAAAACCAGGCGGAGTGCGTGGTTTCGTGAGTTGGAAAATTGAGTGCAAAATTATAGGGAGAAGTATAAAAATTGTTATTTTATTTTATACTTTTCTTTTTATTAGGATTTCTTTTGACCCTCCCTTCTTTTTTCATAAACAATTTCTCGTGGCTGGCCTTTCAACAAAAAAAAAAAAAAAAAAAAAAAAATTATCTTTAAGACTCTTGAAAGCATTCAAGTTTAACAGGCGAATATACCGTCCGACCACTAACGCAACGCTCAAGAGAAACATTTTTTCTCATTTTTGACGGCCCTATTTCAAAGGCCGAGCCTTCAATTTTCCCCAGCCCACCCTTTTAAAGCAAGAAGACGTATACCCAGAAGACACTGCGGGCTGATTAATGAGAGTCAATGGTGCAAGGGCGGTCAACCCAAGGGAGAGCGGCCGCCTTTGGGTAAAAGAGAGCGAGTGACGTACAAGTATAGTGCGTAATTAATTTGACGGTGGAGGAGGAGGAGGAGGAGGAGGTGGTGGTGGGGGGTGGATGAGAGGAGAGGCAAGAAGGCGAGTAAGCGTTACGGTGGCGGGACGGAGAAGATGGGTCTTGGGAGTAGAAGAGATTGCTTTGATTTATTAATTTTGTTTATTTTCTCGGAAGCCATTTATTAAGAATTCCCTCTTGATTTTCCTCCACCCTGCACCATATCATTTAAGCACACCATGCCCTCCCTTGTCTTTTCTGTTTGCCTTGTTTTCCTTTTTCCCTTCCCTCCCCCCTTTTTTTCCATTTTTACAAGTCGATGTATATACGGTTATGGCCCCAGCGTAAAAATTAAGAAAAAGGGCTAATTTTTTGCCTAAACTGAGAAAAATCGTGAATTCACGATTGAAATAGAGAACAGGTGAAAATGACCGGTTAAAAACCATAAAAAGTTATCCTACGCAGTTAATAAACACTACAAAAAACACTAATTTGCGACCTAAATTGGGAAAAATCTAGCAATGCCTGCTGAATTTGACAATAACGTGGTTCATAGGGGGATAAAAATAAAGAAAAACGCTAATTCACAGCCAAAATTGAGAAACAAATTCGTAGCTTAAATTTTCCTTTTCTATTTTCAATTGACGAAACGCTGTAGAAACGAAGAAACGAGTATAGAAAAAAGAGAGGACATACACGTTATTTCACTGCTGAAAAAAAAGTATGGTTAAATTCAACCAGAATCTGGTTACTTCAGTGAGAAAATCGGGCTAAAATAAAGATTCCTGTACTTATAGTCACTCTTACTATACGTTTTTTGTTGAACGAATATAGTAAGGTTGCCCATATTGATTGTTTCAATCAACCTTCACTGAGATAGTAAAATTAACTATGCAGTCTTTTAGTTAACTCTACTACATAATTGTCGAGTTATGATACCTGTAAAGCGAGGTGCTTTCAACCAAACATGATAGTAAGCTTGCCGAAACACTCAGTCCGACCAACTACCACTCGTTGGGTAATACAGTAGATTCAATTCACCAGATGGTTGATCTACCCCAAGATTTCCAGTTACAACAAACTGCTGCGAAGCACTTTTAACCAAACGTGATAGAAAGCAATTTAAATACAGTAGATTCAACTTTGCAGGCGGTTCATCCACCCCGAGTTTTTCAGTTCCAATCACCTTGTGTGATGTACTTTCAACCAAATGTGATGGTAAACGAGCCGAAACAAATAGTCCAATCAACTATCACTTGTCTGGTACTATAATAGATTTAACTTTGCAGATGGTTTATCCAACCCGTGTTTTTCAGTTCCAATTCCTTCGTGTGAAGTACTTACACCCAAACGTGTTGGTAACGTGGGATTGCGACGTATGTCTTCAGCTTCACTAAAGGAGATCACTAAAATGAGAAAATTAAAAACGATTGACACAAATATCTTGAAATCTAAATATATATTTTTATTTCACTTGTTTTAGTCTACATGGGGTCTCATTTTATTGCCTCGGGGAGTGATATTCAAGGTATTGGGAATGGGGCTTGGAAAATCATTTAGGTTGAACAACTCAATTCTCTCAGTTTCATTGACCTCGTAGGAGCCTACATGACAATCTAAACCAAGAGTTAGAAATACCTCGCAGGAAAATAATATTAATTCCAAGTCCGACGAGACGTCGGTCGTCTTTCAGGAGGTGGTCGATTATTAAGTGACACAACCTCTTTCTGGCCTGATGATCCAGTAGCTCAGCCCCCGAAAATGCGTCTAAAAGATGTCGACCCGAATGAGTCTCCTCGAGTATTCGTCGGAGCTCCTACGGACATAGTAGAATTGGTTACTAATTATATATCAAAATTACTACGGATAAGCATCACTTACGTTTCCGCTATCTACAGAAGATTTATTTATTTTTATTTATTTATTTATTTCGCACATTTACCAAATTTAAGTTTATATGTATAACAAAGCATTTAGGCTACGTGCCAGCCCCCCGTAAGAAGAGACTTGTGGTGGGGACTGGAGTCTAATATTCTTGATACTAACTGTCAGCTACAACTACAATAATTGTCCAAATGATACGACTTCATAGCTAAAACTTTACTTGTAATTGCTTAATACAACATTCTATATTAACACATACATTCTATCTAAACTGATTAAAAAACTGCTTAATTATGAATTATTAGGCGCGCAATATACATGCATTGACTCTCAGTTTCAACTTTACTAAATAACAATTTTTAAAATTCTAACCAACGATCATACAAACAAGGTGTAAACAGATTTAAGTTTACCTTCATTGACAAGCTTATTTAAAAATTTTTTGAATTTCTGAATATTTTCAAACCCATTATAATTGTATTGGAACTTTATTGCCATTCTCATCCCAACCACAAAAGCATGCTTAGAATAAAACACAGTGCAAAACTTAGGAATCCTAACATTAGTATGATCAGATATTCGCGTATTATAAGGGTGATAAGCATAATAGTTTCTGTCCAGTTTAAAGAGCAACAGTGCTACCGACGTTAGGAACAATTCGTCAAGATTCTTAACTCTAAATTCCTTGAATAACTCTTCAGAGCTGTATCTCTGGGGTTTACTTAAGGCAATCTTGATTATTAACTTTTGAACAATTTTTAGTTTCCCCAACATAAATTGACTGCTATTTCCCCATACAATTATCCCGTAAGACAAAATGGACTCACACAAAGCGAAATATGTGGATCTAAGCGTAGTAATATCACAGATTTTTCTAAGTTGCCTAAAATTATAGCACATTTTTCTTAGTCTATTTGCTAAGGCTACAATATGGAGATCATATTTAAGGGCACTATCAAATAAAACACCAAGGTACTTATAGCTATCCACAAAACAAATTGTATCACATGACGTACTATCACAGTTGGTCTTATCACAGGAGTTCGAATGAATAACTAGAGGGTCAGGTCCTCTCAGTCTACGGCCTTTAGTAAAATAAATCAGACTAGTTTTTGTAAAATTTATGGACAAAAAATTACTATCGAACCACCGCCGAATGATTTTTAGGTCCTCAATCACGGTACGCCTTAACTCGTCACCGTTGGGTCCAGAAAACAGGATCACGATGTCATCTGCGAAACAGATTTGCTCCCCTCGAATAGGCACACTGAAAAAGTCGTTTAACAGTAACAAAAACAACAATGGCCCTAACACTGTGCCCTGAGGTAACCCACATCTAACAAACTCAGGGTGGCTTAACGAACAATTTATTTTGACAGCTTGACTTCGACCATCCAGATAAGATGAAATTAAATTATTCGCAATACCTCTTATACCATAGTAGGACAATTTTTCCAAAACCAGACTATGGTTAACTGAATCAAACGCTTTTTGTATGTCCAGGAATAGACCATATACGTAATTATTACTATCTAAATTCTCATAAATGAATTTGGTCACATCAAAAAGTGCGTGGCTCGCAGATAGGCCTTCTTGGAATCCATACTGCCTTTGTGATATTACATTTTTGCGCTGTAAGTACTCAACAAGTCATCGCTTTATACAGCTCTCGAGGACCTTTGAAAATGAAAATGTTAAGGATATAGGCCGATAGTTACTTACACTCTTCTTGTCTCCACCCTTAAACAGGGGAATAACAATGCTTTTTTTGAAGATAGTGGGAAAAACACCAGTGGAAAAGGATAAATTAAATATATGAGCCAGGGGCACTAAAATGAAAGTTTTGACCTTCCTTAAAACATAATTATTAACACCATCAACATCAAAACTTGAGTTTTTATTCAATCGTTTTAATTCTTTTAGTACCTCAGTTTCTGTAACAGGACTCAAGAAAAATGAGTTAGGCGAGCTAAATCCTTGCAGGGTGCATCGGTCCAATATAGGGGTGCGACCACCATTCTTTCTTTCTATATTTCTCATATCTTCCCCAACCGAAACGAAATGCCTATTAAAAACGGTCGCCACATCAAAGTCATTTTTAATAGGCACTCCCATGGAGTTCAAAATTTCAGAGTAAAAAGTACATTTATTTTCTCTATTGCAGTTGGTGGCTTCCCTGATAATTCTCCATACTTCCTTAGGATTTCTGCCCGCCAAATCAATTTTTTCCTTAAAATACATTACCTTTGCCTGCTTAATACATGAATTAAGTATATTTCTATATCTCTTATAATGGAGTACAACTTCATGACAGCTAGATTTCCTGGCCATCGCCCACATTTTATCTCTTTCTCTAATTGAAATTACAATTCCCTTCGTGATCCAGTTTTTCAGTTTTTTCCTCTTGCCACTAACTGAAGTTTTACAAATAGACGCTTCATTCAAACACTTTTTAATTACTCCTAAGAAACATTCGAGAGCATCATCTACATCACGTAAGCTTAACACCTTGCTCCAACTTTCCTCACTAACAAGGCTTACAAACTTCTTCTAATTTACTGTTGTCTCTACAACAAAATTTTCTTTCCTTTTTTCTACTGATTTTGAATTAAAAAGAAAACCAACCGGAAAATGGTCAGTAATATCATTACTCATTACAAATCCCATGTAATCACCGACGGTTGAGCTTTTGAAGAAGACATGATCGATACAAGATTTCGACAAATTGCTCACCCTAGTTGCTTTGTCAATTATATTACAGAAGCCATACTTTGCAAAGACATTTAAATAATCGGAACTTATATTTGATAATACCAAGGTATTAATGTTTACATCCCCACAGAAAATAAAGTTAGCATTTCGATCAATCACTGAACATAATGCGTCAAGACTTTCAATAAATAGAATTGGGTCTCTGTCAAATGACCTGTACACTGCTAACAATTCAAAAACAAATTGATTAATAATGATCTTTAAATACACCGAGTTTGAATTGTCAAGCTTATTGGGGCTAACATCCAGAACATCAACACCACAGTCCTCAAGAATGTAAACAGAGACCCCCTCTGCCCTATTAACGCTTTGGGTTGAGCGGAACTCTAAGTAACCGGGAAAGTCAAAGCTCAAATTGTCACTGTTCCACGTTTCGGTAAGAATGATAACATGGAATTTAACGTTAATAGAGCAGAGGAGGGAGTAAAATTCATCAAAATTCTTTTTTAAGCTCCTAATATTCAAACAAATTAAGTTTACATTGCCAAGGCAGTACGTTGCAGCAAGGCTCTCCAAATCGGCTACAGATTCACAAAAAACAGAATTTCCCACTTCTTCATCATCAAACTCTGAACTCTTCATAGACTATTGTTACGAGGATTAATAACAGCAAACATAATGACAATCAATGTCTCAAACAACAAAGGTCTGAAGAAACCTACCAGGGAAAACATAAACAAACTTTTGGAGGCATACGCAGAGTGAATAAACAAAACAGTGCAATAGTTGAACCGGCAAAACGGCCACAGGAGGATAATGCAGTTTAAAATAACAATATGGTGGCAGGAATCACAACTTAAGGTTATACGTGGTAGAAAAATACAATATTGGGAATTCGTGACAGTGTAATATGAAAACGGGTGAGAAATATTGAGGACAGTCGACATTTCAAAGTCTAGAATTACTACTAAACAGAATTTGTTCAAAAACATGCTTTTTAATTTAATAGGAAACAGGGGATAGAAATTAACTTTAAATAGTCATTCCTTCATATTATATAAATCAATGGTTGATCGAATATGTTTAGCGATGGTACCATCATCCTTACGCATCATAACATTACCATTCTTTACCCACACATATTTATAGTTCAGTTTCTTCTTAGTTTCTTTAGCTAGATGTAAAATTTTTCTGTTAGTGTAAGTAAGGCTATGATTTATAAAAATTTTTGTTGGTTCTCCGGTCATAAGGCCAAGTTTTCTGACAGTCAAATCTTGAGTACTCTTAGCGCATTTTAAAAATCTATCTTTATCGAGCTTCCTGAGAAATCTGACCACAATGATTCCCGGCCTGTCCGATTCCTTCTTAGGTCTAGTTCTATAGCAATTGTCGATCATCTCCTCCTTAAGTTCATAATTGATAGCGCTCGCCGTTTTAATAATTTTTTCCGTGAGGTTTTCATTTTTGTCGAAGGGACACCCATGAATCTCAATGTCATTTTCCTTTTCCTTTTGCTCCATTTGGTTGAAGAATACAGAAAGATTAAATAATTCGCTCTCGATGTTTTTAGTTTTAGATTCTAACTCCTCAGCCAATTGAGTGACCTTTGATATGTTTTCCTCAATACCCTTGACTTTAGCGAGAATTTCGTCACCGTTGTCCGCTTGAATTCCCACCTGGGTTTTTATTTCTTTAATTTCTTCAAAAAGTTTTTCAATGTGTTTATGCTGACCAGACAGAGACGTGTTGAAGTCAGTTCTTAGCTCTTCAAGAAAATCATAAACTACACCTAGGGAGGGGTTACCCTCCACCATTGATTTCCTTTTCGCTGCAGAACACTTTTTACAGTACCAGTCTCTTTTCGACGACTTCAAAAATTTGTAGTCTTCAGTTTCTATACCGACACAAGCAATATGAAAAACACCCTCGCATGTAGCACAACACACGCGGAAGGCGTGATTAAGAAAACCTTTATTACATTCCGCACACTTGGACATTGTTCTCAGTTTTCAGACCGCACTCAACCAACCTCTGAACAAGACTAGATTCTATGGACGCGGTACTTCCGCTGCTTGTCGATTGACTAATGTTATCCACAATATCGTTGCAGGCCTCACGAGAGGGGGATAACTTACCGTTGAAAGGATCCTGTATGCATAATACGTGCAATGATTATTGTTTTGAATTCAAAATATCTTACTATAGTAACACAATGTCACAGTCAAATGTGATAAAAAAGTACGACATTATGGCCAAGATTTAAAACCATTTCCTTTCACGGAGAAAAATATCGATGTTGGGTGGTACACGCATTTTGGGGTTAAAGTACACCAAACATGGAGTAAAACACTTTTTTGTTAATGGCCTATCATGATTTGCTTTTGAGTTATAATTTTTTTCAAATATTTTTTCCGAGAAAGAGCAGTTTTATCCAAAAACCAGCTTTTTCCCAGCTTGAAATGCACTTTTCTGAAAATGTGGTGGCAGTTTTGAAATCTACGAAAAGTTTTTCACGGGGAAAGAGAAATGTCAATCTTCAAAGTTGTCAAAGCCTATCCAAGAAACGTGGTGATTTTGTCTCACTAATGCGAAAATTCGAGAATTTATCTGCTTAAAAAGAATTGTACCGTGTTTCCACAAATAGCTCTGCAGATTGCCAAACCTAACGGTAATTTCTCCATTTACTCAGCTTCCTGACGGTTTACACACGATCTGAATTACCCTACTCCTTCCATGGGGAACGCTGAGACGTCACGAAACAAATCATGGCCCAGGATTCATTTTTGGGCTTAAAACGAGTTAAAAAGTACAGAATTCATGAATTATTTGGTCTACTAAGATTTTCTTGACTCACACAGCCGTCTGTCGTCCTCAGAAAATTCATTACTCATGAGGATCAACTTTTTAGCCCCCCCCCTCTAAACTTTGTCCAAAAATGAACAATATGTGCCATGATTTTTTTCGTTTTGTCTCAACATTTCCCATGGAAGAAGTAGGATAATTTAAATTGCTATACACTGTTAGAAAGCTGAGAAAGTGGAGAAGTTTTTGTGACGTTTGACAATCCACAGAGATGTTTGTGGAAACTCAGTATTGATAATTTTAGGAGTCTTCGACAACTTTGAAGATTGATATTGCCCTTTTCCGTGGAACACTTTTCGTTGATTTCAAAACTGCCATCACTTTTTCAAGAAAGTGCATTTCAAGCTGGGGAACAGCCGGTTTTTGGATACAACTTTGCTCTCTCGGGGAAAGCTCTTAAAAAGTCGCAACTCGAAAGCAAAGCATTATAGGTCACTAGCCAAAAAATAATTGTTTACTTCATTTTTGGTGTACTTTCTCCCAAAATGTTTTGTACCACCCAAACTGGACCATGCACCCCTATAGGGTTTTCCATTTGCACAAACATCTGCACCAGAGCAATCTCTACCCATCCTCTCTTTAATTATACGGTAACGGAGAAGACTAGTTGGAATGAACGACCCCGTTATACCAATAGATAACGCTATGTACTACTCTGAATCAGTTGATCTGTTGAAATGTACCACCAGCTGTGACACGTTTTAAAGAGACCTCAATGTTGAAGCTTGCCCCTGGTAGTGCGATTTTCTGTCCATCTGATCTGGAGAATAAAACGTGCAATGAGTATACGTGTGGCGGCGAATATTCGATTCAGCCCACGAAAAGCGATATTCTGAAGGCTTGATTGAAAAAATGTGCGACTTCTGGAATCTGGAGGTAACTTTGCAGCTAAAATTGAGAAAACACGCTGGCTCACGGTGTATAGGGGCCATTTTCTGGGTAAAATGTAGAAAAAACGCTAATGTGCTGTTCTTGGGCCAAGCCCGCGGCTAAAATTGAGAAAAAACGCCAATTCAAGGATACCAAACTGGTGAAAAAAACTCTCAAGCTTGAGGAAAAAAAAAACATAATTTGGGGATAAAATTGAGAAAAATAGCAAATTTCCCACTGCTGACGTGAAATGGCAAAAACTTTTGGAAAAAGCGCAAATATGTGTGGCCATAACTGCGAAAAAGTGCTGATTCGTGGTCTTACGATGCAGTTTCCAGACCAAAATAAGAAATAATATTGATTCGCTGATTACAGAAAAGGAAACACATCATTCGGCGAAGATAACAAAGACTAATCAATCAGTCGCGGATATTACAAAACAATTCAGGTAAAATTAAAGCAAATTAACTGAAAAATCGCAATAGTAACACATTTCTGAATCTTCAGCTGAAACGAAAGAAAAATAGCGCTTATCCATAGCAGAAATAAGAGAAAAAAATGCCCATGCAGGGCTAAAATCTAGACAACAATGCAACAAAAATTGAAAACAAAAAAATTAATTAAAAAAAAAAACAACAATACATAATAATTAGCGCGCCTAAAATTAAGAAAAACGCTCATTTTAGGCT
Source organism: Corythucha ciliata (assembly GCA_038030265.1). Taxonomy (NCBI): domain Eukaryota; kingdom Metazoa; phylum Arthropoda; class Insecta; order Hemiptera; family Tingidae; genus Corythucha; species Corythucha ciliata. The sequence goes on from CM075939.1 coordinate 5,184,467, forward strand.
CAGTGCTAATTCGCTAATTGTAAAAAAAGCAGCTAATATTGAAAAAATCACTAATCAGCGCGGCATGATAAAAAAACGGAAAACTGCTAATTAATTGCTGAAAATGTAAACAAAATGGATATTTTGCAGCTAAAATTGAGAATAAGCGCTAATTCGGGCGCTAAAATTTAAAAAAAATCACTAATTCGCGGAAAAGTGTTAAAATTTCTAATTTAAATACACGTCTTGGCGCCTTCTTAAAGCTCCTTTGTGGCTAAAATTGAGAAAAAACGGCAAACTATAGTCAAAAGCAAAGCAAAATTGCCAATGCGATGCTAAAATGTAAATAAAGAGCAATGCTAATTTGTGGTCAGTAAGCAATTAGCTGCAAAAATTACAAATTAGCAGTATTTTGCTTATAAAGCCTAAAATTAGCGCTTTTTCTCAATTTCAGCCTCAAAGTTGCCTTCAGATGCCGCGAGTTGGCTTATTTTCAATTTTTGATGCAAATTGAAATTTTTCACAATTTTTGCCACGAATTTTCCTGAATTTTACTCGCGAATAATCGCTTTTTTAAAAAAGTTTACCAGCGTTGTAGCGTTTCAAACACGTAAATTAGCGAATTTCTCAATTTTAGCCATGAATTGGCGTTTTTCGCATTTTTAGCTGCAAATTGGCTATTTTTCCCATTTTTAACCGCAAATTAGCATTTTTTTCACATTTTAGCACGGCGTTAGCAAATTTTTGTTATTCATAGCTGTAGATCAGCGTTTCTTCTCAATTCGAGCATCAGCGGTGTTTTTTTAAACTTTATAGCCCCATGAATTTGCCGTTTTTCTCAATTTTAGCCACACAGTTGCCTTTAGAAGGCACGAAGGCGAGTATTCAAGTTGGAAATGTTCCCACAATTTTGTCCGCGAATTGGTGACTTTCCTCAAGTTTAACTGTGAACTGGCACTTTTTTCTCAATTTTAGCAGCGCATTAGCGCTTCTAGCCCGTGAACTCGCGAATTTTCTCATTTCTAGCTACGAATTGGCGGTAATTTAGTCGTAGTTTACAGTAAAAAAGTGTGACCAACATTTTTGATACGTGAACTTCCTCATTGTAGAAAACCTTTGTTGTAGTTTGTTGTCAAACGACAACAACAAATCACATGGAGTACCGGACTCAATGTTTCTCTGACACGCCACCAGATATCGTATCCCTTAGCTACAATCGCCAATAGTATTTTTTGAGATTTTTCAAGAGTTAATATTGTTAGTATGATCGCTTAGACTACGAGGGTTAGTAGGTAATGCATGCAAGAAACTGTAGCCGTAGGAGCCTACGTTGTCTGTCTTCCCTCGTTGAGGTGCGTTAGAAACGAACCGGTTTCGGCTGCTCGCCATCTTCAGCGTCTGTAAGTCCAACTGAAACTTACACTTGATGGACTACAGACGCTGATGATGGCGAGCAGCGAAACCGGTTGTTTCACGCACCTCAACGAGGGAAAAGACAGACAACGTAGGCTCCTACGGTACAGTTTCTTGCATGTATTATTTTTCAGAGGTCATACTGTCAGTCAATATATGAGAACATTAGTGATTTTTGTTTTCTTCGAAATATAATAAAAAATTCAGGGGCCTTATTCACTACCTTTTTTCAACATTGCTTTTTTTAAAAATCATATTTTTCCGTTCAGTTTTCTTAATTTCATCTATGAGATTTTAATGTTTTACCAAGCAATGTTTCAATCTCTTACGATATGGCCCCAGGAGGCCTATATTATTTTAAAAATCAATATGCTTTCGTAGCTCAAACAACTATATATGAACCGATGGGTCAAAAATGATAGGCGTGCAATTATCGGTGTGTCACATGAATGCACTTACCACGAAAGTGTCATGTAAGAAGCTCGGTTAAAAATGCGGAGACCTGTTTTAGGAGGGCGAAATACTTCTAAAACTGGTACTGCAAAAACAAAGTTCGGGACTGCACGGAGTTGCAAGATAGTCAATACTGCTAAAAAGTGGTCCTGCTAAGCCTCTTTACTCTTCTTTAACAGGTATGCAAGAAAAGCCGTATAATGGTGAGTTGCACTGCCAAAACAGGTAAAGAGCCCTGTTAAAACAGAAGATACTACTATTCGAAAACAGCTCTTCTGTTCTACTGCGAAAGCCGAACTACCTCTGCGAAAACAGTTGTATTTATCTTGTAAAAGAAGTCCTTGAATTACCGGTAATGCAGTCCATTTTCAGCTATAAGTGCAGTGTGTGTTCTCTGAAAAGTGCACTGCGGACTCTTTGAATTTAGCGCGATTTATTTATTGATTTTAGCCACCCAAGTACTATCATTTTCGCAGTGCTTCCTGTGTCGTAAAGCAGTCCACTGTGCACTAAAATAGTAGCCCAGAAACTGCATTCTTAACATTTATCTATGCGACGAAAACAGCATTGACAGGTCATCTATTAGAGCAAATTATACTTTGTTAGAACACGCGCACTCTGCAAAAGAATAAATATCGCTCATTTGCTGCAATAGCTCAGTAACGCGATTGCGTGTAAATCAAAATTACCATTAACAGATTTTTGGTTAGGTATGCCATGCTTTTGCAGCAATTGAGCGATTTGTAAATTTTAGGGCCTCAAATCTGAAAAATAAAATGCATAGTGATTATAATATTTATTATTATTTTCATTTAATTTATACCCGTCAAATTTGCCAGAACAACTGTCCATATTTAAATTACAACGATCCCTTTTTCACCCAATTTTTCACATTCCCGTATACAATAGGAAAGAACTAAAAGGCCAAATATGGTGTTCTTTTAGAGTGGACTAACAACTAGATGAAGAAGAATTTTGCACACTCACAGAGATATGAAATAAAATAAATATAACAAAATTAATAAGTGATAGGCAACATAATATAGTACAGGATATTTATTTACAACCACATCTGTAACACAGGCATAGAAAATTTGTTGAAGTACACAGGTAAATATAACACACAAAGGAAACAAGCCATTGCTCGACAAATGTCCAATGGAAGGCTTGGAATTTCGCGTAACATAAATCGAACGCGTATAATGCCTTGAACGTCAGTTCAACGGCGTCAATAATAGATTCGAAATGAAATAGAAACTGATCTATGACAACGTAGGTACGTGTCTCGAACCTGATCCCACGAGTCACCGAGAGCGACAACATATGGCTAAATGCCCGTAGACCTTACCGAACTTTTCCTTCTTGTTTTTCGCTCGAGGTCAGCTAGAACTTCTCGCCGTTTCTTCAATTTTCCCTCAGCCTCACTCCTTGTAGAAGAAAGCTGGACGAACGCCTCAGCTGCTTCAATCCTCGTCGCTTTTCTGTTGTCACCAACAAGGCCTCCCAGTATCGTCCAAGGTAGTCCAAGAAAATATTCACTCACCTTTGAGAAACAAAATCGGAGTCTCACGACACTAATAGACACTGTACACAGAACGAAGACGATCTCAAACTGAAACTGAACTACGTGACTCCAGGCTCAAGCATGAAGAAGGGCTAGAGTAGTCAAAACCCCCTTTTCTAGGACACGTGGCAGCTCATGTTTTAGCAGACCGGTATACTGCACACTCACGTTTTTAAAGACCCATATACTTCTGTTTCACACACATAGCATTACTTTGAAGGTCACGGTTCGACTAAAACAACCCCTGGACTGGTATTTCAACAGCACTGCATTGCTTACGACGGTACAAATGTACAATTCTCTTTCTCTCCCATTCTCCTTTCATTTGGCTCGCTCGCTGATTCTTACACTTTTATGTGTAGGTAGGTACCTATATTTATAACTGAAATAATAAAATTGAGCAACGATTTCTTGATGGAACTTAATGAATATTGTTTACTTCCACCCCTCGCAGCAAGCCCCTGTAGCCCTATGAGAACCCTTATTGTGGGCACTACAGGTACGATTATTTTACTTGTGGGATCATTGTACCTGTCGTTGAATATAATATTGGAGCATGTGATATTCTCATTAGCACTACCCACGGACCCCAAGGACTCGTTCTTCTATTTCGGTAGGGTAACCCACCCTACCCCACTTAGCAGGTTATCGTTTTTGCATTGTTCCATGCTGCTAAAAACGATCAATCCCAGGATTTCGAAGACTCCCGGTCGGCGTTTTTATAAAAAAAAACCATCCCCACTACAAGATTTCACAGTACCCAGCACAGAGCAGTGTAGCTCAAATACTGCTAGTACGGCAATACGGCTACTTTGAAAGGGCGAAAAGCATGGAAACTGTCATTTGAGGAGTAATAGACGAGCGAAAACAACAGTCTGCTCGTGACAGCAGAACTGACTCTTCAAGGAGACTTAGCCGTATCGTCTAGGTTTAGCAGTTAAATTGCTTTTGCAGTATTTTTTCGCAGACCCTTTTTCTCAGTGTTCATAGACCCTAACTTATACAGGGTGGCCCATGTTGGGTGGTACACGCATTTTTGGGTTAAAGTACACCAAACATGGAGTAAAACACTTTTTTGTTAATGGCCTATCATGATTTGCTTCAGAGTTATAATTTTTTTCAAATATTTTTTCCGAGAAAGAGCAGTTTTATCCAATAACCAGCTTTTTCCCAGCTTGAAATGCACTTTTCTGAAAATGTGGTGGCAGTTTTGAAATCTACGGAAAGTTTTTCACGGGGAAAGAGAAATGTCAATCTTCAAAGTTGTCAAAGCCTATCCAAGAAACGTGGTGATTTTGTCTCACTAATGCGAAAATTCGAGAATTTATCTGCTTAAAAAGAATTGTACCGTGTTTCCACAAATAGTTCTGCAGATTGCCAAACCTAACGGTAATTTCTCCATTTACTCAGCTTTCTGACGGTTTACACACGATCTGAATTACCCTACTCCTTCCATGGGGAACGCTGAGACGTCACGAAACAAATCATGGCCCAGGATTCATTTTTGGGCTTAAAACGAGTTAAAAAGCACAGAATTCATGAATTATTTGGTCTACTAAAGATTTTCTTGACTCACACAGCCGTCTGTCGTCCTCAGAAAATTCATTACTCATGAGGATCAACTTTTTAGCCCCCCCCCCTCCTAAACTTTGTCCAAAAATGAACAATATGTGCCATGATTTTTTTCGTTTTGTCTCAACATTTCCCATGGAAGAAGTAGGATAATTTAAATTGCTATACACTGTTAGAAAGCTGAGAAAGTGGAGAAGTTTTTGTGACGTTTGACAATCCACAGAGATGTTTGTGGAAACTCAGTATTGATAATTTCAAGGAGTCTTCGACAACTTTGAAGATTGATATTGCCCTTTTCCCGTGGAACACTTTTCGTTGATTTCAAAACTGCCATCACTTTTTCAAGAAAGTGCATTTCAAGCTGGGGGACAGCCGGTTTTTGGATACAACTTTGCTCTCTCGGGGAAAAGCTCTTAAAAAGTCGCAACTCGAAAGCAAAGCATTATAGGTCACTAGCCAAAAAATAATGTTTTACTTCATTTTTGGTGTACTTTCTCCCAAAATGTTTTGTACCACCCAAACTGGACCATGCACCCCCTATAGGGTTTTCCATTTGCACAAACATCTGCACCAGAGCAATCTCTACCCATCCTCTCTTTAATTATACGGTAACGGAGAAGACTAGTTGGAATGAACGACCCCGTTGCAGAATTTTATACCAATAGATAACGCTATGTACTACTCTGAATCAGTTGATCTGTTGAAATGTACCACCAGCTGTGACACGTTTTAAAGAGACCTCAATGTTGAAGCTTGCCCCTGGTAGTGCGATTTTCTGTCCATCTGATCTGGAGAATAAAACGTGCAATGAGTATACGTGTGGCGGCGAATATTCGATTCAGCCCACGAAAAGCGATATTCTGAAGGCTTGATTGAAAAAATGTGCGACTTCTGGAATCTGGAGGTAACTTTGCAGCTAAAATTGAGAAAACACGCTGGCTCACGGTGTATAGGGGCCATTTTCTGGGTAAAATGTAGAAAAAACGCTAATGTGCTGTTCTTGGGCCAAGCCCGCGGCTAAAATTGAGAAAAAACGCCAATTCAAGGATACCAAACTGGTGAAAAAAACTCTCAAGCTTGAGGGGAAAAAAAACATAATTTGGGGATAAAATTGAGAAAAATAGCAAATTTCCCACTGCTGACGTGACGTGGCAAAAACTTTTGGAAAAAGCGCAAATATGTGTGGCCATAACTGCGAAAAAGTGCTGATTCGTGGTCTTACGATGCAGTTTCCAGACCAAAATTAAGAAATAATATCTGATTCGCAGTGTGATAGAGGCCATTCTACAGCTAAAATGTAGAAATCGACGCAAAAATGTCGTTTTTGGGCCAAGGCCACAGCTAAGATTGAGAAAACACGCTACTAATTCAATGCAGTACAAGTCGCAAGTGGTAATATTGACAAAAACAACTCTAATTCAGGTTAAAATTGGGCAAAAGTGGCAAATTAACAACAGAAATTGAAACAATCGCGGATGAAGTTGAGGTAACACATCAATTCGCGGATATACAAAGATAATCACTAATTCCCAGCTAAAATTGTGAAAACGCAAATCCGTGAAAAATAGCGCTTATCCATAGCAGAAATAAGAGAAAAAAATGCCCATGCAGGGCTAAAATCTAGACAACAATGCAACAAAAATTGAAAACAAAAAAAATTAATTAAAAAAAAAACAACAATACATAATAATTAGCGCGCCTAAAATTAAGAAAAACGCTCATTTTAGGCTCAGTGCTAATTCGCTAATTGTAAAAAAAGCAGCTAATATTGAAAAAATCACTAATCAGCGCGGCATGATAAAAAACGGAAAACTGATAATTAATTGCTGAAAATGTAAACAAAATGGATATTTTGCAGCTAAAATTGAGAATAAGCGCTAATTCGGGGCTAAAATTTTAAAAAAATCACTAATTTGCGGAAAAGTGTTAAAATTTCTAATTTAAATACACGTCTTGGCGCCTTCTTAAAGCTCCTTTGTGGCTAAAATTGAGAAAAACGGCAAACTATAGTCAAAAGCAAAGCAAAATTGCCAATGCGATGCTAAAATGTAAATAAAGAGCAATGCTAATTTGTGGTCAGTAAGCAATTAGCTGCAAAAATTACAAATTAACAGTATTTTGCTTATAAAGCCTAAAATTAGCGCTTTTTCTCAATTTCAGCCTCAAAGTTGCCTTCAGATGCCGCGAGTTGGCTTATTTTCAATTTTTGATGCAAATTGAAATTTTTCACAATTTTTGCCACGAATTTTCCTGAATTTTACTCGCGAATAATCGCTTTTTTAAAAAAATTTTACCAGCGTTGTAGCGTTTTAAACACGTGAATTAGCGAATTTTCTCAATTTTAGCCATGAATTGGCGTTTTTCGCATTTTTAGCTGCAAATTGGCTATTTTTCCCATTTTTAACCGCAAATTAGCATTTTTTTCACATTTTAGCACGGCGTTAGCAATTTTTTGTTACTCATAGCTGTAGATCAGCGTTTCTTCTCAATTCGAGCATCAGCGGTGTTTTTTTTAACTTTATAGCCCCATGAATTTGCCGTTTTTCTCAATTTTAGCCACACAGTTGCCTTTAGAAGGCACGAAGGCGAGTATTCAAGTTGGAAATGTTCCCACAATTTTGTCCGCGAATTGGTGACTTTCCTCAAGTTTAACTGTGAACTGGCACTTTTTTCTCAATTTTAGCAGCGCATTAGCGCTTCTAGCCCGTGAACTCGCGAATTTTCTCATTTCTAGCTACGAATTGGCGGTAATTTAGTCGTAGTTTACAGTAAAAAAGTGTCACTGACCAACATTTTTGATACGTGAACTTCCTCATTGTAGAAAACCTTTGTTGTAGTTTGTTGTCAAACGACAACAACAAATCACATGGAGTACCGGACTCAATGTTTCTCTGACACGCCACCAGATATCGTGTCCCTTAGCTACAATCGCCAATAGTATTTTTTGAGATTTTTCAAGAGTTAATATTGTTAGTATGATCGCTTGGACTACGAGGGTTAGTAGGTAATGCATGCAAGAAATTGTAGCCGTAGGAGCCTACGTTGTCTGTCTTCCCTCGTTGAGGTGCGTTAGAAACGAACCGGTTTCGGCTGCTCGCCATCTTCAGCGTCTGTAAGTCCAACTGAAACTTACACTTCACTGGACTTACAGACGCTGAAGATGGCGAGCAGCCGAAACCGGTTCGTTTCTAACGCACCTCAACGAGGGAAGACAGACAACGTAGGCTCCTACGGCTACAGTTTCTTGCATGCATTATTTTTCAAGAGGTCATACTGGTCCAGTCAATATAGTGAGAAGAATTAGTGATTTTTCGTTTCCTTCGAAATCTTAAAAATTCAGGGGCCTTATTCACTAACTTTTTTCAACATTGCTTTTTTTAAAAATCATATTTTTCCGTTCAGTTTTCTTAATTTCATCTATGAGATTTTAATGTTTCTACCAAGCAATGTTTCAATCTCTTACAGAATAAGGCCCCAGGAGGCCTATATTATTTTAAAAAATCAATATGCTTTCGTAGCTCAAACAAATATATATGAACCGATGGGTCAAAAATGATAGGCGTGCAATTATCGGTGTGTCACATGAATGCACTTACCACGAAACGTGTCAATGTAAGAAGGTAGTCCCGACGCCTCCAGAATTTCTCTAACATCTGTATCCATATTGCACAAGCCACAAGCACAAACAAATTCGGATTATCGATGCTAACACTCGTCGTCGTGTTGTATTTCTTTTACTATACTGAAGAACTAGTGGGCTCGCAGTATCAAATTCCTAGACCTCCCCTCCACATGAACTGCCCTTAGCTAGGGTCTAGATGAATCTACCATCTCGTTTAGTTAAAAACTACAAGTTCAGCAGAATTCAACAATTCTGTAATGGCTTCGCCAACCAAGCGTAGTTCACACAACTAACTTGAGTTACTTTTACCATCTGTATCGTTGAGGTTATTTTTTTGGTAAACGTTAACTGTTTTTATATTAACGAACACCTATCTGTAAAGTTAAAGATAAAATACTTTCAGCTAAAGAACCAGAACTGTTTAGTTCTCAAAGCCAGTTCATTTTTATAGCTAACTTACCGTCTCTAAATAGTGAACCTAACGATAATCTGACTGAACTCACTGGCGTGGTTTCTACTATAATTGTATAGCTATTTTGCTTAAAGCTATTTGTTGAAGGAACACATTTTTTGGCATTTATAATGATAATTAGGTTGTAGAAACTAAATAACTGTCAACCATCGTATGGTTAACGAAATTTCTTTCAGTGCGTAATAGAGGAAAAGTGATCATTCGCCCCTGAAGTTAAGAAAAAGCTCTGAATCGCCCTATAAAGTCGAAAAAAGTGCACTAATTCGTGGCTATAATATACATTTTGAAATAAATGGCAAATCCAACTGAATTCAAGAAAAACGATAATTCTTCGATAAACAGGCGCAAAAATGGTAATATCGCTAATTCAATGTTAAAAAGAATAAACGCGTTTGTCGAAATTGAAAATGTTTTTTCGTGAATGAAAAGGATCATGGTTTGAGAAAGTAAGAAGACTCGCAATTGGGCAAATATGGTAATTTTATTTAACCCAAAAAAGATTAGAGAGAAAAAGCCGTGTGGCATAAAAAAAAACCATCGAATACACGTTACATGCGGATTATTAATTAATTATTGAATTATGATTGCAATCATGAACAGATTAATGTATGAATTAAGGGATAAAGCACACCAACCGCACAGTTTGATTTGTACGGATTACAGTATTGTATGCTGCAGCAGAGAAAGTGGTAAGCACGGGGGGGGGGATCTCCATTTGCATATTGCGTACTGCTGCAATTGCGTTGGTTTGGTCGACCGAGCAGTGTCCGCACGTTTCTTCCCAGGTTGATCGGGTGTATAGTAACTTGCAAGTTCGTATGTCGACTCGTTTAGAGTGACCAGCACATTTCTGAGTAGGATAGGATTAGGCGAAAGATTAGATAAGAGTATTGGAGTCGCGAGTTGGCGATTTGTACGATCCGGAAGGAAGTGCTTGGCTAGGAGAGGGTTGCATGAGCATCAACATGCATAATACTGCGGCGAGGTCGACGGATACGGCGCTGCATGCGCTACTGTCGAGGGTGGAGGATAGTCTTGGCTGTAAGAAGTACTGTTTGGGGTTATTCGTAGATATAGAGGGGGCATTCAATAATGTCTCCAGGGAATGTATGTTAGAGGCGTTGAGAGAGTTTGGGGTGAACAATGTGTTGATAGAGTTCGTGGAGGTGACGCTGCGGAACAGATGGGTGGTGGCGGTGCTGAGGGGTGTGTAAGTGGTGGTGAAGGCTGAGAAGGGAACCCCTCAAGGCTTCTGCATTTCTCCCCTGCTCTGGTTTTTTGGTCATGGAGGGGCTCATACGAGTTTTGGAGAGAGAAGGTATTTATTGTCAGTTCTTTGCGGATGATGGGGTGATATTGGTAAGGGGGAAGGACTTGAGCACCTTGTGTGGTCTCATGAATCAGGCTGTTCACGAAATGAATAACTGGTGAGCAAGAGGACTAATTGCGGTAAACCCGGAAAAAGCCAAGCTCATACTCTTTACGAAGAAGAGGAGCTTGGCAGGGTGGGGGCCAATCAAGATGAACGGAAGAGAAATAGAAAGGGTGACAGAAGTTAAATATTTGGGAGTGACCCTGAACGGTAAGATGTCGTGGAGGACCCACGTGAACAATGTGTGTAAACGAGCGGTAAGGACATTTCATCAATGTAAGCGAGTAGTGGGGAATACCTGTGGCTTAACCCCTCAACGGATGCTGTGGCTATACACAGGTATAATTAGGACCAGAATATTGTATGGCGCTTTGGCTTGGTGGAAAGCGGTGGAGTGGGCCTGGGGGCGGGAGTTGCTCGGCAGGGTCCAGCGTCTGGCCTGTCTGGCGACTCTGGGGGCCTTCAGGACGACTCCAACGGCAGCGATGGAAGTGTTGCTTCGGCTGCGTCCCCCATACTTGGAAGTCAACATGCGCGCAATGGAAACATGTTATGGGTTGCAAATCCATGGGAAATGGGCGAAAACTTGGGAAGGAAGATACGGATTCGAGTTAGTACGAGAGAGGAATTCAGGGTGCAAGAGGGAACCATGAATTGCTTCACGGATGGGTCTAAGTTGGAATCGTGAATGACAGGATCTGGGTTCTGGATACCGGAGTTTGAAGGTGGGGATTGTAGGCCTCTAGGAAAGTTGGCCACGGTTTTTCAGGCAGAGGTCGTGGCGATAAATGACTGTGTCCTGGAGCTAATTAGGAAGCATGTGAGGTTCAGCGAAGTGGTGATCCACGAGGACAGCCGCGCAGCCCTGGGGGCGGTGGCCAGGCCGGTGGTGGAGTCAGCCTTGGTGGCGGACTGTCAGCGGGGTATCACAAAGCTACTGGGAATGGGTAATGAAGTGACCCTCGCGTGGATCCCTGGACACAGGGGATACGAGGGGAATGAGAAAGCTGATGAAATGGCAAAACAGGGGGCAAATAAGGAAGTATGGGGACCGGAGCCGATTATTGCGGTCTCCAAGACAGTGGGGAGAGCCCAGATAAAGGATTGGGCGGATAGGGAGGCCACCAGGAGTTGGAATAGCTTATCAGCCTGTCGGCAAGCGAGGGCTTGGATTCGGGAATGGGACAGTGAGGCGACGATGTGGCTGCTATCACTAAGTAGAGGCAGCATGCGGAGGGTTGTGGGGATGTTTACAAGCCACTATACGCTACGTCAGCACCTCCACATAATGGGAATGGTGGCAGACCCGATGTGTCAGACGATGAATAATATCAAAATTATGTGCTGGATTGCAAATGGCCTTCATTTGCGTAAGAACGAATTGCAAATTGCAATGAAAATCAACAAAGTTGACGTTTGCCTTGTCTCGGAAACTCATTTCACTAACGAATCATTCCTCAGGATGAAAAATTACAAAAGCTACCATGCGACCCATCCAAGTAACTCTGCGAGAGGGGGGAGCGCTATATATTTTCCCAGCTCGATTCATCAAGGGAGGGGACTTCAACGCTAAGCATACTATATGGGGCTCGAGAATTGTCAATCCGCAAGGAAGAACACTTCGACAAGCAGTGTTGGAGGGGGGATGTGAAACGCATTCAACTGGCAAGTCTACTTATTGGCCAGCAGATATGAATAAGGTACCTGACTTAATTGACTTTTACCTAAGTAAAAACATCGGGTCAAGTTACATATTAGTAGAAGAAAACAACGATTTGAGTTCAGATCGTTCTGTGGTGCTACTCACACTGAGTGAAAAAGTGATATTGCGACAAATCAGATCATTTGCGTTAACCAATCGTAAGACAGACTGGAATTCATTCAGAGTGCAACTCGGTGGTTTAGTGGATATTGGGTCTCAAATCAACGAGGAAGAGAACATGAATGACGAAGTTGAGAAACTGACTTTACTCATACAACAGGTTGCCATGGACAGCATGCAAACTGTAAAGAGAAAGCTTCAAGGATTTCACTATCCAAGAGAAATTATTGAGCTGGTCAAAGAAAAACGTAAAGCCAGGAAAAAATGACAAACCACGAGAGATCCGGGAGCCAAAGCGGAATGGAACAAGTTGAAGGAAGAGCTCAGGATCATACTGAAGGAGCTGCATCAGGAGACGGTAGAGCTTCAACTGAACAAGCTGACCAGCGATCATCATACTGAGTACTCGCTATGGAAAGTAACAAAGTACTTAAAAAGACCTACAATACAAGTTTGTCCCATCAAAGGAAAGGATGGAAAATGGATCAAGGATGACCAGGAGAAAGCAAATGCTTTTGCTGAGCACCAAATGCAAATATTCACGCCAAACAAGCAAGGCGACACAAATCAACCATTGCCGGAAATCCGAGGGATAGATGCTGACGAGCATATTCCAGCGGTCACGTATAAAGAGACCTGTCAGGTGATTAAAAAAGAAATGAATCCAAAAAAGGCTCCCGGTTTTGACGGGACTACAGAAGAAACTCTTCAGCAACTTCCGAGAAAAGCGATTAGAAAAATTAAGCAGCTATTCAATGTAGCTTTTCATCAACGAAAGGTCCCAACGCTTTGGAAAATTGCTGAAATAATCATGCTTCCCAAGCCAGGGAAGCAGCCGTCGTATAGGCCTATCTCGCTGCTACCGGTCATGTCCAAGCTCTTAGAGAAGCTCCAGCAGATATTGCCTTCAAATTTAAGCTGAACAATGCTTCATCTGTGCATACGGCAGAACGAATAGCTATGATGGAAGCTCTGAAATATGCGAGTAGTTTCGAAATCCGCCCAGCTAAGATACTCGTACTGTCGGACAGTAGGTCAGCCTTGCAGAGTATTCAAAAACCAGACACAAAATCATCACATATTGTGTTGTCTATTGTCAGTGTGATAGAGGAAATGAAAACGCAGAGCGGAATTATGGTCAACCTAATGTGGATTAAATGACATAATAATTTGAGGGGAAACGAAATCGTAGACGGGTACGCCAAAGAAGCCGTACCAGTAGGATTACACACTACTTGCCCCCTTTAGATGTGGGCAATTTCGCTCGACGATTTTATTACAACCAGTGGTCTGACCTGTACAAAAAATCTATAAAAAGAGAAAGGTAACTATTATGGATGCATTCAACCATGTATACCAAGTAACCCATGGTACTATTATTAGTCGAATAAGATTCGGTCACGACTACTCACCGTCTCATTTAGGTCGAATAGGCGTTCACGAAAGTCCTCGTGTAACCAAGGAACTACAGCAAGTGCCAACCAATTCGCTTTGGAATGCCCCAAGTACGAGTGGGGTCGTTCTGCATTATGGCAATCGATTTTTGAAGCTAAACCTCAAGTGCCACTCCCCTGCAATCTGCACGTGGTGTTGGCTCATGCTAGTTATGACGCCCTCAAAACCCTATTTCGGTGTAGAACTTAACAAAATCCCAGTTTAAAGAGCATATACAAACTAAGTTTAATATTGAACATTTTTTAATAATAAATTTAAAAAAAGTAAAATAAAAATTATAAAAAATAACAATAATAAAATAAAAGGATGAGTAGGAACATATAACAATAAATAATAATAATATCATAACTATACGCAAGCTTAGCTGGAATGGCTAATCCTTCACGGAAAGCCAGAAAAAAAAAAAAAGTCAATGAAATCACACGGATTTCTACACTGTGCAACTAGTGCAAAACAATGGAATTAACCTAGTACCTATGTGAAATTAATGTCCATAATGGTGTGATATCAGCAGATTTCCCATACCTATTATGTAATTCTCCCCCCCCTCAATTAACAGCCCTACGCCAAAAAGATCCTTTTTTGATTGAACAACGGACCGTTCGATCAAAACGTGCTCGCTTAGTCCTAGCCTATATAGAAACCTCAACCGGCTTTCACGCCGATAATTGGCTTCTTGTAGATTAGATAGAACTTTCTCGGTAATGGATGAAAAGTGCCAAGTCGAGGCTGAAAGATCCACGTCATTCACGTGCAGGCGTTCAATTTTATAATTTTAATAAAATTACCAGTAAGAAGGGGACCAGGATTGAGTTTTCGTTTAGGGACGATCGTCCCCTCGATTAGGGATGGTCTCGGGCTCGGGCTTATTTTCCAGATTTTAAGAAGGCTAAAGAGGCGAGTGTAATCTCTCGGTCGAACAGGTGTCGTAAAAATGAAATTACCTGTTTCGTGGGGTTAATAGACGCGAATTTCCCCAGTTTTTATAATCCTAGAAACTAAGGTACGAGAAATTTTCCAGTTTACCCAGTAGCGGATCCAAAAAACATTTTTGGGAGGGGACATTAAATTTCGCATGCATGTCGTTACTTTGTAGGGGTATGATTGGCGGGGGGGGGGGGCTCCCGCTACGTTCTTGCTTTTTTGTCTGTTGAAGCCTCAAACTCACAATCAAGGGTTTTCTCAGAGCATACGACAACCAGCGCTCAATCCCCAAGCGCATGGATCGTTCGTATCGCCACTGCTTTGTCTGTCGTTTGTGCTGTCAGTTTTTGTGGAGGAACAGGACGCAAAATTCGCTGTTAATTGTTCAACTGTACGCGGTTAAGGGAGACTTGTACATGTGTTTCCTGGACCCCTCCAAGCATACGTCGCCTACTCGGCATTACGTAAATTATCACCACGAAAATCGGAAAATTGTAGGCTCCGTAAAATTATTCCGTATTTCTGCACCAATCCTGGATATCAAGGCCTCATTTAAATCTCCAGGAGATTCTGCACGTGCGTACGATCTTTTTTCATGTTTCACTCCTGAAATAACTGTAAAACCCACATAAACTTTTATCTTGAAAATTAGTAATGAGCAAAGCAAGACTCGAAGGTCTTGGTCTTGCTGCAAGAGTCTTGCTTTGTTGATTTAATTTTTTTCGTATTAACTTCGAGTGGTCTGTCTTTCGTTTTTGTTGTTCTTTTTGAAGAAAACAATTGCATTGCATATCGAAAAAACAATTCAAAAACAACCTAGTTCGGAACTTATGAAATGAAACATTTCTTTTTTTCAGTTTTATTCGTTTATCCCCACCTCCGATATTTTTGGATGTTCTTCGTATTTTTCCTTCATATCTCGCCTTATACTGAAAAAAAATGTAACCTGCCCCACCCTTTTGCAACCATGTGTGGTTTGAGAAGGCCAAAGAAACGAAATTTGGGTTTCAAATGAGCTGAATTACTTTTTTGAACGAACCAAACCTGTCCATCCGGTAAGGAACAGCTGATTTTAATAAAGCGTCAATCCCCGAAATTGGTTTTAAGGTGCCAAATCCAAGAAATTGGGTTTAAACGCGCGGATGTGAATTTGGCTTTTGAAATAGCAAAACTTCCAAAAACTGGAGTTTTTAGGAGCCAAATTCGCAAAATTTGACTATGAAAGAGCGGACATCCACGAAACTGACGTTTATGAGAGCCGATGGCCGAAATGACGAAATTTGGTATTTGAACCAGCCAAATCCGTGATTTTCTTTTTTGAAAGAGCAACATTTGGTTTTCGAAACAGCGAAATCTGTATAACTGATTCCAGAAAGAACAAAGGCCACAAAAATTGTTTTTTTTTTTTTTTAAATAATGAAAATGCGCGAAATTAGAATGGCTGGAAATTTAAATGGCTAAAATCCGTGAAGTTTGGTATCAAAGGGGCAAAATCGGTGACATTTGGTTGTGGAAGAGCGAAAATATGGTTGAGCGCCAAAATCACGAAATTTGTTTGTTTTTTTTTTTTTTTTTCGTTTTTCGACTACCGTAAAGTGGGGTAACTTAGAACACGTGGGGTAACTTTAGTAAATAACGTTTTTTATCTACAAATCGTTGTGGATGGCTTAATTTTCAAGTTAGCTAACCCCAGCTGGTACCATCCTTTCATAAATGGCATGCGTAGAGCTGTTCGATCACCGAAAAACGTCACGTTTGCTAACTTGGAATGCTGAACGCCTTTTTGAGGTCTCAGTGGTGACACCATTTTCGAGGTACTCTCCAAACTTCGCTTGGCAGGTATATAACAAGCCTTCTTACGGTCTCTGGTAAGTTATTATTTGATTGTTACACTAGTAAGGAACAATTTATTTTTAGTTTCACCTCTTTAACTACATTATTCGATTTTGTACGAGTCGAAGTGTAATAAGGGGCTACAAAGATGGGGTAACTTTGAACAGGGTTTTCGCTCACGGAATATGATAGGATAACGTTGAACAACCCGTTTTTGTCGGTTTTTCTTCGCAGTTCATTATTCATAATGGCGCGACGTAAGCTTGGTGCTCGGACTTCCCGCAATTACAGCAAAGAAGCAATCTCGGAGGCCGTGAAAAAGAGCCCCAAACATGAGTTGACGATACGAGAAGCTAGTGGGGAGCAAGTTCCGCATCATATGTACCTACCACGGACGAAAAAATACACTGTAGGAGCCCCCCCCCCCACCGACAGCATTACGTGACGGAGCCAAAAATAACCATATGTAGGCGCGGCCAGAAAATAAAATGAATTAAACAAATTTGTTCACTGTTTTGACATTTTGAAAATTGTTCATTTGCGTGTACGATTTTCCATTATATTCCACTCTACAGTGTCGTTATTTTTTGCTATAGTTTTTAGAGGAAGTGTAGGTTCAGTTAAGCTGATTTAAAATCAAAATTTCACTAAAAATGAAGGGAATATTCAGTGAAAAAAGAGTGTTTAGGCTCGAAACGCCAGAAATACTCGAGATAACGTTTTTAATACACTCAAACTGGTTTTCCCAGTTATCCCTGGTGGATAACGTTCGTTTTAGACAAGAAAACCCCTGTGTTCAAAGTTACCCCACTTGATGGGATAAGATTAATAAAGACACATTTAACTCTACCACCTCCACTATTGAAGATTGAAAATTCGTTCAAGACGCATTTGCAAGCTGGGATGTGTAGCTATCTTTTGGTCCAAGAAATTCGATACACGCTCCTAAATTACCAGAGATATACTTCCAAGTGTACCATACAAGCACTAAAGTTACCCCACTTTACGGTATTTAGTTTTTATAAATGGCCGAACCCGTGGAACAGATTTCAGAAAGAGCTAAACTCACGTTTGTTTTTACATGGCAAACATCTGTGAGTTTTTGAAGGAGCCAAATTCACGAAATTACGTTTTGAAAAAGTTTAAATATACAAAAATTGGGGCATTTATATTTGGGTTTGAATTGAGCCAAATCCAGAACTTGGGGTTTGAAAAGAGCGAAATAAGTTTTCTGAAGAGCCAAATCTGTAAAAAACTGATTTCAATAAGAGCTGAAACTAAGTAATTTGGTATTTAATAACGGGTAAATTCACGAAATTGCGGGGTCCAAAATGGCAAGAATCTGTGA
Source organism: Corythucha ciliata (assembly GCA_038030265.1). Taxonomy (NCBI): domain Eukaryota; kingdom Metazoa; phylum Arthropoda; class Insecta; order Hemiptera; family Tingidae; genus Corythucha; species Corythucha ciliata. Next base: position 5,202,296 of record CM075939.1, read on the forward strand.
AATTGGATTTTGAAGGTGCCAATTCTGAGACTTTTGTTATGGCAGACTGAAAATTTCCGGTGAAATTGGGGTTAGAAAAATCCAAAATCACAAAATGTCGTTCTTTTTGGAACCAACCGAAAACCTTCTCCCCCCCCTTCATTCCTTCTTTTTCTTCCTAGAACAAATAAAGAGCTAAAGCCACGAAAATGTGTTTTTGATGATGCAAAAATCGCCAAAACTAGGTTTTAAAGGAGCCAAATCAGCAAAATGTGTTCTTGGAAGAGCAAAACCCACAAAATTCGGGTTTTAAAAGCAGAACTTCTTTTTGCAAGACTCGCAAGACTCTTGCAACACAGTCTTGGTCTTGCGCAAGACGTTGTAGAAAGTCTTGGTCTTGCATTTCAAGTCTTGGTCTTGCAGCCGTTAGAGAGTCTTGGTCTTGGTCTTGCTGCAAGAGTCTCGCGAGAAGACCAAGACCATTTTTGCTCATCACTATTGAAAATTTTCGCTTTTTCGACGACTTATGTAGGAAAACAAGATCATACGCGAGTGCGGAATTTCCTGGAGACGAGCGTTTTTCAATCTCATTAACCGTCTCATTGTAGTGATGCGAGGTGAGATAGTGCAGTTTGGATGACTCAAGTTTTTTGGGGAAAAAGGCTAATCTCTCCACGTTTGAAGAGTCTGTATTAAATCGTGACCATCGTTTCGGTCCACTAGAGCTAGACCATCTTCAGACAAAGTTTAGGGCGTAAGAACCATCCTCTTCACACGACTTTCAGTAAAACGAGCAGTGATCACAGGCTAATCCGACAGGCTCATGTGTAGCCTGTGATCAAGGCTCGTTTTAGTAAAAGTCATGTGGCGAGAGTGGTTTTTACGCCCTAAACCTTATCTGAAGATGGTATAGTCGACCGAAACCACGGTCACAAATTAAGAGAAAAAGACTCTTTAAACATGGAGAGATTACCTCTTTTCACCAAAAAGCTCAAGTCTACGTCTGGTCAATCTCATCTGGAGGGCGGGGGCAATTTCCCCTTAGCAAGGAAGCCTATAGGTAGCTTATTGTGCTACCCTTGGAGCCGTGAGTCTAGTCCAACTCCCCCCCCCCCCTGTAGCGCTAAAAGGTTGTCGACTTGTGGGAGAAATGTCCACCAGAGTGTGTGAACCGAAAAAGCTCAACAGCCACACAGCGAGCGTTTGTTCAAGGCAAAGGCGTGCTTTTGTGAAAAATTCTTCTCCCTCACATATTTGGTGTTTTTTCCTCGCTCTCGAAGTACATGTGATTGGTGGAATGCGGGCTTTTTAGCCATTGCATTGGAGTGCAGATTTATGCTCTATTTATGCAAGCGTAAAAAACTCGGGCTGGCCCGGCCCGGCCCCAGCTTCGGGCCGGGCCGCAAACGTCTGGCCTCGGGCCGGGCCGATTTTGAGTCGAAGCCCGGCCCGGCCCGGCCCGATTCCATCCCTACCCTCGATCTCCCTCGAATGAGCGCGCCTGGCCAGGCGAGTTGGAAGGCGAGTGCTGGAATTTCCAACGACAAAAACTTCATTTAGAGTGTTTTTGCAAAATAAATGACCCGAAGTGAGAAAGCAATGGAAAATTTATAATACGTTCCTCGTGCCCTGATAATAATTAGCTAACCTTTTACGCTCGGAAGGATTTTTAACTCTGAAGGCTTCCCTCTAAAACACGGCATTCCTTCCTCTTCCTAACTTAGAGAATGCTAATGTGTAAATACTGCAAAGATTCAGGGGTCGTAAGGATAAAGCTAACCAAGAACCAACAGAAACATGAAAAGAAAATCTGCAAGAATAAAAAAAGTTGGGGGGGGGGGCTTTTGAACTTTCAATAGACGCACAACAAACACGATTGCATGCCCCACCCCATTTCATCCTTAAATTTGGATAACCAGGAACTTATACAACCTCCTCTCTCTCTATCCATACACTCAATGAAAATTAATCAAGATAATTGGGTTCTTTGTTCCACTCACTCTTGTATTCAAATAATATGTATTGTTTGAAGTTAGCAAGCAGTAGTTTGCTCGATCGTACAAAAGGAGAGATTGTGGTGGATAGGGAGGGGAAATTGAAGATCGGAGAAGCTCCTTCTTCCTCCTTCTTAGAGAGAGAGGGGGGAGCTCGGTAGCTAATCCTTTGTCATATTTACCACTCCCTCCCCCCCCCCACCATCACCACCACACCTACAACGCGAAGTCCTCATCCTTTAACTCGAGGACTCTTCTGCTCTTTCGTTTCCCTATCCGTTTTGAATAAAGCTACAAAAGGGTGGAAAGAGTACACTCGACTACTTGCCCCTCTCCCCTTGCAGCCATCAACCACTCGCAAAATTCGTATTATTCGGTTTCTGGTCCGACATTTTGTTATTCCAAAGTATTATCAAAGCACCCCTTTGGGGCAATTAAGGCACTTAAAACACTATAATACATTTTATAGGAAGAGTCGGGCATTTTTTGTGACTCCAAGGCGTGCAACTCATCACACATTCTCTCTGTTAGTTCAATAATCAAAGAATTTTACGTTACCATAATTATCTTACTGTGAAGTCGTGAACAAAACAACTTTACATTGCACGACGCATACATTTTTCAGAATTTCGATGTTGTTCAACAAGAAATGAGGAAACAAAGCATCAAACATCTATTTTGGAACGTTTCACGCGTCAAGTTGAACTTTCAAAAGTAATTTAGTGATTGATGCCGGTCGTGTTCCCTTGGAAAGGCTTGATCTTCTGCAATAACCCCCCTCAACATGCCAACACCTCCTCCTCCGTCATCACCACAACTAACACCAGCAACCTTCACAACTCATTGTCCTCAGTCTTCCCATCACTGTGTTATTCAAAGCAACACTTCCACCTTCAAACCACTCTTAACATCAATGTTCAACCCCTTCTATCTAAACTCATTTCGCTTTAAACCATCCCAGTCGCGCTTCTCAACCAACCCTACCACCGCTGTTCCGCATAATGAAAGGTCGTTGAATACTAAAAGCTTGCCTATATACCATCATATAGCGACAAGTAGACATCCCATCCTCATTCAACCCCCCTCCCCCAAAACAGAAACAAACCACACTGGTGACCCCACGTTTAAAGTTATTCTTTACTGAAACAAGACTCACCATTTTTACTTGGCTTGTTGGTCGGATAGGCTTAACCTTTAAAAAAAGAAATACGTGGCTCCGCATGTAAAGAGTAACGTATTTTTCCCGGGTGAAAATAATATAACTCGGAAAGCTCGAATGAGTGGGGGGGGGGGGAGACACGTGTACAGCACTTCAAATGAGACAAAGAAATATCGACTCTTAGAAATAGTGATACAGTGACAGTGGGACGTGGTAATGCAGGGCCGGCCAACCTTTGTTTTTTTTTTTGGTCGCCGTGGGCCATAAAACTGGTTGTAACAACTCAGGCGGGCCCACTCATCCTCACCCCCCTTCCACCAAAATTTTGCATTTTGCACAAAATGTTGATCTTTTAGCAAAAGGCCGTGACACTCTGAATAAAACGCACTATGGGGGGCCTGTTCAATAACGTCAACAACATTAGTTAACGATAATTTACTAGTGTTTTCCATTTGCATAAAAATATACCCTGGGGCACCTCATTGCAGTGCTGGCCTTAGATCTTTGTCGCCCCCCGGCGAATATTTCACCAGCGACTCCCCCCCCCCCCGCGAATCAGCGATTCCCCCCTTCCCCGATTTGTCTCGATTTCAGCCACGAATTAGCGATTTTCTTGCAATGAATTTGTGTTTTTCCTGATTCTAGCCGCTAATGAGCGATTTTTCCCAAATTCCGTGAATTAGCGCTATTTTCTAATTTCAACCAAGAAGTTGTTTCCGAAAACCTTGACTTGCCATTTTAACTCAATTTATTTCTTTGAATTAGCAAATATTATCTATTTAGCCCCCTAAATAGCTTTATCTTGATTTTACAGTCGTGAATTAGCGTTTTAACTCATTTTAACCTTCAAACGAGCCATGAATGACAGTTTTTCCCAATTTTCGCCGCGAACTAACGCTTTTTCTTAATTTTATCCACAATTTAGCGCATTTTATACTCATTTCACACACGTCACGATATGACGCCATCGTGACTTTTCTGCAACGTAACTGTGCTATTAGGGCAGACGTGGAATTAGCGATTTTGTTCACTTTCAGTCACGAAGTTACCTTTAGAAGCAACGAATTAGCCTTTTTTTTTCCACACGTCAGCGCTTCTACAAAACTAGCGATTTAGCGATTTTCCCCACGTCTGGCGTTTAGCGATTTTTCTACTTTAGCTGCTAAAGAGCGATTTTTCCAATCAACCGTGAATTAGCACTTAATGTCATTTTTTTTTTTTTTTTTTCCTGCGAATTAGAGATTTCTTCACTTTTAGCCATGAATTAGCGCTTTTTCTCACACTGAGCCGCGAACTTGCGTTCTGAATTTTGAATAAGCCGAGAATTTATAATTTCGCAATTGGCGCGAATTAGCGTTTTTTCGCAAAACCATAGGTGAATGGGTGATTCCACTAGAAGTGGCGAAATCAGGGCTAGCAAGTCTCGTTACTTTTTTAGCTACATTGTCAAAGTTTTCCTATCCGAACGTGTATTACTTATGTAATACTTTATCCGCGTTTTTACTCAATTTGAGCCGTGAAGTAACGTTTTACCCCGCGAATTAGGTACGTATTTTTCCAATTTTAGCCGCGATTTAGCACTTTTTCTCACTTCTGTCCGAGAATCGGAGATTTTACTCCACCCGAACCACAGATAAGGCCGAACCGCAGAAATGGTCCAACCACAGAAAAGGCCGAACCTCAAAAAAGGCCGAACCACAAAAAAGGCCGAACCACAGAGAAGGCCGAACCGCAGAAATGGTCCAACCGCAGAAAAGGCCGAACCACAGAAAAAGCCGAACCGCAGAAAAGGCCGAACCACAGAAAAGGCCGAACCACAGAGAAGGCCGAACCGCAGAAATGGTCCAACCACAGAAAAGGCCGAACCTCAAAAAAGGCCGAACCACAAAAAAGGCCGAACCACAGAGAAGGCCGAACCACAGAAATGGTCCAACCGCTGAAAAGGCCGAACCACAGAGAAGGCGGAACCGCAGAAAAGGCGGAACCGCAGAAAAGGCGGAACCGCAGAAAAGGCCGAACCACAGAGAAGGCCGAACCGCAGAAATGGTCCAACCACAGAAAAGGCCGAACCACAGAAAAGGCCGAACCGCAGAAAAGGCCGAACCGCAGAGAAGGCCGAACCGCAGAAATGGTCCAACCACAGAAAAGGCCGAACCACAGAAAATGCCGAACCACACGAAAGACTCAACCACAGAGAAGGTCAAACCATACAGAAAAGACTGAACAACAGAAAATGCCCGACCACAGAGACGGTCCTACCACAGAGACAGCTGAACCACAAAAAACGTCCAACCACAGAAAAGACCCAAACATGAAGAGGGGCCAGTCGTGCGGGGTTTGTTCGTCAAAACAGCCAACTTCGCCGGTTTAGCACTAGGAAAAACCCATTCTCGTGGGATTTGATACTTTGAAAAACTAATTTCGCCCGTTCAAAACTAAGAATTCGCGAGGTTGAACCCCAATTGACGGGTTATTCGTCTCAACCAAACCCCAATTTTGTGATTTCGGCTCTTCAAAAGATCAATTTCGCGTGATAATAGCTTTTGAAATAACCATTCTCGCGAGTTGGATGTGAATAGAACCAATTTTACGGTTTTCGATCTCTGTAAAACCAGTTTTGTGGCGTTTAGTCGTTGAAAAAAACACAATTCGCGAGTTTGCCTTACTCAAAAGCCCAATTACCCGGACATTGTTCGGTAAAAACCTCAATTTTACGTGTTCAGCTAATTAAAAAGTTATATTTTGTGACTTTGAGTCAGCAAAAAACAGTATTTTGAGGTTTTTTCAACATGAAGAAACTGTAATTTTGTGTTTATTGTGGTCCGGGCCACTTTGAAAGTTCGAATTTCGCGGAGTTGTCTCTTCGAGAAATCAAATTTCGCGGGTTGGATGGCGCTAACCCAACAATAGAATGTCAGTCTCGGACAAGAGGAGCCGAGTCACTTCTGGCGGGGCGCCTGCCGCAGATCCCCGTGCAGAGGATGCTGCGTTGAAATGCACATGACCGGCGATTTGCTCCTCAACGCCACCATGCATGTTGAAGAGTCAAATCAGTCGAAACAGCCAAATTCAGTTATTTAAATGTCAATTTTGCGCAATTTGAACTTTAAAAAGCCCCCTATACTCGGGAAATCGGAAAACGCCTGACTTATAACGCGCGAAATTGATTGTTTGGACCAGTATGAATGGTTTTTTTGAACGGGTCATCCCGAAGAAATTAGTTTTTCAAGGAGTCCATAGAAGTCAATTCCACGGAATGGTCTCTTTGAGTAAGCAAAACGACGCAAAATTACGTTCCGCCAATGTCAAATTCGTAAAATTTGGATTTAAAACGGGCGTGAAACTCATGAAATGATATTTAAGGTCAAAGAAACGGAGAGACCGTAAGGTTCCTGTATTACACGAGTTCTGGAAGCAATCTTCAAGAAAAAATTAAATTTCTCACAGCTATGGGACTACGGTCTGTAAGAAATTTCATCCTGTGGATTGCCGAAGAGTAAATAAGATTAATTATACTCTCCCTCACTCCCCCCCTCCCGCTCACAACCACAATTGCAAGCAATAAAAGCGCTGTAAAAGTGCACATAAAATCGAGTTTAACAAAGATGACCCTAAGAAACCATGAGGTCACAGTGAAAGCGAGAGAGAGAGAGAAAGAATTCGAACCTTTTCGCAGTAAACCAACGAAATTACTCTTAACTGAATTTTTCTCTGAACTCAGCGAAAGGTGGGAATTAGGTGGTGGGAGGGGGGTGGAAAGGTTTTTCAGGGTGGGTGAGCATGGAAAGAGGCGCAGTTTCATTAAGAATGAAACGGCAGGCACCCGGAAATTATGTTCGTTAAAACGTTAAATTAAAAGTGTCTTACTTTTACTTCACTTTGTTAAGAAGAGGGCTAGAGGTTTGTAATGAGAATGTTCTTGTAAAGTTTGAAAATTTGGAGAAAAATTACGTGATTTTATCGTTCTATTTGACCGTTGTCTCTCTTATAAAAAGGTGGAAACAAAAAAAATACCTTTGGTATTTGTTGTGGTTGGTCGGTGAGTGGTGGCAGTTGTTGTTGTCTTCCTCGTCATCATTGTCGACGTCGTCGTCGGTCTATAGCCATGAACTCGACAGTAGGGACTGGGCGGCGGTTCGACGGTGAAAATACCGGGCGAGCGACTCGCGGCCTCTTCGGCCGCCTCCAGTCTTCTGAGTTCAGCCTTGAGCCCCAACAGCCAGACCATACCAAATAGGGCCATGTCCGGGCTCATGGCACCCATCTGCAGGGACTCGTCATGCGGGGCCATGCCGCCTGCTGTGTAGTTCCTCCACTACCTAATTTTTTTTTTGTTGAAGTTAAAAAAATGGAATAGTTGAGGGGGGGGGGAGTTTAGTCACCAAAGAACGGAGCGATTAACTTACTTCTGCTATACACATGACGGTGTAAATGTTGATGTCCATGCAATTTTCAAGACATTTAATTTTCTGCGCCCCCTCGAGAATTTCCTTTCTACATCGTTACAATTTTAGTGTTTAAAATGAAAACATTCCCCTCATTCTATAAAAGTTTAGGAAACCTAGCGAGAAGGAAAAGCTTATTCACTCCATGTAATTTTTTCATACGTCGTTAATCATTTTACCTGCTGCGGCGAGGCCCACCCCAAATTACTCTCTCGGTTGTCAAGGAAACAGCAATTATTTACGACCAATTAGGGAAACACCGGGGTGGAACGAGTGGACAGGACAAGCGAAAGGGGCGGGGGTAAGAAGTGGAGTCGGAGGGCCGTTGGGGAGTGCTTGGAAAGTAATAGCGATGTCATTTATTTTCAAGCGGGACTAGGGAACAAGGAAAATACGATTTTTTTTTTTTTTATTTTCCCACAGGAACACCACCGTGGTGTAAAAGAGTGAAAAAAAAAAACAACAAAAGGGAGGAGAAGTAAAAAATTGAATGAACAGGTAACAAATTGCTTATATTCTCATCAATTCATTCGTCACACAAAGTGTCAACTAATTAGCTTGAGCCCCAACCCACCCCAAAGAGGACGTTTTAACCCTCCATCAACAAACAATCTGGAGAATTTCATTTGTAAATCAGAACCATCTCGCTGGAGACAACAACCTGGAAAACTGCCTATTATTCCATTAGGACGGAATGGTGAATTATATATCAAACTTTAATGCCTGTTTACAAAGAAAATTCATTAGCCCCCCCTCCCCTTATTCCCATACCACCCCTAGCCAATACTAAACTAAATTCAGCTCCTCTTCTTCTACTTGATCGCTCAACCCTTTCTCATCTTATTGAGAACTTCTAGCGAAGCAATTCCTGTAATGGATCAATTTAAAACTTTTTGGTTTCTTCTGTGTGAGCATCGCTAGAAGTTGAGAATGAACAACAAACTGAAAACTCTCCAGGTCATTCAAATCGACAGTGTAATCTCAATAGAACTACCTGTGCAATAATACAGAAAGCGTATACAAACTTTTTTCTTCTTCATCTTCTTCTTCCTCACATTATAAAAAAGTAACAGGAGTGGCACTACACTCAGGAAAATCATCATAACTGACGAGCTTTATTTATTTTTCTCCCGAACTTCAACCTCGAGAGAAGGGTATTAAAAATTAATGTAAATTTTATGGAAAACACCGGAATGACACTCGTAGGCTCCCTGTCTTCTATTTCATCAAGCTCCCGCCGCCGCATATCGGCTTACGACAACCATCCATAATACCGTCAAAGACAGTTTTAACGATCAAAAAGGTCATATTAAAACGAAATATGTACTCAAGCGGAAGAGTTCTTTCGCACATTAAATGGCGTAGTACAAGCCAACGAAAACACTAAGGCCCATTTTCACCAACAAAATTGATCTCGTGATTAGTTGCCAATAGCGACCCATATGAATTCTGATACAAGGGTTTACATTGTAATCGCGATTAGTTGTTGATCTTGGTTTAAAAAGTTGGTGAAATCGGGCCTAACTGTATAATAAGTCGTAAAGTTGTTTATCCCACAAAAAATGAAATCTTCTGTTTTTATTTTATTTCAACACAGATTTTCCACGGCAAAAGAATCATTTTTTCGTGCGGGGATACTGTCAACTTTGAACGCAGAGCACGGACAGAATTCACGTCAAAAATTGATAAAAACCGTTAGTTCACGCAATACAAAGTGCTATAATTCACCGTAAATAATGAGAAAAAGCGCTAACTCGCGTTGATAAAAAAAGGTCATACTCGATGAAAAATCACTAATTAACGGCTAAATTCTAGGCTAAGAGCTTAATCGCGGTCAAATCTCAGGAGAATGCCAATGAAATTGAGAAAAAACGCTAATTTGCCGCGATTTATTGAGAAAAAGTGCTGTTTCTCGGTCAAAGATTGAGAAATTCGCGGCCATAAATTAATGAAAAGCAGTTCCATTGACGTCTGAATTTGAGAAAACTCTTAATTCGGGTCCCGTTGTAGCTAAGGTCTAGAAAAAGCATAAATTCAAAGCTGAAACTGAGGAATTGCTACTAACGATAAGTCGCAGATAAAATTGAGAAAAACGCTTATTCGCGGATGAAGTATGAGCTAATCGGCGGCTAAAACTAAGAAAATATGCTATTTCGCGGTTAATTTTGGAGAAATAAATATCAATTTGCAGCTTCAATTGAGAAAAATAGCACATTGGCGGTTAAGGCTCTGGAGAATGCTCTTTTGCGAATGAAATTTAAGAAACCCGCAAAATCGCGTCAACAATTGAGAAACAATCGACAAAAAGCGCTAATTTCCTGCAATATAGTTAAGAAAAAACACTTATTCACCTTGGGGGGGGGGGGAGCTATAATTCACGCACCGTAATTGATAAAAAGCCAATTCGCGGGTAAAATTGTGGAAAATCATAATAATCGCGCACTGGGAAAAAGAGTCGGTTCCGGAACTCGGTTGAAACAGTATTCTCGGTTGAAAAAGAAGTTTCAACCGTTAAACTTAACCGTGAAAAATAAACGTCATTCTTTTAAAGACGGCTCCAACAGTTATTTGTTCGGTTAAGATTGCAAACAACCGTCAAAAAGACTCTTTTACCGTGTATTTAACAGACTTTTCTACACTTTCACGTGCTTAACCGTACAAACAAAGTCGGTTGAGCTGAAAACTTGTCGCCCAGCCGGTGTGAATAATGGTAAAACCGAGGTGAATGACCGTGTAACCGAGTTTAATAACGGTAAAACCGAGTTGAATGACGGTAAAACAGAATTCAATGACGGTGAAATCGAGCTGAATGACGGTAAAACCGAGTTGAACCTTCCGTATTACCGACCTGAATGAAGGTAAAAAAGAGTTGGAAGACGGTAAAACCGAGTTGAATGACGGTGAAATCAAGTTGGAATGATGGAGAAACCGAGTTGAATGACGGTGAAACCAAGTTGAGCGACCATGTTACCGTGTTGAATGACGGTAAAACCGAGCGAAGTGACGGTAAAGCAGAATTCAATGACGGTGAAATCGAGCTGAATGACGGTGAAACCGAATGGAACGACCGTATTACCGACCTGAATGAAGGTAAAATAGAGTTGGAAGACGGTAAAACCGAGTTGAATGACGGTGAAATCAAGTTGGAATGATGGAGAAACCGAATTGAATGACGGTGAAACCGAGTTGAGCGACCGTATTACCGACCTGAATGAAGGTAAAACAGAGTTGGAAGACGGTAAAACCGAGTTGAATGACGGTAAAACCGAGTTGAATGACGGTGAAATCAAGTTGGAATGATGGAGAAACCGAGTTGAATGACGGTGAAACCGAGTTGAGCGACCATGTTACCGTGTTGAATGACGGTAAAACCGAGCGAAGTGACGGTAAAGCAGAATTCAATGACGGTGAAATCGAGCTGAATGACGGTGAAACCGAGTTGAACGACCGTATTACCGACCTGAATGAAGGTAAAATAGAGTTGGACGACGGTAAAACCGAGTTGAATGACGGTGAAATCAAGTTGGAATGATGGAGAAACCGAGTTGAATGACGGTGAAACCGAGTTGAGCGACCATGTTATCGAGTTGAATGACGGTAAAGCCGAGTTGAACGGTCGTGTTACCGAGATGAATGACGGTAAAACCGAGCGAAGTGACGGTAAAGCATAATTCAATGACGGTGAAGTCGAGTTGAATGACGGTAAAACCGAGCGAAGTGACGGTAAAGCAGAATTGACGGTGAATTGAAATGACGGTGGTGAATTTTCTACTTATTGTTTTGTACTGTGTTTGAATATATTTCGTGTTTCTTCTTTCACGACTTTTCGCATGTGAACTAAAATTTACGTTCATCCCATTTCCAATTTTAATCTTTTTTTACCAATAACAGAATTTCAGAACACTCACTTTCACGGTAACTCAAATTTTTTTTTTTAGGGTCTCAAACGGGCCACAAGAAAGGCTGAACCGAGCGTCGAGAGAAATCAGGATTTGAAATGGAAATTTAATCTGCGGTTTACCTCTGACGCTCGGCTCAACCATTTTTTGCGGCAAATTTGGCCGTAAAGAATCAGTAAGGCTAACCGTGAAAAGTGGAAGCACGTACCGAGAAAGTCGGTGACAAATTACCGTTTGTACCACAGTAGAAACGGTATATTCTACCGTATGCCAACGGTAGCATGTACCGTTATGTCACGGTTGACACCAGACTCAAGACGGCGTTTCTTAACCGAGTAGAGATACCTGTTTTACCGTTGAGTAACCGTTGATGCAACCGTCATGACAGTAGAATTTTACCGTTTTTTTTTTTTTCTGCTGATGCTACCGTATAATATCCAAAATTCGGTTCGCCACTACCGTAAACACACTGTTGGACTAACCGCCTGACACGGCTGTGATTACCGAGTATACGGTCAGCTTTCACCGATGTTAGACAGTTGCTGTAACAGACAAGGGAGTTGTGGGTCGGAAGAATCTACCGTAAAGTAACGGTTAGAGTTAACCGTCTAGTGACGGTTCATTCAACAGATATGTCTCTACTGACTGGGATCATGTGTTTAACCGTGTTTGTGGCTTGACCGTCAGACTCGGTTGCAAACATTTTACCGACAATATGCGCTAACCGAGTGCATTTAACCGTATCAAGCTTGTCGGTAGAATTTACCAACTCATGAAGGCATAACCGTCTGACGGTTAACGTTAACAGTTATGTGACGTCATGATAGGAGTAAAACTCAAATTTTGAGTTGAAGTGTTAATCACAAACGCTTAAGGGGGAGTTGTATATGTGTTTTCTCGATCCCCCCCCCCTTCAATCATACCTCGCCTACTCCGCGTTACGGTAATTACCGCCGTATTTCTGTACCAATTGTGGACATCAAGGGCTCATTTAAATCTTCAGGAAATTCCGCACAACCGTACGATCTTGCTTTTCTAAATAAGTCGTCGAAAGAGTTTGAATTTTCAAGGTAAAAGTTTATGTGCGTTTCACAGTTATTTTAGGGATGAAATATGATAAAGGAAGGTCGTACGGTTGTGCGGAATTTCCTGTAGATTTAAATGAGCCCTTGAAGTCCAGGATTGGTGCAGAAATACGGTGGTAATTTCCGTAACGCGGAGTAGGTGAGGTATGATTGGAGAGGGGTCGAGGAAACACATGTGCAACTCCCCCTTAAAGACCAGTATGGCTGTCTGTTCTGCCGGCAAATGGCAGCCGACAAAGGCTGAAACGGGGTAGGCGTTGATGTTAATACCTAGGAAATGTTGTCATTAGCAACTTTTCCTAAATCCCAGAGGAATTAACGTCATTTCCTAGGCTATATCGTCAGTTCCCGAAGGAAATGTCGTTAATGACTAGGCATTGACGTCATTTCTTGGATTTACGACATTTCCGGTAACACATCAATGCCCTACCATGTGTTCATATTTTAGCGCAACTATTATTTGAAATAACTCTTTGTTCCGTTTTCCCAAACGTTTAAACCCCTCCCGTGAACCCCCGCCAAATAGTCCCTTATTACCCTTTACCCGAACCTATCCCACCGCTTGAGAAAAAAAGAGATAAGGGTCCCTCTCCGCGATCTTACGATTTGGAACGAGGATTACGACCCCAACGCTTGTGGTGAACGCCGGACGGAACGCGACCTCCTAGTAAAAATACCTGCGGTGAGTCCTCTCTTAATTTTCCTTAACGCTAATTATTCCTAATCATTAATAAATGTAGTCCCCCCCCCGCCATTATACAGTCCACTTCATAACATACGTAAAGTTCCTCCTCCGGGTCGACGGATGAATGTTTCCTTTGTTTAAATCATTACCCCCTCGTCTTGTCTACCGATAATATTCCTGGAATTTAAATCACTCCTCAGTGAACTTCGCCCGTTCCCTTTTCCTTCGAAGTTTATCCTTTTATTTCCCTCTCACTCACTCTCTCTTTCTCTCTCTCTCGGTTTTTGTTATAGAGAAGGAAATCCCGAATAGGAAATAAATAGCTGACTAGAACACATTTTAATCGGTACCTACCTAGTTTATTTTTTAATTTATTTTTTTGTTTCTCACCCTCTAAATCGAAATTACTGTTTATTCGACGGAAAGTGATCCCCTTCTGCTATGCCTTGTCAATGATTGGATCACACAGATTCCCTTTTATTTTCTCTTATTCCCGCAACCTCCGAATTGGATACGTTTATTTTATTAGATCAGAAGAAATTATCTGTTATATTTGTTCTTTTTTCTTTATGTGTCCCAGCAATTAATTAATTGCAAATTAGACGACCCTTGTCTTAGGACTTTTCAAGGGATTACTCCCCCCCTCACCGCACCACCCTAGTCACCCTGCAGTGAATTCGAGGGAGTGGTGAGGCTGAAAATAAAGAATTAAACTTTATTGAGTATAAATACCTACCATTTTTTACTTGTTTTGAGTTCCGAGAAAAAATTGCTCCCAGGGTGGGATTCGAACCCACGACCTCCTAGTTTCGCGCCAGGCGCTCTGCCACTGAGCTAGCCTGAGAGGCTTAAGCTAAGAGCGAACCCCACCAGAGAGAAACTCCCTCTCGGAACTCAAACGCACGAATCGGGTCAGTGCGTGTTTTACAATTGTTCTTTTTTCTTTATGTGTCCCAGCAATTAATTAATTGCAAATTATCTGTTATATTTTCTTCTCCCTTCGAAGTGTGATTCAAAATGACCGATGAGCAGGCTAAATCCATTACGGATGCCCAAAGCCGAAATTTCAGATTATTAATTAACAGAAAGGAACGTTTATGGCAAAGATTACAGTCTTGCTGAGACATCACTTCACAGTTGCCTGAGAAATATCAAGAGTTCAGAGCTCGAATCGCGCAAATTAAAAAGACTCAGACCGATTTCATGAATGTCTCGCTTTTATCCGCGACCAATGTGCAGCCTCTGACCTTGCTGCCTCCTCCGCACCGCTTAATACAAGTAAGACATTTTCTTCAGCAACCAAGTCTCGAGAGATTAAACGGATTGCAATGGCAGCCAGTGTTGTTACCCCTTCAACATCCTCGCAAACCTCACCGTTTCCGGTTTCTCCACGTCAAGTCTCCTCAGTCTCTGTTGAGAAGGCTGATATTTCAGTTCTAAGATGTCCACGTTGCGAATGCCCACATCGTATGATAGCTTGCCCTAAATTCGTAAAGGCTTCACCTATCGAGCGCCATAATCTTGTTAAAAGACACAAACGGTGTTTTGGCTGCTTAGGTCCTCATAGAATATGGGAATGCAAATCCAAAGGAAGATGCCAGACTTGCGGAAGTTCGCATCATAATTCGTTCCTGCATCGCGATGAATCAAAACCGGCTGAGCAAGAACAAGCTCTCACGTCTCACTCGAGTTCATTTGTAGCGGCCTGTTCGTTCGCGACCAAGTCTGTTGCGCTCACCAACACCTCGGGAAGCTCTCAAGCTCTTTTAGGAACCACCAGAGTAAGGATTCGTACGGCCACTGGTCAATGGATTAGCTGCCGTCTTGTCATTGACACAGTCTTTGGCTGACCACTTGGGAATCCCACTTTCAACGTGCCTTTACAAGGTATCCGGTGTAGGTCAAACTACAGTAAATCAACCTCAAGGTGTGCTTAGTAGCATCCTTGTTCCTCATTTCCACTCAGAACCCCAAATTGTCTTCGAAGCTGTTGTGTTGCCTCAAGTCACTTCGAATCTTCCCTCCATCTCATAACCTAAGCAGGTCAAACAAAGTTTCTCAGCTATTACATTAGCAGACCCTGATTTTGACGTCTCAGGTCCTATCGATCTTCTTTTAGGGGTCAAGCCACACTCGATCTTCTCCCCCCCGAAGAATTCCCGGGAAATTCGTGGAAAGCCCACCGCTTTCCTGACGTCTTTGGGATGGGTTTTACGTGGTTCAGTTGAGACAACTAGTCACATGTCGATCTCCGCTAATTCGTTATTTGTCACGACGGAGAGCGAATCTAACCTAGATCAGCAACTTCGTTTATTCTGGGAAACAGAGGAAGTTGATCGTCCCCGTCCCAAACACCCTGATGATGAGACATGTCAACGACACGATTTTCGGTGCCTCCTCAAGCCCCTTTCTCGCTCGGCGAACAATACAAAAATTGATCGAAGATGAAGGCGAAGCCTTTCCCCAAGCATCGTTAGCCCTTCAATCTTCTACGTATGTCGATGACTGCTTAACAGGAAGCGGTACAGTCGAGAAAGCTTTAAATCATTGTGAAGAGCTAGTAAATCTTCTTCAAAAGGGTGGCTTCGGATTAGGAAAATGGGCATCTTCTAGCAAAGAGGTTATTTCCCACCTGGGTCCGAGTGATTCAGTCCACACGACAACAAACGTAGTCCTACAGTCCAATGTCAAGGTCCTTGGCCTGGAGTGGGCGCCAGAAGCTGACGTTTTTAAATACTCTATTGTCGAAATATCAGAACCGCCTACCAAACGAGGCATTTTCTCGCGTGTTGCCAAAACATACGACGTGAACGGTTATTTAAGCCCCTTCACCTTCCTTCTTAAGTCCTTGATCCAGCAGCTTTGAATCCTAAAAAGTGACTGGGATCAGCCACTTCCGGATGATGCTCTTAGCTTGGAGCAGCTCGAAATCCCCCGAAAGGTTTTACCCTCTGTCTATTTCTCCCTGCGTCTCGTGGGGTTCTCGGATGCTAGTCATCTGGGCATCTCAGCTGTAATATATTTGCGCGTTGAAACATCCGAATGTGTCATTGTCAAACTCATTGCTGCCAAAACACGGGTCGCACCTTTGACGCGTCAAACGATCCCTCAGCTCGAATTGGAGGCAGCTTGCCTTCTTTCCAGGTTATTGAAATCAGTAACTTCAACCTTGTCCTCGTTAAGTCTTCATCGCTCCGTCTTGCACAGCGACTCCTCAACGTCCTTGTCATGGATTCAGACTCCTCCTTATCGTCCGAAGGTGTTCGAGGCGAATCGGGTTGTACAAATACATGAAAATGAACCCCTAGCTTGTTGGAAGCACGTTTTTATAGTAAAGAAAATCCCGCCGACCCAGCAAGTCGTGGCCTGTTTCCACAAGAACTCCTACAGTGTAACTTATGGTGGCGAGGACCCGACTTCCTGCACCAAAAAATCACTCCATGGTCTATAGAACGGCTGGATTCCATCTCGTTGTTCGTCGCACTTGACACTAGCAACCTTCATGAGGTAATCGATCGCTCATCTAGTCTTCTTAAAGTACAACGCATTTTCGCGTATGTCTTACGCTACTTCGAAAATCTGAAGGCAAAGGTTCGTGATCGTGTGGGTGGAAAACTTCGATTGGGTCATCTCAAGGCTCGAAAGTATCGGGCAGGTTTGCTTCTAGCGACTCGTGTCACGCAATTCAAGTATTTAGAATCGGAGATTCGTCTGTTGGAATCTAACCGACCGGTTTCCAAACGATACCGTTCACTCTCCCCTTTCATTTCGCCCGACGGTTTTGTCATGATGGGGGGACGCCTGCGCCGTTCTGCTCTCTCAGATGCAAGCAAACACCCTTACCTAATACCTCGAGAGTCTCCCCTTGCAAGACTTCTGATCGACAATCTTCATGTTTTTTCGTGTCATGGTGGACCTCAACTCGACAAATATTATAGTCCAGGTGCAGATTCAAGAAAAATAGCAAAATCGTGCACTTTTGAGTCGAGCTTTCAAACTTTGCAGATGTGTTCTAGATGGCTGATGAGTTGATTTTAAGATTGGAGGCAATCGCGACATCGCGTAGGACGGCTGTTATTCGAGATAGCCGTTGAAAATTTTAGTATTTCCGCCGTTTCAGCGCTTTTTTAAAACTCATTCCGTGTTGAAGCGCTGTTAAGAACTACATTACACTGTCCTGAGTTCGAAAACAACCATTGGAGCGATCAATTAATACCGCACGTGGGTCATGCAGCAGCTTCTTTAAAAAATAATTTTCCGAGGCCATTCGTTTTCGTAAAATAGTACAAAATCCTAATGAGGAAATTTCGTCTTTTGTTATGCGCCTCAAGTCCGGAGCTCGTCTCTGCCAGTTTAACGAATTCCTTGATTATTCTCTCATTGTTCAGTTTATCCATGGTCTTTCCTCTGATGATATTAGAGATTCAGTGGTATTCAAAAAGCCCGATAAATTCGAAGATGCCGTCAAAATTGCTGAGGATATGGAGGCGACGAGAGAAGCAGCTGCTGGAGCAAAATTCACATCTTCTGACCGTCAATTCAAATTTGGTCATGAAAGCCGACCTCGTTTCAGAAGTTTTTCACGTTCTCGCACTCGAAAATCAAAATCAGGTCAGTCTAAACCAACGCAAAATTCGTCCGTCAGCAAAACAACTCAGCCAGTTCACCTATGTTACTGCTGTGGAGGCTCTCATCGGCGTCAAAATTGCCAGTTTCGGCAAGCCACGTGTCACAAATGTAAGAAAGTTGGACACATTTCTTCTGTGTGCCGCAGTAAAATCCTCGATAAGTCTCACCAAACTGCAGAAGAGCCGATTTCTCAATCCCCGTCAGACTCTGATTCAATTTCTACCCCTGTATCCGTAGTTTATTACTTTCACGACGCTATCAATGTCACTCAGGAAGCCTCACCATTCTTTCGCCCCCCAGCGGCTCTAATTACAGTTCGTGTCAACAACCGACCCTTACAAATGAAAGTTGACACAGGCGGAGTGTGCTCAATGGTGTGTCTTAAAACCCTGAGGACTATTATTCCAGATCCTAAGCTGCAGCCAAGTCAACGAGTTTTCGTCGGTTACACCAAGGACAAATTCCAGTGCATCGGTTTCCTCCCGGTCACAGTAACATTTCGTCAGCGGAAGAATATGTTGAACCTTTATGTGACAGACGCCGATCGTGACTCCATCTTCGGCCGTGATTGGATCGTTCACTTCGCGGACCTACTTTCTTTCGGTGAATTCTTCCACGCTATTGCTGAACGTCAAATCCCTCGTAACGATTTCAACAAAAATTCGGCTCTCACTTCTTTGCTTGGCTAATTTGAAGATCTTTTCAGCGACACAGCTGGCAAGCTTGTAGGACCACCTGTTGACATTTCTCTACGTCCAGGTTCCAAGCCGGTCTACGCTCGTGGAAGACCGATTCCACATGCTCTTAATGAAGCCTATGCCGCTGAAATTGATAAGAAAATTGCATTGGGTCATTACGTTCAAGTTACATCATCCGAATGGGCGTCACCGACTCACGTTGTAATCAAAGATGGAAAAATGCGTATAACAGGTGACTACAAATCGACTTTGAATCCTCAGCTTATCGTAGATGATGACCCTATCCCTCGAGTGGAAGATATTTTCAATTAGCTCCGAGGAGCAAAAGTATTTTCCCGACTAGACGTCACTGATGCATTCATGAATTTGACTTGTTCGGACAATTTCTGTCAGGCCATGACGCTTAATACACCAACGCATGGTTTGGTTCGTCCCACTAGAGCCCAGTACGGAGTTGCTAGTGTTCCAGCTCAATGGCAAAGGAGTCTTGAAAAAATCCTCGAAGGAATCGATAATGCTAAAAATTTCTTTGACGACATTTTGGTATTTGCGGACTCTGACCAAGCAGTGATTCAAATTTGGACCAAAACTTTCGAACGACTGGCAAATTCAGGCTTGAAACTTCGCCGTAAAAAATGCGCGTTTCTCCTTGATAGTGTCGATTTTCTGGGTCACAGAATCGATGGTTTAGGCCTACATAAATCAACCAAACATGTAGATGCAGTGCTGAACGCGCCTTTGCCGACCACTCTCGAAGAACTACGAACATTTCTTGGAAAAATTACGTACTGTCATTCCTTCATTCCTAACCTTTCTTCGGTTACGGCACCCCTCCGAGACATGCTATCGGCAAATAAGCTGACTTGGAACTCCGCGGCTCGTCAAGCGTACGAAAGTCTCAAGGAAGAAATCGTATCCGACCGAGTTTTAATTCCATACGACCCAAGTCTTCCGCTTCTACTTGCGACAGACGCAAGCCCTGTTGGCCTGGGTTCAGTTCTTTCTCACCAGCTACCAGATGCTTCCGAACGGCCGATATCTAATGCAAGCAAGGCATTGAACGCAACGGAGAAACGGTATTCACAAATTGCCCGCGAGGCACTCGCCATAGTGTGGAGCGTCAAACATTTCTTTCAATTTCTTTATGGTCGAAAATTCACTATTATAACGGACAATAAGCCAATAAGTCGTATTTTCGCTCCAAACTCCCTTCTCCCTAAATTCACATTGTCTCGTTGTGCCAACTACGCTGCCTACTTGACTAATTTCAATTACGATATTAAATACAAACCGGGATCTCAAAACAGCAATGCTGACTTTCTTTCAAGAAACGTTCAAGCGGGATCATTTGAGTCCAACCCTTCATTCCAGATCTTCGAAGATACACCCGAAGAGTACGACGAATTTGACAATTTCGTACAAAATCAAGTTATTCAGCTGCCCGTGAGCGCAGAAATAATTCGTCAAGTAACGCAGAAGGACGAGCGCTTTTCAAAATTACTTTCAGCATTAGACCAAGGACTTGACTTAAAACAACATGGCTACTCAGGTCAACAAACTGAGTACTCCCAATCCGACAGATGTCTCGTGTTGGGACACCGTGTGGTTATTCCTCCTTCACTCCACCAAATATTACTGCAAGAACTCCACGTCGCTCACATCGGCGTAGTGAAAATGAAAGGGCTAGCCCGGCCCTTAATTTATTGGCCTTCAATTGACGTTGACATCGAAGGCATAGCCAAATCTTGCCACGCTTGTCGCCAAAATTCAACCATGCCAGCTAAATTCACCAGCCACCATTGCAAATATCCGATCACTCCATGGGAACGCATCGATATCGATTATGCGGGACCGATTTTCGGTAAATACCTACTAGTGATCGTTGATGCCTACTCGAAATGGATGCACGTAGCTGTCACTAGCTCGACGACCTCGGAAGCGACTTCCAAAATCCTTGACTCCGCTTTCAGCCAATTTGGAATTCCTACCACTGTGGTCTCTGACAATGGCCCTCAGTTCACTTCTAAATACTTCAGCGAATTTCTGAAGGAAAAGGGAATTAGATTTCACAAAACTACAGCTCCTTATCACCAATCGACAAACGGGCAAGCTGAGAGGTGTGTTTAGACGCTTAAAAAAGCGATAAAAGTGTCAGGAGCTACAGCACACACACTTGGGAACGTTCTCAACGAAATTCTTCTGCAGTACCACAAGTCTCCACACCAAACTACCGGCAAGCCACCCTCTCTCTTGTTTCTGGGTCGAATCTCGTCCGTCCAGATCTTAGAACCCGACTCGAAGAATACCAAGAACCAAAATTTTACAATCAATTTCGATCATTCT
The DNA here is from genome assembly GCA_038030265.1 of Corythucha ciliata. Lineage (NCBI taxonomy): Eukaryota > Metazoa > Arthropoda > Insecta > Hemiptera > Tingidae > Corythucha > Corythucha ciliata. The sequence continues at coordinate 5,223,212 of CM075939.1, forward strand.
GCCCAGGAGACACGGTGGTTTTCAGGCAGTATTCTTCCCACCAACATCCGTGGATTCCGGGCACGGTAATTACTCGATTAGGTGACTTACATTATGAAGTCGAGCACAACGGCCAACGTTTTAAAAGGCACGTTGACCAAATAAAACAGAGAAACGACAGTCCCGAAAATTCTCGGATCGATCTCTACCCTTCGGTCACAACTTCGTCAGACCCACCTCGCCGACCATTTGTTCGGTTCTGTGGATTGGATCCTGTTCAACAGCCCTCAACCACTGAACACCAACGCGCCGCACCGGAAAGTCCTATTCCGTGCCACTTGCCTGCACCACATCGAGCTTCCGGCCAATGCAGTCCGGGTTTGTCATCGTCGATTACCCAAACTCCAACGAAAGACTCCTTAGTGGCACCATCCAGGAGATACCCTGTACGGGTGCGCAAACCTAGAATAACCTTTTCGCCGCCGTGACCTACATAAAAAGCATTGAGTATTTTTCTGCGCCTCGAGAATTGTTATGTATCCATAGTGACGAGAGTTGACAACTTTTTCATGAAATTGGCAACCAACCTTAAAATTAACAATTTTTTCACAAAATTTGCAGTTTCCTCAGGCCAGTCCTCTTCATCTCACGTCGAAAAAAGGTAGCGGATGGCGTCCTTGCGGCGATTACCGAGCCTTAAACAGAGTTACGGAACCCGACAGGTACCCTATGAAGCACATTCATGACCACGCCAACAACCTCAGCGGCAAAACAATTTTCTCGACACTTGACCTCACCCGGGCGTACAATCAAATCCCAGTATCTCGCGCTGACGTCGAAAACCCCGTTATAATCACACCGTTCGGATTATTTGAGTTTCCTCAAATTATGTTTGGCCTCCGCAACGTCGGCCAGACGTGTCAACGCTTCATGGACGAACTGTTCGTATTCTGCTACATCGACGACCTCCTCATCTCGCCGACATCACTTGACGTACACGAAAAACGTCTACGAATCGTTTTCGCTCGTCTTCAAGAGTATGGTTTTTTCGCTCAATCCCAGAAAATGTACCCTCGGTGCTTTCTCCGTCAACTTCCGCGTCATACGATGCCTGTGTCAACAGCCTCGTCGAAGCAACACTCTTAGCTCACCCTCACCCCAATTCACCCCTCAGCCTACTAGTCGACGCCTGTGTCAGCCATCATGTGTCATAATTCAAGCAACTGGGTCGACTCTCTTCCCATCGTTCTCCTCGGTCTTTACCTCACAGTTCTCGATTCTGGATACAGCCCACGCGAGTTGACAATCTCTTCATCTTCCCGCCCCCCCCCCCCACTTTCTGATATTACTCAGTGTGCTAGACTGGCGTAAAACTGTCACCGTTCCAGTCCAGTGTGAATGGAACGTTGGCCGGAATTGAAACGCACGACGGTTTTAGTGGTTCGCGTACTTATTCATAACTGTCAGTTACAGAAAGCGACGAGGCAAGCTGAAATCACTGATAGTTTGAGAACATTAAACACTATAAAAAGTAAAATCTGAGACCTATGAAACAGCGAGAAGTTGACTGTGAACGAGGAGGGGTGGAAGGCAATAAAAACTAAGTTTGATTTCCTTTTCTCGAGACATAAAATGTTCTTCCTTTCGAATGAGCCGTGCAAATATTAATACTTTCCTATTTCGTCGACCGTTTATAAGCTTTCACTTCATTTTTCACTATTATTTAAGGTTACATTTTGCTGGGGTTGAGAACATATAGTTACACACAGGAACTGACATAATACCCGCCATATGTAGTCCTTTAAAGAGTGGAGGGCTTGTGATTGGCTGGTGAGCGTAACCTACATGACCGGAGCAGCGTATGAGAAATATCAAATCTATTTGATCCTTATATTGGAGGGGGGGACCAAACATGGCGGACAATCAGTACTCGTAGGAACTTATAGAGCCTTAGCTGGGATAGAAGATAGAAAGTATTGGTAGGTGAGTTGTCGGAGGAGAGGGATTATGCTGTTGCCGTTTCATTACGCTTTGTAACATATATCTGATGGAATCCCAGGGAGATTATAAACACTGTTGTTGGAATCTGTGAGAAAGGGAGCTTAGATTCATGCCCCTGTTTTCCTGTAGACGTTTCATTAGTTAATGTGAGTTGTTTTTTCCCAAGAAAAACAGAATTCTTCAGAAGTTTTGACGTCTTTTGATGCCTTTCTCCTTTTTTTTTTGTTAATAGTACTTTCACATCTTACAAGACCTGATCAACTCACCCAACTTCCAATATTCGGTATCTGCCGTCAGTGTCACATCGTTTGTGTTATTTTTGGAAGCGAAACCATTCCATTTGACGGGTCTTTTTTCTTCCACAGTGAGGTAAACATTCCCTGGGGTGGCGGGTCTGAAATTCGGTTTAATTTAACCACTTCGTTTTTCAACCCCCCGCCACTCTTTACCACCTAGCTAATCGTCTCGAGGGTCTCTCGATCGCGTAATTCAAAATGAAACCTGACATCACAAAATTACAACCCTATTTTTCCCCCCTCCGACTATAGGACAATTAGTTGATTACGCAACAGTGGCACACGCCTCTCTCAATCTTCTTGAAACCATGTAAATTAGATTTCTGTTTCAAGACGGCCTGTTCCATCTCTGTGCTTTTAAAGTGACGAATGAACCAAAAGGAGCCTATTAAAAAAGTCAAAACGTTTTCCCCCCCTCTCCACCCTCCCACCACTACGCACAGGTTCGACATGTAGATAACGTGCAGGACAGGAAAGAGACCTTCCGACCGTCCCTCTTCATCAACATTCAATCATCCTGTAAGGTTGAAGTAGGCATCTGACGATTTATCAAAAAGAGAGGACAGGTGAAAACGCTTTTCCCTCAACCCTTCTCTTTTCCACCTTCTTGTCGCGGCGCATTGAGTAATGATGCCGCCTGAAGGTTATTGTGCTATACTATATCGTTGTTGTTGCATGTGAAAATAGAATGGTATACAACGGCAACGAGGAGAATGACGGGATGAGTGGAGAGGTTTGCGGGGGGGGGGGGAGATAGGATCAAATAATGTGGGAAATATGAAAACCCGACTCAAGCTGCACAAGGTTGAGCACTGTGCTACGATAGTTTTTGTTATTGAACTTGAAAAGAAATTTTGGGGGCATCTTCCAATATTTGAAAACACGATAGAAAATAATAAGAAACGCTCCAGGCCTGTATAGACTACACAATTACTTCTATAAAGAAAAGAAAAATGAAGATCGAAATTTCCACAGGTGTTCCAGAGGGGGGGGGGGAGATTCCCCAATCCAATGAGTTTATATTTTCATTTCAAGGGAGAAAGTTTCACCTTTCAGTGAATTTCAAGGGCGTCTTAGCTAAGTGATTGAAACCACTATAGGATGTAGGATCATTCTTCACTTGCTCTTCTCGATTGGTTATTTACTTTCAATTATTTTATATCAATAAATAGAAGCGCCTTCTGGAGTAGACTTCGTGGCTAAAATACAGAAGAAAAACTCTGATCCCCAGTTTGTGTAGGTCCGTAGGCAGCTAAAATTGAGAAGACGCACTGCACAGGGACGAATATTGGAAACAAAATTGAAAAAGCGCTAATATTCGTAGCTAAAACTGCAAAAAGCGCTTATGCACCGGTTTTTTGACTCAACTTCTCGACCAAAATTGAGAACAAATAGAAGATTAGCGAATGATTGTGCTAATGTGCAATTAACATGCCAAGTTCAAGTCTATAATATGGAAACATAGCTATTTCGCGGATAGAAGTTAGAAAAGCCACTAATTCGCGTTTAAAATTGAGAAAAAACGCTAAATCAGGCCTAATATTGAGAAAAATCGCTGATTCACCGAATAAAAACGCTACTTCACCGCTGAAATATGAAGAAAAGAGTTAATTCGCGTAATAAAATTGAGAAAAATCGCTAATTACCTGCTGAATAAGATTAGTACAAAGACTAACATGAAGCTAAAATTTAGATAACTTGCGCATTTGCAGCTGTACAATTAACAAAAACGCTAATTTTGACGGATCAAAATGAGAAAATGCACAAAGTCGAGGATAAAATGTACAAAAAGATTCACTTTAAACCGGTCGCACTCTGTCCCAATATGCACTTTACTCCTCTCTCACTCGCAATTTTGAATTAAGTTTGCTATTGACATATTTCATAAATACAGCAGCGCTCTTGCCGAGCTAAGATGAACTAACAATCTGGGGTAACATCTGATCGGTGTCACTTGTTTTGATTTGTTTATTCGTCGAGGACACTTGCGCACAGGGCCGTTTTTAGGGGGTAGGCAGGTTAGGCGGCCGCCTAGGGGCCCTGACCCACAGGGGCCCCCGGCTTGGAATAAAAATAATCGTTCAGGAGTTACAAATTAAGCTTATTTTTTATAATTTTGAGGCACTTCTGTTAAAACGATTGAAAATCGTGTTATAAAATACCCAAGCCCAGAAAATAATGATTTATAATGGAGAGAAAGTCATGGAAATTTGGGTTTTACAGAGCTGAAAATCCGAATAATTTTGTTTTTGAAGAATTCAGCCCCACGAAATTGGATTTTCCAACCATGAAAATCCGCGAAGTTGGCTTTGAAGGCGCCTTATCCACAAAAAGTGGTATTGAAAAATCCAAACATGTGAAAGTGAAATTAGCGTATTTGAGCCAAACACCCGAAATGTCCATTTTAAATAGCCAAATCCAAGAAATTTGTTTGCTTAAGTGCACCAAACCGTGGTTTTAAAAGAAGAGAAGTCTGCCCAAATGACGCTTTAAAGGGGCAAATCCTGGAAATTCGATTTTTAAAGATCCCACGAATTTGCTTTTTCGAATGAGGGACGCCTCGCGATATTGTGTTTTAAAGAATACATAATTACGAAATTAGCTTGTAGGTTAATCCAAACCCTCGAAATTGACATTTGAAAGAGCCGAACCCATGGAACTTGTTATTCAATTGAGACGCCCCCCCCCCCCATTTCTATTTTGAGGGCCGTCTTTACTAAATTTAAGGCCCCAAGCCCGTGGTAAAATTGGGTCCCCTCAGTAAGCTGGGGGGGGGGGGGGGGGGGCAAACTTTCATTCCCACGACGGGTTCACATGGCTTCAAATTAGTTTTCAAAAGTACTTTGTGTAAAAAGTACAGTGGTGTAGTACAGTGGTACAGGTATTTTTAGCTATTACTTCTAATTTTCGAGAAATAACGGTATAAAATTCGATCACTATTGTTTGGCCACATCTTTTTTCACTTTTAAACGTCAACCATGAGCGTGGACATGGGCGGTGGGCAGTTGCCCTCCCACTAAAACCACTTCTCGTATTTCTGTCGGTAAAAACCCATTATCGTTGTTCTGGCTCACTAAACCAATTTCACGGTTGTTTTGTTTCTGAAAAAACCAATTTTGCGGTTGTTTTGTTTCTGAAAAAACCAATTTCGCGGTTGTTTTGTTTCTGAAAAAAACAATTTCGCGGTTGTTTTGTTTCTGAAAAAACCAATTTCGCGGTTGTTTTGTTTCTGAAAAAACAAATTTCGCGGCTGTTTGTTTGTGGTAAACTATTTTTTCTGAGTTAGCTAATTTAAAACCCAATTTTGGGTATTTTTCTTACCAAAAAAAAATCACATGTCTGGCTCACTAAAAAAAAATTAAACTTATCTCGGATTTTCTCGCTTTAACCCCAAAATTTGGCAAAATTGTATGAATTTCACGCGGATATAACTATTCAAAACAATTACGTGGTTTTAGCACACTAATAAAAATATCTATACGATTTTGCATCATTGAAACGCAAATCTCGTGGGATTTGCACGCTATAGAACCAATTTTGGGGGCCCTAGATTCCTAAAACGCTAATTTTGCGGCGTCTTCTCGAAAAAATCAGAAGGATCCGGGCCCCCACTGACGCGGGGCCCCGGGCCCTCGCCTAAAGACGGTTGTTGGCTATTTTAAAGAGCTAAGTCCAATAAATTCGGATCTTGAAGGATCTCTCGGTACGAAACTTGAACGTGTTTCAACTTCGGCCCCATAGGAACGACGTGTTCTACTGTACTGTTCGGTTAATCCGCTATTAATCGCAAAAAAATCATGGCTGAATCGCTATTTTTGAACGCCATTATTTCATTGACAAATAGTCTGTTTGGGGGGGCTTTGTGGATCTTTTTGTACGTTGTAACTGTCTTGGGGTCGTAGAATTTTCATAATGAAGGCAAAGAATGAAAAATCTTCTCCCATTTGTTTTATTTGAACTATCGTGACCGCGGTTTCGGCAATGGCATTATTTTCAAACGAGTCAACGAATAAAACATGCACAATAATGCACAAGTTGATACTTGTGTTGATACTTTTAGAGCACGAATCTATTTTCAGGGCGGTCAGAGTCAATTTTTTCAATTTTTCGGGGGCGAACTAAAGGCGGGAGTCATCTGTATAGGCATTTTTAGGGTGCGAATCGTCAGTTTTTAGCCATTTTTAGAGTTCGTGGAGCCAATTTAGCTGTTTTTTGGATGCCAAGTATCCAGAAAGCCAAAAGGCCACTTTTCGTGCGCGAACGGTCGATTTAGCCATTTTTAGGGCGCGAATGATGTACTTTTCAGGTATTTTTATGGCTCCCTAATCGGACGTCTAGCAATTTATAAGGCACGAGAAGTCAGTTTGGCTACATTTGAGCGACACTCGCCAGTTTTGCTATTTTTGGGTCGTAAATAGTAAGTTTAGTCATTTTTAAGGCGCGAAAATATTCATTTGTTGGTGCGACTGTAGTCAGTTTATCCGGTTTTTTTTGTGGTATACCTAGTTTAGCTATTTGAAGGATACGAGTGGCTGTCAAGCCAGTTTTTTGTAGAGCAAACCATGCAATTTCTGAAACCCCTGCCTTTTAAGCAAAACCTGAATCCGCGTCTCCACCGGCTGCTATAGGGGCCCCACGATAGTTCTCGCCTAGGGGCCCAGCGAGGGCTAGAAACGGCCCTGCTTGCGCAACAACAACAAAAAACAGAAGTAATAATAATAATCAAAACCTTCTACAAAATCATCAAGGCCATTTTTTCAGAGGCCCGAGGGTCAGACGTTCTCGAGAGACACGAAATACCAAGTTATTCAAGGTTAAAACTCTCGCGAACTGAGGGGATAATTATTGACGTTGAACGCCGTCACGTCCAGGGCAAAATTTATGCTAAAGGTGAACCGCCCTATTAAGCGCAAAATTTACTTGAAATGCCGTGTCAAATGCAACAAATATGCAAAATGCTTCATTAAGAGCAATGGCCTCGTTGTATGAGTCAAAAAATTGCTCAGTACTCAATGAGGTTTTGTTTTCAACACAATGTAAAATAAGAGGGAAAATAATTAATCGTGTCATAGTTTTACAACGGACCCAATCTTAAGGTGATATATTGTCAACTTTATGAAAAAACTCGTCGTTTTCAAGTTAATATTGTCAATTTCACTACGAAATTGTCTGTTTTATGAGAAAACATTAAATTTTATAAGCCATCTTAAGCTTATGTGCATAATGTGCCAATTTATGTCTAAAATGTGCCAATTTGGTGAGTACATCGTCAGTTCAATAAGGAAATAGTTAATTTTATGAAGAAAATGACGTATTGTATGAGGAATTGTGAATACATATAATGAGAAAATCACCCCTTTTTGAATGAATTTTCAATTTTGTAAGGAAATTGTTAGTTTGAATTGAAAATTGTTAATTTCAAGAGGAAATCGTAAATTTTCTTGGAATCGTTAATTTCAGGACGAAATTGTCAGTTTCTCGAGGAAATTATCAGTTTCATTAGCAAGTTAACACTTTTATTAGCACATTTTGTCAATTTAATTAAAACCTTGTCAATTTGGAGCCGAAATTGTCAACTTGACATGGAAATATCAATTTCACGGTGAAATTGGAACTTATTCTTAATAGTTTTAGTTTTGGACCTTGGAACTTATTAGATTCGCCCCATGACTCGATGAGCAATTGCCCTTTCAGTGATTATGGTAAATACAATGTATTATTGTATTATGTAATGTATACAATGTATTATGTAATTACAATGCATTATTCTAAATTTCGTAATCGTTTCGAAATTATCAATTTTATGGGGAAATTGTCAATTTTTGAGCAAATTATCAATTTTATGGGGAAATTGTCACTTTTAGGAGTAAATTATTACTTTTATGAGGAAATTATCAGTTTTATAAGGAAGTAATAAGTGTTGTGGGGAAATTTTCTATTATGAGAAAATTGGCAATTTTATAAAGAAATCGTAAATTTCAAGAGGAAATTGCCAATTTTAAGTGGAAATTGCCAATTTAAGGAGGAAATTGCCTATTTCAAGAGGAAATTGCCAATTCCAAGAGGAAATTGTCACTTTTATGAGGAAATTACCAGTTTTATGAGGAAATGATAAATATTATGGGGAAATTGTCTAATTAAAGAGAAAATTGACAATTTTATAAGGAAATCGTCAATTTTATAGAAAATTGTCGATTTTCTGAGAAAATTGTTTATTTTATGACGAAATTTTATGAGGAAATTATCAGTTTTATAAGGAAGTAATAAATGTTGTGGGGAAATTTTCTATTATGAGAAAATTGGCAATTTTATAAAGAAATCGTCAATTTCAAGAGGAAATTGCCAATTTTAAGTGGAAATTGCCATTTAAAGAGGAAATTGCCAATTTCAAGAGGAAATTGCCAATTTCAAGAGGAAATTGCCAATTTCAAGAGGAAATAGCCAATTCCAAGAGGAAATTGTCACTTTTATGAGGAAATTATCAGTTTTATGAGGAAATGATAAATATTATGGGGAAATTGTCTAATTAACGAGAAAATTAACAATTTTATAAGGAAATCGTCAATTTTATAGAAAATTGTATATTTTATTAAGAAATTGTCAATTTTATGGGGAATTGTCAATTTTATGAACAGCTAATTTCGGGATTGTTTGCCAGTAACAGCTTGCCAATTTCGCCTATAGGCCTAAGAAGGCCTATTTTAGTGTCCGAGTGCGCCGATTTTTCGCTCCAAGAACCGTTTTTCGCTGGTTTCACTTCAAAATAAAGTAATTTCCCAAATTTCGCGGACTGAAAAACTCAATTTTAAGGGTATCACAATCGCAGTGCTAGCCGCGGGACACAAGAGCTTCCCCTCCACTGCGCTCATTCGGCGGGAGGCATATTTTTGCCAAACTAATAGTTCACGTTACATAGGTAATTGTTGAATGTTGTTGTTTTTTTTCCACTTTTCCGGCCTTTGGCTTTTCTCAATTTTCCGACGTTTTTGTTTTTGATGTTGTTGTTGTTGCTGTGTAGATCAGAGAATGAGAACTGTGTCTGTCTAGCAATTGTGTAATGTGCGGTATTGGTAGGTGCGGGGCCAGATGGAGTCATAAATGGCCCCTCTCCTTAAGCCGACGCTGGATCCGCGCCTGAGTGAGAGTCAGAATCAGAAAGAAAATTATTGAATTAAACCCAATTGAAAATTGAAGGATACCCCAGGAGGTCGTTTCACTTAGTCGCCACATGAGAGCTGTTGTATTTATGGAAGACGTCAATAGCACCCCGGCCCCAAAATGCGCGGCCAACATTGAGGAGACTCTTCCAAAGTGCTAAAATCCTCGAGTAAAATAATAATACATGCCAACAAGTTTGGAAAGAAGCGCTAATATTCGCGGCTATAACAATGGAAAAGCGACAAGGTCGATTCAGACTATTCGGACATGACGAGGGAACACGTGGGATGATGCTTGTCAGAGCAATGTGAGCGTAAACAAATGAAAGCCTTTTCTAGAATTTTCAATCACACGTGGGACAGCGTGATTTAGAATTTTCACTTGGCGTGAAACGGCGATGGAGCCGAGCGCTTTATCCTATAGGGGATAACCATTTTTTCCGTAGCCCACAAGCCCAGCTTTCACGTCCACGTGGTTCAATTCTGTTCCCTGAATTTGGCTGAACGAAGTACAGTGACTTGGACCCGGAAACTCTAAGGCGCGAATTTTGGCTGGAGTGTGACCGTTTAGAACACACTTGTCGGGGTCCTGTTTAGCTGGTAGCTGCTGTGCGAATTGCCTCTCCCAAAGACTTTTGGGCAATTTCATGTCATCCAACATAGAGCGCACTTTGTTCATTAGTTTCCTACATACTCGTTCACTTACCCCGTTTTTGTTGGCTGTTATATGGTAGGTGTGTATGACAAGGAGATCCCCCTCTGGCTACAGAAATTTCAAAAGACGTTGGACGAGAATTCGCCCGTTGTCACATCTGACGCGACCATAACCTGAGAGAATTAGTGGATAAATATAGAGGATTTGTATAATACTAAAACAGAATTTTATTCAGCGAACGCGTCGGAAGAAGCAGAAGCAAGGAGCTGAAGGTAAGAAACAGGTGAGGCAGGTTACAGTTGGGTGGAGCAAAGATTGGCAGTCACAATATAAAACATTGTTTCAACAGAATAAGCGTTTTTCTCAGTTTTAGACGCCAATTAGCGCTAATGTATCAATTTTGTCAGTGCTCCGACCCCTCCTATTTCATGCTGGTTAAAGGTTAACATGGGCGCGCGAGTTTTACTTCGTATTTTTCGACTAGCGCGCCCATGTTACCCTTTAAGGTCTGGAACACACTAGAAGACAAAAGACGCTGACGAGCGAGTCATCGTATTTCTTCTCCCAGTGTGCGTGGGGCCTAACTAGCATGAAATCGGAGAGGTCAAAGCAGTGAAAAAATTGATGCGGCTATTGAAGTTTTCTTGTTTATTTATTTATTTTACGCCTTATTGATGAAAGCCAAAAACGGGAACATGGAAGTATCGTGCAGTCTTCATTCCTCAAACACCAAAATGTCCATCTCCATTAAGCACGGCATGCTGCGTCCAGAAACCGAGAATAGACGTTTCCTCAATTTATTTTTCACTGAAATCCCAGTAATTCCATCCAGTGGTAGATTTACGGGGTGGGTTTTAGGGGATCATCCCATCCACCACCCCCTTCACCATTAAGAATATGGCGCCCGCTATAATTTGTTGATAGTCATTCCAGAGATTTCTTTCACTTTTCATGCACCAAAGGACTGTTAAAGGGACATGGGGGAACTGTTATAGGAAAAAGCGCTGAAATTCGCAGCTTAAATAACGAAAAAGCGCTGACTAAAACGAAAAAAAAAAAACGCTGCAAAAAACGCACGCCTGCTGTATAGAACGAAAACAAATCACTAATTCGTGGCGAAAAAACATTAATTCGCGGCAATAATTGATAAAAAGCGCTATAAAATTGAGAAAAAGCTGCAATCAATCGCTTAGCAGGCTTAACTAAATATTTCTTGAAAACGCCGAATCGTGATTTCTCGAAGCAGCAACGGGACTGAAGTTGAAAAAAAAAAAAAAAAAATCGCTAATTCATCTGAAAGGATGTAGAGAAAACCACCTAATTCGCGGCTAAAACTGAGAAAATCTAGATAGATTCCCGCCTAAAGACTAAAGTAAACCGATAAAATGGAGATATATGCCAATTCGCGGCTAAATTTGAGGAAACACGGTTATTAGCGGCTGAAATTTAGAAGTAATTCGCGACTCAGAGGGGCAAATTAAGAAAACTGCTAATTCACGAACAAGTGTGATCAAAAACCCGCTTATTCACGTCTAAAACTGAGAAAAACCGCTAATTCCCGTCTAAAATTTATGATAGAACGCCCATTTGCTGTCGAAATAAAGTTAAATGAATCTTAAAAATTCAGGGCTAATTTTGTCAAAAAGAGCTAATCGCGGATCAATTCGAAATGCGGTGCGGCGATTCGCGGCTAAAATTGAGAAATAATCAAGCGCAAAATTTGGAAGAATAATTCGCGACTCAAATTGAAAAAAAGCGCTTCTGTGGTGCAAAATTGAAAAAGCACTAATTCACGGATGCATTTGGAAATCCCGCTTTCTTCACGTCTAAAACTGATAAAACCGCTAATTCCCGGCTGAAATTGAGGAAAACCGTTGATTCGCGGCTAATATTACAAACTGTGCTTTTTCGGGGCTTAAAATATAGAAAACCCCAATTCACGGATTTTGTGGAAATTCATCTAATTCCAGGATGAAATTGAGTAAAAGCGGTGATTTAGGGGTGAAATCAAGGAAGAATTCACGGCTAAAGTTAAAAAATAATTTGCAGCTAAAATGAGAAAAACAAAAACCATTATTTCGCGCCTGGAACAATGGTGATAAAAGCTAATCCGCATGACCAAGAAATGAAAAAAAAAAAAAAAAAAAAAAAAAACAATATAAAACGGTGGGGGGGGGGGCATTAACTCATGGTTAAAACTAAAAGAAACCGTTAATTCACGTCTAAAATTTAGATAAAGAGCTCATTCGCTGATAAAACTTGAGACAATTTCAGGGCTATAAAGTGGACAAAAAGCGCTTATTCGAGGCTAAAACGGAGAAAAACGATAAATCGTGGATAAATTTGAGAAAATCCGCTCATTCACGACTAAAATTGAAGAAACAATTCGCGGCTAAGATTGATTAAATAAATGCGCTTGAATCGCGGCAAAAATAGAGGACAAATTGATAGTGCGCAGGGCTAAATTTGAGAAAACTCAGGGAGAGGCAATTAAGCGGCAGGCAACTAAGAGAAAAAGAAATAGATCTACGATGGAACCCCTTCTAAAATAATATCCTAGATCCGCCACTGATATTTCCATTTAGCACTTTTCGCGGCACTGGGAAGATGGACAAGGTTCTGTGTCTGCCCCTTTGGATTGCGTTATTTTTGCCCTGATTTATCACAATTTTAGCCGCAAATGAGCGTGTTTTATGATTTTAGCCACGAATCAGCGGTTATCGCCGGTTTTGGCAGCGAATTAGCGGTTAATTTTCTTCATAATAATGAATTAGCGCTTTTCTCATCTGTTTCTGCCGTGAACTAACTTTTTTCTCAGTTTTAGTCGCTAATTAACGCATTTTCCCAACTTTAGCAGCAATGGAATTCTGGCCTTGAATTTGTTTTTTGTTTTTTTCCCCGTCTTTGGGCACGGTATGTGGCCTTTAGAAACCACTAATTGGCGTTTTTTGCCCACCCCCTATTTTGCTTTGTTTTTCTCCATTGATCCGCGAACGAGCGTTTTTATTTAAATGTTTTAACCATGAATTACTGTTATTTATCAATATTAGCCGCGAACTTGCCCCGTGAAGAGTGCGTTAGCGGATTTTTTTAATCAAAGCCGTACTAAGGCAGCACCATAAACCACGTATTCACAAATATTTCTCAATATTAACCTCGAATCAGCGTTTTTTTTTCTCGGAATATCCGTCCTAAATTTATGAACATGAAAACTCTTATTTTTTTTCACCTTCAAGCTTTTCAGTGCCCTCCTCAGTGGAAAGACCCGCGGTTGTCAGTCCCCTCGTCAATAACCCAGATACGCCACTGATTATTACTTTATTGGAAAGATTTGTTTTTTAACAGAATGGAATACATCCTGACGAATTTCTGACGTAATTTAGAGCTTAAATTGACGGATTAAAGCAAAATGTCAGTTGGCAGCGCTCCTATAAGTAACGCTTATTAAATATTTGCAGTTGACTCAGCAAAAAAAAAAAAAAAAAAAGCCCTGCGGAAAGGGGAAAAATCAGGGCATTGACATCCTTGCAAGTACATTTCGGGTTTCAATTCCGGTACTGGGGCTAAATTACCAGTTTTGTTAGGTGAATTTAACATATTTTGTTCCATACAAGTCAATTTCCCGGGTGAATTGTAGCCTTTGTAGTAATGGGGAGGGAGAGGGGTGATTGTCAGTTGTCTACGCCCTTGATGAGATTCATCTGTGCCACAAAATTTAAAACGCGAAAAGAAAGAAGCCCGAAATAATGATTGAAATGTTTATGCAATCACCCGCAACACTCAATTCTGTTTATGCAATAACCATCAAGACAAAACAATTAGACCGCCTCGAATCCGGTCGAAAGATGAGAATTCAGACCTAAAAATTGTCGTTTTACTAAAAAAAAACAAAAAACGCCAACCTTCGTTCAGTCAAAAAAGCAAAAAGTCACCAAAAACTGTGTTGTTGGGGGGGGGGGGGCTGTCAGAAGGCTGACAAACGAGTGTATTAAAGTTCCTGAAATGCTTGCAATGTCAAAGCGATGACGTTTTGCCATTCGTAAATATATTCCCATTTCATGTGAATGAAACAACCGCAAGAACAATATTATTCGAAGAACAACATTGTAACGTCTATTTAAAAGGGAGGGGGAGGAAGAGTTTCACCTTTAAATATTGATTATGATAACAGTAGACAAAAGTGGCCTCTCCAACCCTTTGTACACACTCTCATCACCTAAACCTCTCCTACACTCTCGGAGAAGCGACTTTATACACCCTCGTAACTCCTGACTCTTTACAACTCACCTCCTCTAACAAATGTGAACGGAAAATTCAGCTTTCATGATGCCGAAGAGGATAGAGGAAGAAGTGGCGAAGCAGGCGTTTTCCGTTACTTATCATTTTTTTTATGGAGTCGTAAAATGCGTCCTCTATCGAAAACTGTGTTCTGTTTCATGGTAGTAAAGACCTTAGGACCTTTTGGAGCTCGAAGGATTATTTTGTCGACAGTTAAGAAAGAACAAGTTCATTTTTTAAACAAACTGATTTATCATCCATGCAAAAAAAAACACACAGTTTGAATGAATGAATCGACAGCTCGATGTAAATTTGAGAATGCGCCAGACAACCTTCATTTTAATATTCCACACACAACGATTTCAAAATCAGACTCTCCAACTCTTCGCTTAGAACACACATTGAAGGGTCGATGGTGGATAACTTTATCTACGTGGGCTACTCTCTTTGAGCATGAAAGTGAAATTATGGTGTAATGGGCTGGGCAGGAGGGGGGAAAAGTTAGCTTTAATTGTTATACGGTTTGTCTAACTTTGAAAATTCAAAGTATTTCTATTTTGGAGAAACTGATAAGGGACGAACTTTAAAACAAAGTTGACCCAATACTGCAACGGGCGAAGGTTTTTAAAAATCGTAAAAAAAAGCTCATATAAAAGTGGAGAGTTTAGATTTTATTAACTTTTTTCCCCTCTTTTATAACAGTACTGCTTAACTGAATGGGAGGCGCGTGTACGATTGTATTTTTCAAACGCTTTTTTCTCATTCGTCCAGAGGAGGTACATTGAGAGAAACTGCCGTTTGAGGGGAGTGGGGGAAAGTCGGGAGTAAATTATAAAGAGAAAGCAAAAATATAAAAAGGCGGTAAAAATAAAAAATAAAAACCTCATCTCCTCCCCTGGTACACACACTTATATACCATCAAGAAAGCAGAGAGTCGGTCTCAACTTAAACGTTCATACTGGACTGTGGTTGGAAGCAGGGTAAAAGCTATTTACAGGAGAGACAACCCTACTTATTCCAAATAGACTTTCCACTCGAAATTACCTCGTGAAAAACAGAAGAATGTAACGGTTATTGAACAAAAAAAAATGGCAATATGTGTGGATGAAGAGTGCCTATACGAGTGTACTCGGGTGTGAACTAGTTTTCCATTCACTTTTAATGTTTTATTTTGCCGATGAAAGTGCTAGAGGCCACCAATTTTATTCAACCTGTTCAAAACCAAATCCCGAAGGTTTCATTCCTCATTCCACAATGCTCAGAAAGACTGGGAAATGTCATTATTAACAAATAAGGAGCTTTCAATAAATGAGAAAACAGTTCAGTTTCTTTATTGAACGAAAGAGGGCGTGGTTCACTTCAGATTTCCCTCAGGATATTTTCCGTTTTGAGGCAAACAGAGCTTTTATTTATTTTACTGTACCGACGTTAAAGCAAGTTCGGTATAAAAGGGAGAAAACAAAACAAAACAAAAAACGCTTTTCATCCGGAAGTTGGAGAAAAGACTGGCGATACACGGGTCAATACTCAACTCACTTTCGTTAATGTTCTTTCGTCCAACCCGCCAATCAACCATCGGTGACACGAGAGTCACCAAGTGTGTGTGTTTGTGTGTGTGATCCGAGGGGGAGGGGAGTGTAACTGAACTGACAGTTTCATACACGGGTGACAACCGGAAAAATGAGGTATGATCTTTCATTTCACCCATCGCCCCCCCCCCTCCACCACATCAACCACCTCCTCATCATCACACGACCCCTCGCCGACCGACGATTTTTAGGAATTATACAGACACGATAATGAAGCGAGTAAGAGAGTTAAAAGGGCATGGATTTAGTTACGGGCCACTCGTCGCGGCCCTTTTTAAGAGTAAATTGTTTCCAGCGAGTGTGCTTACACCTGTCTTGTTTAATGAACGTAAAATTAGAGTCAGGCGGACGAGGAAACAATTCCTCATAATGTGCGTCTGGCTTCAAGTTAGACTAGAACTCTCATATACGAGTTAAAAGAGAGAGAGAGAAAGAGTGAGTGAGCGAAAGGTAGAAGGGGTGGGCGTTAGCAATTCGAATGCAGACGTGTTTCCGACCAACAGCCGCTGCTGCTGGTGACTGACCTCCGTGCGCTGTGGGCTGGAGGGGGGGGGGAGCTGCATAGAGTTACACTCTGCCTAAGGAAAATATAAAAATCAAATTAAACTCCTTTTCAACAATAAAAAACTCGTTTTCTGATGGACATTCAACTAAAAATCCCCCATTTTAAGTGATTAATAATTTATATTTTTTACCATCCGCGAACATTCTGTTGGCAACAAAGATAATTCGGCGAAACAAATGACGTTGGGATTGGATTTGCTTTGAAAAGAAAAGAAGTGACGAGTCATGGGTGTCCACAGTATACAGCGTGAGCTGCTCCAAGTGCTTGAGGTGGGTGAAGACGAATATTTGAAAATTTGCGAGGAATGGGGTAAGTGAAGGTGAAGGAAATTATAAAATGGTGTAGAAAGCGGGCGGTAGGCGTTGGGGCGCTTGCCAGGGCAGTGGATAGAATATTCGGGCTCAGAGATTGAACTCAAATGGGCCTTTTAACCCCCACTCCCCCACAAACAATATCCGTTCGAAACACTGTCTTATTATCCTGCTGTACTGCTCAATATAATCAAGACCGTTAAGGAAGAAGGATTAAATACTATTTTTTCGATCCTCTCCTATTTTATTTTTTGTCCCGAATTATGAGCCTTTATTCTTGATTTCCTTATTCTCTTTAAATCCGGGCTTTAAATCCGAGAAAGTCCAGATGAGTGCGTAACTGACCCAGTGCTCCCCTCCGTCATTCTAAACAAGCCTACATGAAACCGCAGTAATGATCCAAACCACAGCCAAACACCAGAACCTCGAAAAAATGACCAACCACAACCAAGGTCCAACCGCAGCAAAGCTCTAACCACAACAAAGGTCCAACCACATCTACAGGGTCGAATCACAGCAGAGCTCCAACCCAAAGACTGCTCCAATAAAATCTATCCACAGCAAAGAAAAACCTCGCAGTAAAGTTACAACCACAACAAAGATTCAACCAAAGAAAATGTCCAATCCCAGCAAAGGCAAAACCACATCAAAGATCCAACCACAGCAAAGGTCCAACCACAGCAAAAGTCCAACCACAGCAAAGTTCCAACCACAGCCAAGGTCCAACCCCAGATAAGGCGAAACCACAAGAAAAGTCCAACCATAGCACAAGTTCAACCACAGCAAAGGTTCAACCACAGCAAAGTTTCAACCACAGCAAACGTCCAACCACAGCAAAGGTCCAACCACAGCAAAGGTCCAACCACAGCAGAAGTCCAACCACAGCAAAGTTCCAACCCGGAAAAAGTCGAACCACAGCAAAGGTCCAACCACTTCCAAGTTTCAAACACAGTAAAGCTCTAGCCACAGTTGGAACCTTCTATTACAACAAAGGTCGAAACCTTGAGGTGGTTGGAGCATCAATTTCCCCCCTCCACCACACCATTTCCTAAAATTTGACGGGGATCAATCCTGTACATATAACCCTATACCTAACGCTTCTCTAACCCATATCCCGGGGCCACACGCCCTCCCATGAAATTTTCAAATCGTCGTAAAATTTGACGGGGATCATTTGAGTACATATAACGCTAGGGCAGCGATATGCCCAAATCGTCGACAAGTCAAACCCTCCCTCACGATCAAACTCGTCGGCTTCGCTGAAAGCAAAATCAACCGCCGCACCTGCTGCGACCTCTAAAACCAGCCTCAAGCGACCTGCGACGAAACCGAACACGCCCCTTACACCTCCAGGCTGCCCACGCCCCTCCACCGCTGACGCTCACGCAATGGTAGAGCAGCAACCTCAGGTAGCCCCACCGGCGCACATCGCAGCTCACGTCGCAACATATTTCCGGGAAACCAACACTCCAACTACCGCAGAGACAGCCCGCCAGCTACGTGACAACATCCTCACTACGATCCTCAACGGACAAATCAACCGTCGAAACCTCCTGATTCAGCAGGTAGATGCCCTGCTCTACCTCGTTGAGCAGCAGGCTCATTCCATCCCAGCCTCAGCGTCTGTACCCACCGAGCAGAATATGCCAAGCGTAGCCCCCGCAGCTCTTAGTTCTCAGATCGCGGAGGAAATAGCCCGACAACTGCGGGAAACCATGGCCACCATCGTTTTGCCTGAGATCCGGCAACTGGCCGGCTATCACCCGCCACCACCGCTAGCATGGTCACCAGCTCAGACCACCCGCAGTCGATCCCGCTCGGCCCGACGCTCAGCCAACCAACCAACGATGCCTGAACCCCCCAGCACAACGACGCCGATAACATTTGCGCAGAAAGCAGCCACGCCACGGACGAAATCGGTTGAGCGTACAGTCCAACGTGCCAGGGTCGCCATCAAAACTAATAGTGGACCCATCCCAAAGTCCGACTCGAGTACACAAATCATGCTCAAGCCAGTGAACCCTGCGGCTAAGGTCGCTGGCCTACTGACCACTCTACCCTCAGCACGTTCCCTCGGAATTACGATTGTCGGCACCTAGATCACCCGGGCAGGAGGAGTCATCCTGAAGGTTGAGAATCCAAAGAGGACAAAAAAAAAAAATCCTAGCCTTCCCCGCCTTGGCCAAGGCAGGCCTCCGCGTCACATCGCTCCCAGGACTGCTCCCTCGTCTTCTTATCCCGGAGGTCCCGCGAGAATGGTCTCCAGACCAACTAAAGTCAGCGATCATCGAGAACTGCCCAGGGATCCCCAAGGCTGACATCGTACCACTGTTCCCGAAAACCACCCCAGTCACCAGCTCCGGGACAGTCACCCGTGTCGTGCAGGTCAGCCCAGCCGCCAGGCACACCATTATGGCAAAAGAGCGCCTCGAAATC
Source organism: Corythucha ciliata (assembly GCA_038030265.1). Classification (NCBI taxonomy): domain Eukaryota; kingdom Metazoa; phylum Arthropoda; class Insecta; order Hemiptera; family Tingidae; genus Corythucha; species Corythucha ciliata. The sequence continues at coordinate 5,242,479 of CM075939.1, forward strand.
CGACCCTGGATCTATGCTAAACCACGTGACCTCATCGAAGCGTCAAGGTGCTACAGGTGCCATGGATTCCGGCATTCGACAGCGTCATGCCCTCTCAAGCCGGAGCAATGCATCTGTGGTCGGTGCTCCAACTCCGGCCATGACTTCGGGAATTGCCCGAACAAGTCGAGCCCACCGAGATGTGCGAACTGCGTCCGCGAACGACGCGCTGACACCACCCACCACACGCGGGATCACCGCTGCCCCTCCTTAATAGCAGCAACACTGCAATCGGTTCGACACACCGACTACGGCACAGCGGAACCCACGGCCACCGGGCAGACAGAGGTACATCCCCCGCAAGGTGACGTCGAGCAGTCAACCTCTCATCTCCCAGAGGACATCAACGACACCGCTGCGGTCGCCAGTGAAATATATATGGACACTACCCCCTCCGAAACCCCTTCCGACTGTCCACTACCAACTCAACAATGATCGGCCATCACGCTGAAACCCTCGACAGACACATCGACCCTACCTCGATCAAGTTCGGGCAACACTCTCGGACCACTCCGCACATGAATCCAAATGGGTGACACAATGCTACAATTTGGCCAGATCAACCTCGCGGGCCAGCGCGCTACCTGGGATGAGCTCCGGGAATCGATCCCCACACTACACCTGGATGTAATTGCGCTCCAGGAGGTGCCAAGAAATCCCTCACCATACCTGGGTTCGACATGCAGGATCTCCCCCCCAACGTTCACGTCGGACCAACGCACGGCTCTTGTCGTCACATCCCCCAATACCGTCGCGCTTTTCCTCCCTCAGTACTCGTCGGAACATGTGACGACAGCCGTCGTTGGGGAATTCACCGTGGCATCGGTTTACCTACCCCCCCCCCCAATCGACCCACGAAGATCCTATCAATCCTGGCCCAGATTGAGGAGATCCTATGGGCGTTCCCGCGAGTCCTTCTCCTTGGAGACTTCAACGCGTGGGCTGTGGACTGGGGCGCCCCACGGACAGACGCCCGCGGCCAACGTCTTCTGGCGCTGCTCGATGCGCACTGAGCATTGGGTTCTGAGGGTTCTCATGGGGACAGCTTCATTGACCTGTCAATCGCTGTCGGCCTCACCCCCCTGTCGTGGACGATTACGGACGACATAACCACCATCTGCTCATCACAACGAAAATCGCTGACATCCGCCACCAGTCCGTCCGTGTCGCGTGTCAAACCCCCCGTCTCGACCTCGCCAATGCCAACTGGCCTGCCTAGGTACTGGGACCTAGAGAACCAGTGACCACCGCATCTCATCATCACCGTCACGCTCTCGTCGTCGACTTCGCTCTCCGAGCCTCTACCAGACCACCGCTTGTTCCCGTCCGCGGAATCTCTGAGCTCTAGGTCCCGGTGCCCCCACCTTTCCGAACAATACGGGTATCACTCTCCACCTCACATTTCACCTGTAAAACTCCCCACCGCCAAGCGGTCCACACCGGTAACGTGTCAGTTTTGACCAGCTGGCACGGCTGACGGGGAGTGGGGTGGAGATAACCAGGACTTGGACGTGCCGGGTCACTTCCCGGACGCCAAGTCCGGCATTCCCGGTACTGCGCCCTAAAGGGCGTTCCACCGGGGCGGGAAGAAGGTACAATCCTGGTTGGAGCATCAACCTCAGTAAAATTTTCCTTTTTTTCCTCTCTTTTCTTAGTTTTCTTGGTTTCTGAAATCCCCCACCCTCACCCGCCTATCAACTAAGAAAGACAAGGGTCGGGATTAACAGACCCAGTGCCCCCCTCCGTAATATTGACAGACCAGGTTGCTACTCTCGACTATGGCTGTCATCAGTGAAAACAGGGCGTCTACAGACCAGAACCCCAAGAAAGGTCATCAAATTGTCAGGAAATTGGAAAAGTCACAGAATTGGATGAATTTTAAGGCAATTATCAGCAAAATTGGAAGTTTCCTTGATGAATATTCGTGATATTACAAGTTGCAGCGTTTTAATTTCTGTGAAATGACAGGTTTCGGACCTTTTTTTGAGTGCGTTGACCACGTGGGTGCCGCGCTCAAACCGTGGCAAATATAGCCACGAAATCACATCTAATCGTAGTAGCAGCCGAGTTCAAGGCAGTTCGCAAATTCAGACCACGAAATTAGAAGTTTCCGGGCTGAATATTTGCAAAATCGCCTGTTTCACCACAAGTTTCTGGTCCTTATCCTCGTGTAGCTCCAATTTACAGGACTTTTTAAAGGAGATCGTGGATGCAGCGGCCTAAGTATACGGGCGAATACCACCGTTCCAAAACGATTCCAACATTCTCTTCGCTTCTAGCCCGTTTCTTGGCTAAATGTCTCAGTTTCAATCCAATTTTAATCCTTTTTGCATCATGTTCACCTGCAAATGATCAGGTATTAAAGTAGCATTTTTATGTCTGAATTCGCGATCATGGCTATATTTATGGCGCACGAATGGTCAGTTTCACTATTTTTACAGCGCTGATGGTCAGCCTCTCAAATTTTCAGAGCCTTAGGGGTCATAGAACTAGTGATGGGTTTACACCGGGAAAATAAAATTTCGGGTTTTTTCCCTGGGAAAAAACCGGGAAAAAACCCAATTTGGGAAAATACTGGGTTTTTATCCGTTTTTCACTGAATGTTGCAACAGACTCAGCAAATGAATGACAAACAAACGACTATAGGTATTTATTGCACCCATAGAATCATACGAACTCTCTGTTTGCACAAAAATGGTTAAAATTCTAACCGTTACGGGAGACAAAGCCGAAGCCGAGCCTTGCCACCAAATATCCATTAATTTTTCCATTGGAATTCATCGCCAGAGGTTTCCTCGTTTGATGACGATGATGATGATTCAGATGCCGTTGCATCAGTTTCGTTGGACCTTTGAAAAATGAAGTGTGAATTTGCCTGCCGAACCTGTTTTCGGTATCCCAGCGTCCAAGAAGGTTTGAGGAGTCACTGCTTTCTGTTTTTGCTTCTTCGAAGATTTTGAATTTTCCAATTGTGGGACAGATAGGTCAGTTTTCCGGCTTGATCAGTCGTTAAACGTTTTTTTTTTTTTTTTTTTTTTTTGCTGTTCATTCAAGAAAACGTGCTAAAGGATCTTTCTGTCGCAGCTGATAAAATTCTAAGCGCAACGGAAGACAAAGTTGAAGTCGAACAAAGTCCTTGCCACCAAACACTTGGCGTGACCGCCGAGGCACTTTCCCACAAAAATGTCTTCCCCCAGAGTCCATCCTTGGAACGATAGTTGGCCAAATCCACCATCGCTTTGTCGACATTAACCTTCATCTGTGTGGCAACCTTATGAATTTTTAATGCCTTCTATTTGCTCGTCTTGCTCAGCAGCGTCCCCTATGATGATGGGCCCAGAAGTGTCACAGCGTAATGAATTTAACGCTGGAGTCCATTCTGTCTTTCAGTTTTCGTAGAATCAGGGGCTGTTCATTCTTGGAAAGTGACGACCGAGGTAAATTTTCAGTGAGCTTTAGCTCAATGTGGCGTAATGCGAGCTGAATTATCTCTATGGAGCAGATAGAGACTTCTCAGAGTTGCCATTTTTGACAACTTTATGAGGGCTCAAATTGTCAGTGAGACCATATCCAGGGGCATGAATAGTGAGTTTGACTATTTTCAGCGGACGGATTAGCCATTTTAAGTCACGAACTGTTAGTTAAGCCATTTTAGACAAAGACTGGAGACCTCATATCCTATAGAAGTTGGCTATCGTCCTGCAAATTAGAAACAGGAATTAATGCTTTCTTAATTTACTTTTTAATTTAAAACGAATAACCGCAGCGCTTAGTTCCCACCTCTTAGAAATGGTTGTCCTATTCTAGAATTCTCTTTTAAAGTCCTCTTGTCTCTCGAAGCCCTAACCAACAGTTCTTCACCCCCTCCCACACCCTCACGTACAGGGATCAGGCGGAAAAGGGCCCTGTTTTACGTTGCCTTATGTTCAATAAGTTAATAAAATTAGCAAAAAGGAAGCCCGTCTTTTCGATAACTACATTAACTCTTCAATCTTGTATGTAACTCCCTGGGGCGGTTCTTCCCACGATCCAAATAATTTGGTTAGTATTAAATTGGAAAAAAAACCGAAAGAGAAAACTGAATTATTTGCAACGCTTGCCTTTACGACCCTTCGATCAGAATGCCTTAATCAAGAGAAGAGTCAAACAATAAACCTTATCAACAATAAACCTAATTTGATGATACTTTAGTACCCTTTGTTGTAAAAATATGCAAATTGGTCAAACCTTAAAGGGAAATAGTTTAACAGTTGAATTCACCACAATCGTTGAACGTTTGATCAATTTTTTTTTTCTTTTCGAGTAGCACTCTTATAAGTGCACGAATGTCAAGAACTTCAAAAGAAATCCTTCTCTTCATACGAGGCCTTCCATAATGCATCCAGAATTCCCTTTAGTCCTGTCGATAGACGAGGCCGACCTGAGGTAGATGCTTCGCGAACATGAATCCCCCTCACCCTCAATCCAATCCATATAATCGATCCAATGGATTCATCCATCCGATTTTATTCCTTCAAACGGTCTCTCGCTTTATTCTACGAGTATACCTGTATACACACTGGTGTGGGGTGCGAGGGACATGGGATAAACCCTTCATGCAGGAAAAAACGTACTGGCAAGTGAAGAAAATGATCGAAGATGGTTGAGTGGAAGAGGTGGAGGCATAAATACAAGATTCAGAGAAAAGCGTGACCAAGAATAACAATGTATACGTTGAAAAAGAGCTCGCACGTCGTTTATTTTGAGCCATTTATCTGTCCCTCTCCTGTTATACGAGTCTACCGTTCCTGGAATGATCGCTGTAAAGTTCAAACAAGCGCGGTAGGCTGTATGGTTGAAGTAATATCTTTTATTATTAAGTGCCTTTGCAAGTATTGTTCACACGAAACGATTCTCACGGTACTACGGTTAAAACATGATATGATGGATCTTGATTACGTTTCATGGAAATCACGCCCCCCCCCCCCAAATAACGTGCTGTTCTTTGGAGCAATTAAATATGCATCTGAAAGTTTGGAAAAACACTAATATGCGTGGATGAAATTATTAAAAAGCGCTCGGTCGTTGCTAAAATTGAGAAAATGTTCTCACTCTTAGTTTTTCGGTGACAGCTCAAGACCAGAACGGAGTAAAAAATCACTGATTCGCTCACGGAGGCCCTTTTTATGCGGTTGAATAACGAAAAAAAAAAGCTTATGTACTTGTGAGAAGTTGCTAATTCGCGGCTAAAGGTGAACAACTGCAAATTAACGTCTGGAAACGGCTAAAACAGAGACAAAACTGCTAATGCGATGGTTAAAAAATGAAGACCAGACGCTAATTCGTGGGGAAAAGTTGAGAAAAAGCACAATATTCACAAACAAAATTGAGAAAAAATGCTAATTTACAACGAAAGCAAAAAAAAATCGAATTCCCGGCAAATAATTGGAAAAACGTTAATTTGCTGCTAAAATGAACAATAATTGCAAATTAACGGCTAAAATTGAGAAACAGTGCTAATTCATGGCTAATTGGCGTACTGTGGCAGGGGCGAGGGAGGCGGACCACCGCGAATAGCTTAAAGATAAAAAAATCGAGACTTTAAAGTAGATAACATGAGAACGAATGGTTAAACTCGCTTGTAAAATTGAGAAAATTGCTGATTCGTGGCTGAAATTGAGAAAAATTGTTGAAATTTACGGCTGTTAATATTGAGAAAAAGCGCTAATTCACAGCTGACATTGAGACAATACAAAATTACGAATTGTATGGGCAAAATCAGGATTGAAATGAGGAAAAAGCGCTAATTCACGCAGCTAAACAGCTAAAAGGGAGAAACGCCAACTCATGGATTCTCGGGGCAACATTGGGACTAAAATTTAGGAAAACGCTAATTCACGGGTAAATTAGAAAAAAACCGCGAATTCGCGTCTAACTCCTGAGGGCAAAAAGGAGGAAAACTCAGCTAAAAAAATTACAATTTTAGGGATAAAATCGATAAAAAACGCTAGAAATCACAACTAAAATGGAGAGAGAGAGAGAAAAAACGATAATCCACAGGTGAAAATGAGAAAACGCCAACTCGCCGATTCTTATTAGGGCAACTTGAGGGCTGAAATTGAAGAAAAGCGCTGATTCACAGGGCTAAAACTGAGTAAAACGCTAAATCACAGGAGGGAAAAAAAAGAGAACAACGCGAATTCGAATCTAAAAATAGAGAGAAACACGCTTTTATGATCAAGTGTTACAATTTGGCTGCTTGAAAAATTTGAGAAAAAGCGCGAATGAACAGAAAACGCCAACTCACGGATTCTAGGGGCTGGGATTGAAATTGAGAAAAAGCGCTGATTCACGGCGTGAAAAAGAGAAAAACGCGAATTCACGTCCAAAAAGTGGAGGAAAACTTTAATTCACAATCAAGGTATGAAAAATTTCAATTTCACGGATAAAATCGAGAAAAAGCGCTATAATTCGCAGCTAAAATTAACAAATGTGCTCATTCATTGCTAAAATTGAGGGCTAGAAGGCTAATACACAGCTGAAATTGAGAAAACGCCAACTTGCAGATTTTTTGGGAACTTCGAGAATAAAATTGAGAAAAATCGCTGATTCAAGCGGCTAAACCTGTAAAAAAGCGCTAATTCACGGGTAAAATTTATAAAAACAAGAATTGGCGCTTAAAATGGAGAAAAACGCTAGTTTGTGAAAACAATTTGGACAGAGCACTCAAAAAATTCGGATTTTTGTTGCAAATTCATGGCTAAATCACGGCTAGCAGTTTATAAAGAGCACCGATTCGCAGCTAGAAATGAGAAAATGTCTTAATTCGCTGTTAAAATTGGAGATAAACGCTAATTCACAGTTGATATTGATAAAACGTCAACTCGGTGATTCCTGGGGCAGAATTGGAAATAAAATTGAGAAAAACCACAAATTGGTGTTTAAAATTGATAAAAGTGCCAATTCACAGCTTAAATTTAGAAAAATTGCTAATGTGCGGATAAAATTGGGAAAGAGTACTCAAATGGTACCTAATTTTCGGATTCTTGAGGCAACTTCACGGCTAAGATGAGAAAATGAGCTCATTGGCGTATTAAATTGAGAAAACGCATCATAATGTACGTGAACCTGGCGGCACACATATCAATAAACACGACGAAAATGGCGCCATTTTGTTTGTTTAGCCCTGCAAAACAATTATTTCTAAGAAAATACATCATGTGTGCCGCCAACTTCACGCAACGGCACACACGACCCCCATATCGTTTGTTTCGCTACATATTCCGACAGAACCACGTTTGTTTAGCCAAAATTTCCGTTTGTTTATTCCTGAAAAACATTCATTTATAGGAAAATACATCATGTATGCCGTCTTATGAATAAACGTTTTGCAGGGCTAAACAAACGTAAACAAACGAATGGCGCCATTTTCGTCTTACATCGCATCATACGCAGTTTTTGGAGGCAATTTCGTGACTAAAATTGAGAAAAATATGTACTTCAACACTGCTAAAAAGTATATTCATAGTTTAATTAGATACTAAAGGGCGCCCTATAGACATTTCCACCCCCGGGGCACGATTGGTGATGTTCCGCCACCCCCCCCCTCAAATCTCACCTCGCATACTCGGCGTTACGTAAATTATCGCTGTATTTCTGCACCAATCCTGGATTTCAAGGACTCATTTAAATTTTCAGGAAATTCCGCACAACCGTACGATCTTCTTTTTTCATATTTCACTCCTAAAAAATAACTGTAAAACTCACGTAAACTTTTACTTTGAAAATTCACACTGTTTCGACGACTTATTTAGGAGAGCAAGATCGCACGGTGGTGCGGAATTTTCTGAAGATTTAAATGAGACTTGACATCCAAGTAAACGAGTTCAGCACGCTGTAAAATTTAGTCGGAAAATCATTTAGGAGAAGAAAACTCATTCACACTACTAAGAACGCCTTCATAGGAAATTCCTATTAACTGATTCTCACGTACTAGTAAATGCTGATCCGATTTCCAGCTTCCCTTCATAAAGGCAAAGTAAAATCAACAGATTTTCAACCACTCCTCCCTATTATCTTTCTTTCCAGTCCCCCCTCCAACCCTTTGTTAGTCTCTTACAGTTTTTCCTCTAGGTCAGCAATCGTATTTCGGGAGCAACAAGAAAGTGTGGTTTGGATAAGTGGAGTATAAAAGGAGAAAAGGGTATCAAATCCTCTTCTGGAAGGAGGAAAAAAAAAAAAAAAAAAACTTTTTGTCAAGAAATAACAAGGTTACACACTACTTTTCCTTTTCAGATCCTTTCACTCTCTTTCCACCTTTTTATTTCCCTTCACCAAGAGAACACCAAATGTATTCAGGTCCATTACTCCTTTCAAAATCTTACCGCTCCGAAATCACTTGCCGAACGCCCCTCCCCCCTCCCTCTCACGCATCGTCTCTTTCATTTTTGTTTTTTTTTTTATTATTTAAATTATTGATTTGACGGATAAAAGATTGAAGAACTTTACGTGATGGGTTTGCACAATGAGAAGTACATTTTAGATCAACCCCCCCCGCGCTCCACACCCTTTATTATCATAACACTCACCTCCGATGACTTCATTTTTTTAAACCGTTTTCACTCCACTTTTTCACAGCAGAGCTTAATAAAAATGTAGCGAAGGGTGGAGGGGCGGGTGTGGAGTGCATAAAAGATGGGAGGACTCAGGAGGAGAATTGTGAAGATTTTTATTTTTGAAAGAGAAGGAAAAACAGTTTATTTCTTTTGATGAGTTATTCATCCCCCACTTGTCTCTCCATTTACCATTTCTCGCGACCGTCCATAAAGCTTCCTTTTTCAATTTTCATACTTTTTTTTTTTTTTGTTGATCTCTGCGCTCAAAATTCAGTGACAACCTAATCAAATTCAGCTATAAGCTACACAACTAATGCGCCCATTTCATCTCCGAATTTATAACATTTCAAACAAGTTATGATTCTATTAATAATAATGAGAATGGAAAAGGACATGAGAAAACGTATAATGTTAATAACCCGCGTAACATTATATTTTGCACTTCAAGAGGCCAGTCGACTGTCACTGTATGTATTGATGAATATCCTATCGGACATTTTTGCATTCTAAACGAGCAACATCGTTTTTTTTTTTTTCATGTATAGTTGAAATAACATGCTACCGAGTGAGCATTCATGTAATACAACATCTGTCAGGCCGGACCGCGTTTTCCTTGGAAAGGAAATCAGCGTATGAAATCCATCGGGTTTCTATTATTTTCAAATGGAACTCTAGGAAAAAAAAAAATACGTCTCCTGTCATTATTTTTTGCTCCCCCACCCCTCACCAAGTCGTCAAAAGAATCGAAAAACCACAGACTATACGTGCAGAGATAAAAATGACTGTCTATGGACAGGAGACCCTAGAAATATAAGGCTGTGCTGCAATCTCCAGTTTTTTGTTGTTTAATGCAAGAAAAACTCATTTGAGGAGACAGAATAATATCTGCATTTTCCGAGGTGTCAGTTTCGACAACAAACGGCAAATCCGGATGACACTGGGATCCTCCCGATCCGATTACGGGGCCTCCCGTAATTTGTAAAGAACGGTGCAACATTAAATGTAGCACCCGTCAGTCTCTGACATCGCTGTGGAACTCTCAGAGCTAGACCAAAAAGGACTTCAGGACAGGAAATGTGGGAGTTGAGGACCTTCCAGACAAGTAACAGGAAAGAATGCACGTTGCGACAGAATTTTCGATGGCCGATTTCAAATTTTCATACGCCCGCAAGCCTTCCAATTACCCGTCAGTCTCTGACATCGCTGTGGAACTCTCAGAGCTAGACCAGAAAGGACTTCAAGACAGGAAATGTGGGAGTTGAGAACCTTCCAGACAAATAACAGGCTTGAAACTCTTCGTCTATCCGCTAACGATTGTAAGCCAGTGGCACGAAGTCTCTCACCATACGATAAAACTCCCGAAATCCTAAATTTGAAAGAAAGATACCTGGTAGCCCTACGCTGGACCGACTCAAGGGGAGCGACCTCAGATTTCAAAAAAGGATCCCAGACGATCCAGGCATATTCAAGATTGTTCCGAACCAATGACTGATACAGCAATTTCACGGCGAACGGATTCCCGAAATCCACCGTAAAGCGCTTGATGAAGCCAAAATTCCTCAAAAGCCTTATTCCTAATTTCAGAAATATGATTCCGAAAATTACCTTTCCTATTAAATATCAAGCCCAATTCATTGATCTCATTCACCTCCTCAACATGCTGGCCACTCAGATAGTACGACCATGAGTCAAAGTCCATAGTCCTATTGGACATGCTAAACCTAATGCACTTACATTTCGTCAGATTAATGCCTAAATCATTTACGCTACTCCAGGACGCAAAGGAATCAAGATCTTGTTGAAGCTGCTTACATTCCTCGACAGACGAAATCGAATAATACAGCTTGAGGTCATGCGCCAGCAACGAGAATGAGGAATAGCGAAAGACGGTCGAAACGTCATTAAAGAACAACAAAAAAAGGATTGGTCCCAGGTGAGATCCCTGAGGTACCGCGGACAAGATAGCAGTAGAATCAGATGCAGTACCATTGAATATCACAGAAAAGGACCTTCCAGCGAAGCCATGAGAGAAGTGAGCCGCCAACCTCATAAGTCTCCAGTTTCTTGAGCAGACCCACTTAGAGAGGGGGGGCACTGAAATGTTATAAGATGAAAAATATGGAAATATTGAGAACAAGCGCTCATTTGCCAATTAAAGTAAGAAAAATACAGAAATTCGAGATATTTGAAGACAACGTCGCCGACAAAACAGAGAAAATACGCTAATCCCAAGTTTCTATAGGCCTTTAAACGACGGAAAACATTTAGAAGGCATTCTAATGTGCTAGCCTTGGGGCAAGTATGCGGGAAAAAGCACTAAAATTTGTGGCTGAAATAGCGAAAAAGCGCTTGCTCATAGTATAAAACTGATTAAATCACTAATTCGTGGCTAAAAATGGAAAAAACACTAATGTCCGGCGATAAAGGCGCTAATTCGCCGCTAAAAAATTGAGAAAAAAGTCGTCCATTGCTCGGCAGGCTCAAGAACGCTAATTCGTGATTTCTCGAAGCAACAACGGGACTGAAATTGAGAAAAATCGCTGATTCACAGCTAAAATTGAGAAAACCACATAATTCGCGGCTAAAACTGAGAAAATCTGCTAAATTTCCGCCTAGAATTAAAGTAAACCACTCATTCGCAGCTAAAACAAAGAAATACGCCAATTCGCGGATCAATTTGAGAAAATCCGCTAATTCCCGGTTAAAATTAAGGAAACGCGATAATAAGCAGGTGACTTGAGAAATAATTATCGACTAAAATTGGGATAAAGCGCTTGCAGTGCGGCAAAAATTAAGAAAAAAGCTAATTCACGGACACAATGTCATCAAAAACCCGCTTATTCAATGCTAAAACTGAGACAAACCGCTAATTCCCGCCTGTAATTGATGTAGATCGCTCATTTGCAGCTAAAATAATGATAATGAAATTTTAAACTCCTGTCTAATTTTGGCAAAAAGCGCTCATCATCAGCTTGAACGGAGAAAGATGCTAATTCGCGGACCAATTCGAGAAAATGCGCTAATTTACAGCTAAGATTGAGGAATGCGGTGATTCGCGGCTAAAATTAAGAAATAATCCAACGCTAACATTGGGAATATAATTCGCGGCTAAAATGAGATATAGCGCTAATTCACGACATGTGAAGCTAAAATTGAAAAAAAAAGCTAATTCGGACATCCCGCTTGTCGCTTATTCACTGCTAAAACTGAGACAAACCGCTAATTCCCGCCTGTAATTGATGTAGAACGCTCATTTGCAGCTAAAATAATGATAATGAAATTTTAAACTCCTGTCTAATTTTGGCAAAAAGCGCTCATCATCAGCTTGAACGGAGAAAGATGCTAATTCGCGGACCAATTCGAGAAAATGCGCTAATTTACAGCTAAGATTGAGGAATGCGGTGATTCGCGGCTAAAATTAAGAAATAATCCAACGCTAACATTGGGAATATAATTCGCGGCTAAAATGAGATATAGCGCTAATTCACGACATGTGAAGCTAAAATTGAAAAAAAAAGCTAATTCGGACATCCCGCTTGTTCACGACTAAAACTGATCCTCTGACCGCTGATTCCCGGCTGAAATGAAGAAAATGCGTTAATTCGCGGCTAATATTCTTATATTTCAAAAAAGCGCTCATTCGGAGCTAAATGGAGAAAAACGCCAATTCACGGATTATGTCCACGGAAAGTCCTCCAACTTGAAGCTGAAATTGATTAAAAGCGGTGGTTCAGGGGTGGAATAATTCACAGTTAAAATTCAGAAATAATTCTCAGCAAAAATAAAAAACGCTAGTTCGGATGACTAAGAATTGAAGAAAAACGCTAGAATAGGGAGGAGGGAACTTTAACTCTTTGCTAAAACTGAGGCAAACCGCTAATTTCCATCTAAAATTTAGATAAAGAGCTCATTCGCTGCTTAAAAAAGGGAAAATGCACGGCCGTGGTGGGCGTGGGTATAAGAAGCGCTTATTCACTGCTGAATTAGAGAAAAACGATAAATCGCGGATGAAGTTGAAAAAAATCCTCTAATTCACGGCTAAAATTGAGTAAAAACCGATTCACGGCTTCTGTAGAGACAAGTTTGCGGCTGAAACTCAAGAAAAAAAGAGAGATTCATGGTAGAACCCCTTCCATGATGAAATCCTAGATCCGCCACTGAGAGCAGGTCTTCTCTCGATTTCTGCGATAAACTTGTCAATTTCAATAACAACATTTCGCGTTGTAACTTCTTCGTCCGACCCAGACATTATGTTAAAACCACACGTTCACAAAAGAATGACAAGAAAGACAAGCTCAGAGCCCAGCGTTCAAAACACGACAGAAGAACGATTCAAAAGGATTGAACGAGAAGACGCTGGGGGTTGCCGACCAAGCAACCGAAACAATTTTACTAGGGCCCAAAATGAAAAGTCCGTTAAAAACGCATCGAACATGCATAGTCCAGTACTCTTCCATGGCTGTTAGGAATAGCATTAAGTTGAAAGAGATTATGAAAACTCAGATTATCACGAAGCGCCTGTCCGGTCGGAGTAAATATTGAAGTCACCGGTTACGATCAACCTTGAGAAAGAGCAACGACTACGAACATGATCCAGATTTTCAAAAACCCGCTCATAAACGGAAGAATCGGAATTAGGAGGGATATAGAAACATCCGACGAGGCAATTCCCTTTAGAAGAGTCCCCAGAAATTAGAACCCAGAAACTCTCAATTTCAGTGTTAGGATATGGGATAATTTTGGCAGAAAATGACTTTCGCACAGCAATCAGAACTCCACCCCCACGGGAGACATCACACGCAGAGTAGCCCCTGTCTCTTCGGAAGATAAAGAAGTCTTCAGGAAATATTTCGCGATCATCAAAGGAATCGTTAAGCCAAGTCTCGGACAACAGAGTGACATCGTAGTTGCACGAGAAACAGTTATTAAAAACTTGGTCACGTTTCGTTCGGAGGCCCTTAACATTTTGATAAAAAAAGGTTGACAAAGAAGAATTATTAATATAAGGGGGTGGTATTCGCCTACACACATTATTTGCAGGGAAGTTCGAAGAATCGAAGAGCACCGGTGCCGGAGGAGAGGTAATGGAGTACTGACGATCAGAGGACGATGCTATTCCCGCTGACGCAGTGAAGGACTGGTGCCCAAAAAAGACGCCTTGAGAACAAGCTTGGGTTCAAGTCTAGATATGAACATACTGAATAAACCAGTTTGAGAAGGGATCTTACCCCTTCTTCCGACGAAGCCTGCACGCAGCGTATTCCCCTGTTGAGCTCTCGAGCCATCACCAATGCCCCTAGAATTGCCTTTCCCGTCTTTGGGATCTCCAGTTGTCGAGCTAAAATCGAGTGTCAACGCAGTGCCACAATTATTTTGACCAATTGCACTCCTTCTACGAAGGCGACGAGGTCTAACATCAACGTAATTTCCGAGGTCAGAACAAGAATCGTCGATCCTTTCAAGGGGAATTTTGAGCCGCCTGAGAGACTTGAAGTGCAGCCCCAGTATCAGCAATATCCTCCTCACAAGGAGAGGGGACAGTGGTAACTGTTCCCGGACAACTCTCCGAAAGCCCGTCCTATGTAGGAAACCGCAGGATATGGCTGTTCAATGAGACGATGGAGCTAATTTTACTAAGTTCCTTAGTGATTTTTAAAGTGCTGAGGCTTGTTCAATCTCAGATACAATAACCGAGTTTATGGTCACACAGTCGCAGGATTTCCCGTTGGCAACAGTAGAACGAAGTGCCTCGAAGTCATGTTTTAGAAGATTTACTTCCGTCGTCGAATTTTCAACAATATCAAAGAATTGTGCGAAATCATGATGAGGAGAGAGTTTTCTGAGTGGATTGAGTCGATCAGGATCCGGTTTGGTAGCTTTATTTGAAATTTGGTTGCCCAAAAGAATTATAGAACAAAGCGAAAAGGAAAACTTTTCATTGTTAGGAGTGAGACGATATTTCCTGTTCGTCCAAGTAGGCGTAAGTTCCTTGGAGGCTGCAACGCCGTTGTTGAGGCCAAAAGGTATACGATTAAAATGGTACAGCTCCCCGCGGTTTCGAACGCTGTGCAAGCTTTGTCTTCTTTTTTTATAGGGATTGATTGTACGCGCTTTTTAAATCAATCGTACTGAATATTTCATTACACTTTGTTTACTATTTCCTCCATCGATAGGCGTCCAACAGTGTGAAGCGATTAATTATTGTCCTAGAATAATCGATCACGACTTTTTTTTATTTATTTATGGATTTCGTTCGAGACAACGAGGGCCCGAGCTCACCAAGGTGAAAAACTTGGTTCTACGATCCCTTCTGAAACTAGACGTTTGATTTAGGATTCGATACATTCAAGGTCACGGGATGAATGTCGACGAGATTTAGTTGCTACAAGAGCGCAGCCTTGTTTCAAATTATCGAAAAGCGAAGCTGGTTCCACGAAGGCTGCGATAAAAGAAGAACAAATGGTGAGAGCCTCTTTTGCATCTCCTTGCAGACGGCCCATTTCAAGTGATCTAGTGCCCTTAGATGCTTCGTCTAACGTCAGAGAAGACTTTTCGACAAGACGTTGGCGAATCTCCGGCGAATACAATCCATTAACGAATGCGTCTCTGATGAAACGTCCCGGTTTTGGTTACAGCCTTGAATTGACCATCCTTGCCCAGAACTGTTCATGCCCGAAGGTTCTGATCTATTGACCCATCGGACTTTTGACGACGAGTCGCTAGCTTGTATCTTGCATAAATTTCGTTGACGGGCTTGTCGTGTAGGCGCTTGAGCAGTTCAAACGTCGAACAGTTGCTTATGAAGTTATCGACTTGATGAGAAACGAAGTTCATCAAGAGTTTTAGTTTTGTAGCGTCTGATGGCGGAAGCTCTGCGCAAGCAATGACATTTTCGACGCAAATTTGCTTCCAGGACAACGAATTGGAGAATTTTTATCAATTTTAGCCATGAATTAGCGATTTCCCTTTATTTTCGCCGCGAACTATAGCGAGTTTCCTCAATTTTACGATTAGTCATGAATTAGAGGTTTACACGATCCCAATTTTCAATTATTCCTCAATTTTACGCTCAAATCAGCACTTTTTTTTTTTTCAATTTCAGCCGCAAAGTTGTCTCTAGAAACCACGAATTGTCGTTTTTCTCAATATCAGCCGCGAACAATCGATTTTTTCTCAATTTTTACCTCAAATACAACGAATTTTCTTGAATTTAGCGTCTAATGAATGACCGGGGTTTTCTCTCTTTTCATCATTTTTGGCTGCGAATGAGAGGGTTCCCTCCATGTCAGAGGCGCGAATTAACGCTTATTCTTTATTCTTTTTTTTTCAGTTTTACCTCTGAACTTGAACAAAAACGTTTTTTCAAACTTTTAACCGCAAATATTAGCGTTTATTTTCTCAACTGCTATCCGCGTCCAACGGGTACCACGTTTTCCGTTCTATCACAAAATTAACAGTTTTTACCACTTTTCCTCATTTTTAGCCGAAAATTAGAGCATTTTCACTAATTTTGGTCGCTTCAAATTAGCTCTTTCTCTTAATTTCAGCCATAAAAATTGCCTCCATAAACCGCGGAATGTCGTATTGTCAATTCCAGCGACGCGAATTTTGGCTTTTACTAAATTTTAGCCGCGATTTCGCACTTTTTCTCTATTTTATTCACGAATTAGCGCTTTTTCTCTATCTATTCGCAGCTGCAAATGAGCAATTGTTCACAATTATAGCTGTGAATGGGCGATTTTTGTCAATTTGGCAAATTTTGCCACGAGCGAACGTTACTTCACAATTTTTGTCACGATATTATTAGCGTTTTGTCTTTATGTTTTTATCCGTGGACTTGCCCAGTTGAATACCATATTATTATACATTTATTGACCATGAAACCTACGAAATCGAATATTTTCCCGTCTTTAAGCCTCACCCGGGGCCTTCTGCCCTCCATGCCCCTCTACTCTCTCGCCAAGAATTATATATATATATATATATAAGAGCGGGGCCCTGGCTCCATCTGCCAAAGATGTGTTATTCCAGCCCTGGGTCCCCCATTGGATCTCTTTGAGTTATTCATTAATTATTTCGCCATGTTTGAGGCCGTCTTGGCAAGTTTTCACAAGCCACTAACACCCCCCGCCCCCACCCCGCCAACAGCAATCACCACCTCCACCAAGTTTTCATCACAAACGTAATAGCCCTTGCAAGAAGCCCATCGGCAAAAGCCTCCATCGGCGTTTATTGCCCGTTCATGATCGGACGTGCACCATAAACCTCTAGAACCCGGGAAATAGCGCTTTTACTCAATTTCAGGCATGAATTAGCACTTTTACTCTGTTGAGTCGGCGATTTTTTTCAACGTTTAGCCCCACGTTAGCGCTTTCTTGTCACTGTATAGCTAAACGAATTATAGCACGCTGCAACGAGTTCACGTTTCTTCTCTATTTGATCTGCAAACTTGCGCTCTTACTCACTTTTAGCCGCGTTGGTTGCCTCAGAAATTACGAATAAGCCATTGCTTAATTTTGGCGGCGAATGAGAGCATTTTCTCAATTTTTAAAAGCGAAAAAGCACTTTTCCTTCAATTCATACAAAAAGAGGAACGTTTACTCACTTTTTGCCACGAATTACGGGACTCACTTTTTCCTCCATTTCAGCCGAAATTTCAAGAGTTCACATTTAGCCGCGAGTTAGCAATTTTCCTTCGCACGGATTTAACGCGTTTCCTTGATTTTTGCCGCGCTTACAGCCCCTTTTCTCAATTTTAACCAGAAAAATTGCCTCCAGAAACCACGAATCGGCGTTTTTCTCAATTTTAACTGCGAGAGACCGTTTATTCTTAATTTCAGGCACACAATTTTCTCATTTTTGCCCGCAAATTGGTGTTTTTACCCATTTTTGTGTCGAATTAGCGTTTTATCCAAACTTTAACTGCTCGTTTATTCGTAATTTGAGCTGCTAAAGGGCGCTTATTCTGAATTTTAAACGCAAATTAGCAATTTTCCTCAGTTTTATCCTGGAATAGGCACTTTTACTCACTGTTTGCCGTTCTATAGGTACGAAGTCACGATTTGCTTTCACATTTAGACGCGAATTCTCCGCAAGTTAACGATTTGTTTTTTCAATTCTAGCATCGAATTAACGCGTTTCCTAAAATTTTGCCCACAATTAACGGTTTTTTTTAAAATCGATTTTAGCAACAATTACGAATAGGCGTTTTTAGAATTTCGGCTTTGACTCAGTCATAGGCGTAGTCAGAGGGTGAGCAGGGGTGTAGGCATCAATTGCCCTTTCCCTAGACTCGAATACAAAGACGTATAGTGGGGCAGCTGCCCTCTCCCCTAAGATATACCGTCGAAAATCTAAAAGTACAAATTTTACATCGACCAAGTGGAAGGGGGAAGTGAGTAATGTCCACCTTTTACTCACACCTGCCCCAACTTACCAACGGCGGTTTTCTTATGTGATGCATCTGAAGCACGGCTATGCATAAGTGTAGAGCCCCCCTCCCCCCTCAATCGGTTAATGAGAAAAACATTTTCGAAATTTTGGTACCAAACCCCAGTCTGGTACCCCAGAGGTTTTTGACCTCTTTTAGGCTGTACAGTCAGTTTATGGATGGTGAAGAGGGGGAGGGGTTGATTTACATAATTTTCTGACTGTGTTATGATTGGTGTGTTTCATTTGTTTTAGCCCCAAATATTGCAATTTCTACGAAATGAAGACCCGTATTTTGCAAATTTTGCCGACATAAAGACCCAGAACTTGTATTTGAGCAAGAACCAGTACGCGAAACTTCCATTTGACCAAGAATGTTAACCCGAAATTGACGATTTTACGGATATTCACCCAGGAAACTTTGTAGTTTCACTAAATTTAGAACCTAAACTTGCATATACTCAATGCTTGGAGTTTAATGTTGCGATTTACACGGCTATTTGTGAAGCTGTAAGCGCAGTCGGAGCGGGGCCAGCCCAAGGTCCAGGCTCACTAAACAAAAAAGAGCCCAATTAGGCCTCGTTCGACTCCTTCAAAAAATTAAATTTCACGGAGTTTGCTCGCGTCGGATAATCCTATACGCTGCTTTTCCCAACTTTATTCGCGGAACAGTCGAAATTGCGCGGATTTTTCACGTTTTATCCTCCAAAATGGGTCTCTTTTGACGTCGAAATTTCGTATAATTCACGCTTCGCCCCTCGCGGGTGGTGCTTCTATAGTTGTTGGTAGAGCACTTTTCACGTTTAGAACTTCTGCTCTTTATACAACGAAACATGTATATGTAGAAAGCGCGACTTTACAGCAGCCTTTTTTTTTTATAGCTCAACTCACTGTTGGGATAGAGTGGGTGTGTCAGTGAGGGGGGGAGGGGTGGTATTTGTTTGATACTCACAGTCCGTAATAACCGTTACTTCAATATTATGACTTCGTCAGTTTTCCTTCTGCCTCTTGTTAAATATTAGAGTGTTTGTATAAAACACTCAGAGAGCAAATTGCACATACTCGAGCTGTAGTAAACGTTGAAAACACTATTGGATTGGATGGAGGGGGAGGGGAATAATTGCTTGTCGCAGTATTTTTCTTCACTACTAGGGCAACTGGAAAAGTTTACCGACCGTCCTATACGTCATATCACAAGAATAAACAGTTTGTTTATTTTAGTCGTATAAGAAACTCAGTGACGTGTTTCAAGAAACACGACAGTGCAAATCCCCCCCCCCCCCATCCTTCCTTGACATGAATAGCATTGTTTCAAGGTACATATTCACGACGGGTTGCTTTACACTGAGTGTAAATATAAAGGTTTCCGTAAAAAGACAATTCTAGGATTTGGTCACTCTTCGGTACACTGGAATTACATTTTTGCCTAATATTGGGAACAAGTATAATTCAATTTACAACCGAAACGTATTCAACTATTGGCAATGCCTTTAAGCTAAAAATAACCGAATTTTATTCCTGTTTTTCTCTTTCGGTCTTTCATAAATAAAATAGCTGGACTCGAGCTATTTAGTTTGAGATGTGAAGGGGCTCGACTTCAGAATGCTCTCATATAACATTGGGAATTCGGAGAGTGTAGCGGGTGACACGCTATTTCACTCTTTTTATTCCCCACCCCCCACCACCACAGCACTCCTACTGTTTTCAAGACAAGGCGGATATTTCAGTTGATGCGATTCCGAGGTATCAAAGTCAAGCCTTGCGTTATAGATTTCTTGCTCTATAACTTTGATCATTTCAATAATAATGAAAAACTTGTTTTGTTGTTGTTTTTTTTTTACGTCGGAAAATTTAACATTAAAAGCATTAAAAGCTACATTTGACGTCTCCTTGCTTTCCCACGTGGTCTTAATAGAATATGTGGCGGCAGGGGGAGGTATAAGCATAATACATTTTCCTTTGTAATTCTCCGTTCCCCTTCCCTTCTTTTTCTTTGTACGAAGCTACACGTTTCATGACAAAAATAATTAGAAAATAACGTTTACCATCATGAAAGTTCCTCATTTTTTTATTTTTTTTTCAACCTGTTTTCAAGCCGCTGAAAATGCAAAATTAGCTATTTCTCACCGTCGGCTCCTCTTCGCTATAAATTTAACTCACGAAAGTTCAATGGGGTGGGAGCACTGAAGCAAACAAAAACTCGGGGCTGTGATGGTGGGGGTGGAGTGTTCAGCGCACTCTTCAACAAATAATAATAGGTAATAAAGCCCCTTACAGAGGACAAAAAAAAAAAATGACAGTTGAGGAGGAGGGGAAGTGGGACAAAAAGCAAAAAGGGGCCGAGGCTCTCACCATGAATAATTTTCCATTTCGGTTGACCCGGACAGATCAAGTTCAACAGTCGTGGTGAACTGTAATAAATTGCGGTTAATTCATGACAAATCTATAGCCTCCGGCAGTGGGTTTTGTTCGATTCGCCCCCCTCTCTTTTTTTCTAAAATTACGGGTCACCCGTGCTGTAAAATCACTAATGATAAGGGATCGAAATCGGGGGGGGGGGGGCGTTTCAATGTTTAGAAAAAAACGAAGCACCGCAAAACTTTACTAAGTGTAAGCGCCAGTCTTCAAAAAGTTACAGAAATAGCAATCTCTTTGAACTGTGATGATGTGAAACAATCGAATCCACAAACACGCACACAAAAAATGTTTGTCGTTTACCCACGAGATTTGTAGGCTCATTTATTTTAAACGACGAATCAAAAACGTTGTTCACAGCTCCAGCCATGTATTTATGATGTATTACAAGGAAAAGTAATACCACGCAATGTCCACCCCCTCCTCGCTATCCTTACGGAAAATATTGTATACATATTCAACGTTACCGCATTTTCATTTCCTTCTCATTTTAAACCGAAAATAAACGGAAATTCGGAGCTTTGGTGGAAAATATTTGGGTGGAACGGAGGAAAAGAGGGTGAGGTCGTCACAAATAATGGAGTTTTTGGGTAAGCGAAAGAGATGATAAGTTTGTGGAATTCTGTTTCCACGAGTGGTTTAATATAATTTCAAGTAACATTTATTTCAAGCAGGTCATATCAATTCCTTCGATTCGTTCTCACCAAATAATACAAGGCCAAGTGTTACGTATTCACGTACGCATTACTCACTTGACTAATATTCATACACGGCGCACCTCGATGGTGTACTGGAAACAATACGGCCTGGGTTCGAATCCAGTTATTGCCCAATACACCACAAGGCTGCGGCGAGCCACGGCTCACTCAGCCTTGTGTGGGCGTCTCACGGCAGTGCGCGCATGACAAACCGCGCATCGACCAAAACGCCCGCGTAGTACGGGTGTGAAGTGCACAGCTGATGGAGTTACAGGGCCCGAGACTCGGGGATGGAGCTGATGGTGTAAAAGCCGCAAGAGCTTAGGCGCCAGCGGGCTCGGTAAATCCGAGTCTGTATTCTCTCTCAAAAAAAAAAAAAAAAAAATCATATGCGTGACGTCATAACTGTACACTTCGTTGTTAGTCGCATTATGCTTCGTGTAATGGCGCTTAAAGGTCTATTCATGCACATCAGTGCCGTGAACGGGACGGGGCACGTCGGACAAGTAAAATATTATACTCATATGGGAATTGAGAGGCTCGTTCACACGTTTCAGGGCCGTGAACCTTCAATTTCCATTGAGAATAATATTTTATTTTCCGGACGGCGCACGTCCTATTCACGGCACTGATGTGTGTGCATCGACCTTAATAAAATGTTTTTTTGTCTTTTCAATCGCTTTTCGTCGTTTGTCTTTTTCTTCGTGTCCCAGCGACGGTATAATGTCTTCTCCGAAAGTCAAGACGTCCACGAAGAAATCTGCCTCGGTGACCACACCCCCCCCCCCGTTTCTTGGTCTCGGAGTCGATGCACCTGCCGTTCGTCCTATGTCTTTCGACGGAGTCGGTAGCGTGGTCTCGTTGGCTCCAATCGTTCGAGTTATTCTTACTCGCCAGTGGCTACAACGCTCAGCCCGATGATCGCCGACTAGCTCGCTCATTTGGTGGAGAAGTGGTCACGGGGGGGGGGGGGATTTCAGCCGCAAAATGCAAAGCTCCCTGTTTTTCTCGATAGTGTCGCCCTAGGAGCAGGCGATCCCCAAAAAAGTCGAACCGGGAATAATGATCCCGCTGCCGGGGTTTAATATCCCGATTTGGAACACTGACGAACAGCCGAAACTGAGATTTTCGGAGAATTTAGTCGCGGTTTTGTACAATTGAAACTGCTGAATCGAATGACTGTCGTTTTTATAAAATTAAAGACAAATGTGCGGCTGAAAATTTAAAAAATGCGCTAATATTAATGGCTCAAATTCGCTTATTCGCCGCTGAAATTAAGAAAAAGCACCAATTTGAGCGTATTTATTTTATTCAAATTTTAGGAAAAGAGCAAAAATCGCGGATAAAATTGAGAAATAAATCGTTGTGACTCTTTCTCCATGCGCGATTTTTTACCATGTGAATAACTCATACGCCAATTTCGCTGATAAAATTAAGAAAAACGTTAACTACGCGGCTAAAAATTAGAAAAACGTCAATTCACAGCTAAAATTGAGAGAAACTGCAAATCAGCGGAAAAACAGATAAACGCTAATTCATGGCTAAAATTGAGAATAATCTTATGATAACAACATATTGAAAAAACGCCAATTCGTGGTTTCCCAAGGCAACATCGTGACTATAATTGAAAAAAAAAGCGTTAATTCGCCAGCGATAAATGAGAAGAAAATTGCTAATTTACGGCTAAAAATTAGGAAAAGTGCTAATTCGCGGCTAAATTGAGGAAAAGCGCTAAGCCACTGGTCCTATCACCCAAGAAATTGGGACCGAAATCTGAGAGTTGCCCTGGGTAGGGGTTCAGCTTTGCTGACCCCTCGCAGTACGACTTCCAAAGGCATCACAGTGGCGCAATCGGTAGCGTGCTGAAATTAGTAATCCAGAGATTGCGGGTTCAAACCGCGCCGGGGAGCACTGTCTCCTTTATCCCCGGGCGAGGATTCCAAAAATCAAGTAAAGGATGAACAAAAGGGAAAGCTTTTCTGGGAGCTCAACTGTGGTTGGATATTTGCAGTGGTTGGGTCTTGTTTGTGTTTGGAGCTTAGCTGTGGTTAGACCTTTGCAATGGTTGAACCTTTGCAGTGGTTGACCCTTTGCGTTGGTTGGACCTTGGCTGTGGTTGGACCTTTGCTGTGGTTAGACATTTGCTGTGGTTGAGGCCTTTGCTGTGGTTGGACCTTTGCTGTGGTTTGAGTTTGGCTGTGGTTGGACCTTTGCAGTTGTTGCGGTCATTTTAAGCCAGCATAAGAGGAAATCGGACTAAAATCCTGGGAGAAGGTAGGTTTGGAGTCAAAAAACGAGCTGTAACGCATTCCAGCCCATAGCAACTGTGCCGCTCAACAAATCTTGTTCCGTACGGAAGTCCGGTCGGTGACGCGCTCTCGAGGCACAAATTATTACGAAGAGTATTTTCCGCCCGAGCGCGGAGTTTTCTCCCATCTCGCTCCGGCAACTGTGAGAGGGCTAGAGGGGGAGTGTGTTTTTTTTTGGGTCTCTGTTTTTTAACGGTTGCCCTTAAGTGTGGTTCGGACGAGGTTCGTGAAGGGCAGACGTTCGTTCTTTATGGGTTTCTCTGCGACTAAAATTTGAGAAGGAACAATTTTGTAAAGAGACGAACAGGTCAGTGCGTACACTAAAACATAATTTCCACCTTAATTTATGGCCAAAATATTATTCAATACAGTCCACTTATTTATACAGTATAAAACAAAATGGTCATGCCGGGCCAGATTAGCTTAATATAAATAACATTCATTTCGAGCCGGAAGCACGCTAAAAATTATAAAATATTAAAATTCATTTATTTCAATTTAAAGTCAAGGGAGTTTTACCGTTTAACATTTCAACGTAATTTGACCTTTCTAAAGGAGATTCCTTTCTTTTTGGAAACAACGTTCAACACCTTATCTCTTTACCTATACGATAATTTCATTGACATCTCCGTCCTTCTTTATTCCCTTCGTTTTTCACCGAGAGAAAAAACTACATAAAGTTATCAAAGATGCCACTCACTCAAGCAGACAAGTTGGGTGTTTTGCAAAGTAGAAAAGAAAGATTATTTTCACGCGCGCAGGTTGCATTCGACTTAATAAAGAATCTCCCACATCAGACAGATGTATTTCTGCAACGTGCATTCAATCTAGAAGCTACATTCACAGACTTGGATCAAACGCTGAACGCCATCCAGGAAATTGAAATTTCTTCAAATGTTCCCGAGGGCGACAAAACTAACGTAAAAGCAATTTGCGATGCTTTTGAAGACATGTACTTTTCCGTCAAGGCGCGGGCAACGCAAATTCAAGACGAACGGTTAACACAAGAGCAAAGGGCCAGATCCGAAGCAGAAAGGAACGTTCCGGGAAGTTCAGTTAATTTAGCCAACCAATTAGGTGCTCGGTTTAAATTGCCCGCTATTAACATTCAAGAATTTTCTGGGCAAATTACAGAATTTCATACGTTTATTGCTCTATTTAACAGTTTGATTCATGATTCACCCCTAACGGACATTGAAAAATTTTCCTATTTACGAACGCTTCTCACTGGTCAGGCGGCTAAAGTCATCGGCTCGTTAGAATTCA
The DNA here is from genome assembly GCA_038030265.1 of Corythucha ciliata. Lineage (NCBI taxonomy): Eukaryota > Metazoa > Arthropoda > Insecta > Hemiptera > Tingidae > Corythucha > Corythucha ciliata. Next base: position 5,267,229 of record CM075939.1, read on the forward strand.
AGGAGGAAAATTATTCCTTAGCCTACTCGAAAGTGATTGATAGATATACTAACCCGCGAATCATCGCTTCCTTCTATTTAAATAAAATTCTCGATTTTAAGCCCTTCACGTCGGACAGTTCTTCAAATTTACGCTCCTTTTTGGACTCTTTTCAAGACAACTTTCTCGCTATTTCAAAGTTAAACCTGCCGGATCTAATGGACTTTTTTATGGTACATCTCAGCCTCAGAGTTATTGATCAGAAAACACGTAAACTGTTCGAGTCAAAGTATAATGATAGTGAATTTCCTAAATTTACTGAATTATGCGATTTCATAAAGACACAAATCCGCGTATCGGATTTGTGTTCTGACAGCAATTCAAAGGTGGGAAAGGTGTCACCATGGTCGAGTAAGACATTCAGTGTTCAAAACGATAAACCTGCTTCGTCGTTACCCGTTAAATCCGCTGGTGGTTGTCCGATTTGTAAGAAACCGCATCGCATTCTTCAGTGTTCTTCATTTTTAAAGTCAACTGTCAGTGGTCGACATGAACTTCTCAAACAATTTAGGCGGTGTTTTTCCTGTGGAGGAGCCCACAGTCCATCAGACTGTTCCAGTCGCGGTTCCTGTCGCATGTGTCACAGCACAAGGCACAACACACTTCTGCATCCTTCAAATGAGGGCTCGACTAGCAGTTCAATTTCGTCCGTTCCTACCCCATTGGATGTGGCTCCCCCCTCTTCCTCTTCACGTTCTCCAACCGTTATCTCGGAATCAAAAAATGAGAACTCAGAAGAACTCTCTTTAGCCGCTCGTCTAACTTCTAATCCAAATGTTCTTTTGAGCACCGCTCTCGCGAAGATTCGATCACATTCCGGTGACTGGATCACTTGTCGGTTACTGATTGATACGGGATCACAGTCAAATTTCATTACGCATAAACTTGCCAATCGATTGAAGCTACCTCGACGCCACACAACCTCTACTGTTTCTGGTGTTGGTAACACACGCTTACCCACGTCTCAGCACGAAATAGAGTGCACCCTTTGTCCCTTCACCAATTCGACCAAAACCTGGTCACTTTCGGCCAGAATCCTACCTAATATTGTCTCTTTAGTCCCTTCCGTGCCAGTTCCTAGGGAAATTGTTCTTCGTTTTTCCTCGCTTTCGTTGGCGGATCCAGAATTTCACGTTCCGGGACCGATCGATTTACTCGTTGGGGCGCAGTTTTATGCAGACATTTTAGGTGAATCACCTCTCTTCATTAAGGGACTACCATCGGCCATTCTCACTGCTTTGGGATGGGTCATTTTCGGGGAAGCTGATTCTGAGGAGAGCCCTCCGGAAATGCAATCCTTTCTTTCGGTGGAGCATATCCACGAAGACATCAAACGATTCTGGGAAACTGAGGAAGTCGAAGTGAAAATTCCCGAGGATCCTAGTTATGCCTTTTGCGAACAACACTTCAAGGATCATGTTCAACAGGACGACCAAGGGCGGTTCGTAGTGTCCTTACCTTTTCGAACTGATGTTTCTCTACAGTTACACCCAACGAAAAAGTATGCGTTGAACCGCCTACACACGTTAGAGAGACGTTTCTCCCGAGACTCTGATTATCAAACACTGTATACGGGGTGTAACGGAAAAGTCTGGCATAAATGAAATGGGTGATTCTTGGTCACATTTGGAACTAAAATGACCCTATACACCATGGTCTGATTACTTATGGTTTTGGAGATAATCGGGGTTTTCCTAATTTTTAATGTTCCCGCGGTTTTCCTAAGTAAATCGTCTGTACCTGATGAAAAAATGGTCTCATTGAAATTTAAAAGAAGCCATTGGAAAGAGCACTAAATTCTCTGTAGGATTGGATATTTTCATCTCTAAATCGATCAATATTTAAGTGCTTAAATTGCTGCTGAACAGCCAACTTCTTAGATTTCCAGAAAACTCCTAGTCTTTCAGCCAGCTGTCAATTCTTTTATGGCCCTCGTAGGAAGTGTAAAAAATTATTAAAAACTTCTACTGTTTGTCAGCTTTCGAATGGCCTGCTTAGTTCTGGATTATTCTTTTTTTCTTCCGAGATAGAAGCAAAAACGCGGGAAAAAACCACCAAAAGTATCCGTTTTTAAGCATGCCTTCAGGTAAGGCAATTGCTTCCGCGAGCGCGCCCTCGGCCTCTCCAGTTCATGGTGATTGTAATGCGGTTGGTGGTGGATGTGGGTGTTATTTATTTTTTATTTATTTATTTGCACAATCACATTTCTTAACAAACAAGAATTATTTATTTTATTGTTTTATTATTTCAATAATAGCGGAATCCAACCCAAGGCTCAATCCAAGCTCATGACGGGAATTTGCAACTAACTGAAGAGACCGAGGGCGCGCTCGTGGAAGCAATTGCGTTGCCTGAAGGCGTGCATAAAAACGGATACTTTTGGGGACTTTTTTTGTGCGTTTTTGCTTCTATCTAGGGAGAAAAAAAGAATAATCCAGAACTAAGCAGGCCATTCGAAAGCTGACAAACAGTAGAAGTTTTTAATAATTTTTTACACTTCCTACGAGGGCCATAAAAGAATTGACAGCTGGCTGAAAGACTAGGAGTTTTCTGGAAATCTAAGAAGTTGGCTGTTCAGCAGCAATTTAAGCACTTAAATATTGATCGATTTAGAGATGAAAATGTCCAATCCTACAGAGAATTTAGTGCTCTTTCCAATGGCTTCTTTTAAATTTCAATGAGATCATTTTTTCATCAGATGTAGACGATTTACTAAGGAAAGCCGTGGGTGCATTAAAAATTAGGAAAACCCCGATTATCTCCAAAACCATAAGTAATCGGACCATGGTGCATAGGGTCATTTTGGTTCCAAATGTGACCAAGAATCACCCATTTCATTTATGCCAGACTTTTCCGTTACACCCTGTAGTGCTCAAATGCAGGACTACATCGCTGCTGATCACGTGTCTCGCACAGAATGCAATGTCCATTATTTGATGACTCACCACGGAGTATCAAAGCCAAACTCCACAACTTCACTTCGTATCGTTTTCAATGGTTCCGAACATGCCGACGGATTTAGTTCACTCAACGATTTACTCCTACCGGGCAAGCCTCTTCAACCAGACATAGGTCAAATCATCGACAACTTTCGTTTATTTCCGGTCGCAATTTCCCGTGATGTGAAACAGATGTTTTGTTCCATTCGTCTTTCTCCCGAAGACCGGAAATTTGTTCATTTTCTTTGGAGGTTCGATACCTCACTTCCTGTCGATGAATACGAACTGACTACTTTGCCGTTCGGATTGAAAAGCTCCCCTTTCCTGGCTCAAAGGGTTCTTATTGAACTTTTTTCGAGATATGGTTCTCAATTCACGCAGGCCTCGCGTTGCAACTCCGATATTTATGTCGATAACCTCGTTTCAGGAGCGTTTTCGACAGAACAAGCCATTCAGCTTTGTGAGGAGCTCAATCAACTTTTTTGCCTCGGAGGTTTCATTCTTCATAAATTCGCCAGTAACAATTCCACTGTTTTGAGCACCATTTCCGAAGTTCAACGGGACCAACCGCTATCCTTCGACTCCTCATCGTCGTTCCAACTCTTGGGTCTTCAGTGGAATCCAATTTCGGACAGCCTGAGCTACAAAGTAGACATATCTCATTCAGGCTTCACTAAACGTTCCATTTTGTCAGTCGTCGCTCGAATTTTCGATGTCAATGGATATTTAAGTCCAGTTACCTTCTGGATAAAATCTCTTCTGCAGCGCTTGTGGTTGCAAAAACTGGACTGGGATGATCCATTGCCTTCTCCATTTCAAAAGGAGTGGACGAAATTTCTTGATGAATTCCCTCGTTTACAAGAAGTTTCAATTCCTCGTTTTATCTCCTACTCGGAAACTTCATCTTGTTCCTTGGCGGCATTTGCGGACGCGTCGGAAAGAGGATACGGTTGTGTCGTTTATTTTATAGCCGAAAATTCTCACGGGGAAAGAGTTGCTCATATTTTAAAGAGTAAAAGTAAGGTAGCGCCTCTGAAAACCATCAGCATTCCTCGTCTCGAACTTTGTGCCGCGCTACTCACTGCAAAGGTTCTCCATGCCCTGCGCGCATTCAGAAAAAAAAGCCGTGTGGGGAAAGTAACGTGTTTTTCCGACTCTAAAAACGTCCTTTGGTGGCTCCTCCATACGTCCTAAAACCGTTTGTCGCCAATCGAGTGGTACAAATCTTGGAACACACGCAACCCGCGTGGTGGTCTTACATAGCTTCGAGTTCCAATCCAGCCGATTGTGTTTCTAGAGGTCTTTCTCCAGCCCAATTATTAGAACATTCTCTTTACTGGAAGGGTCCCGACTTTCTCACACTGCCAGTTTCAGAATGGCCTATCCTCGATTTGGAGCCCAATTCTGACGTCCCTGAAAGAAAGACGCACACTCTCGCAATTCACAGTGACCGTAACGAACTGCTTGACCAACTCAACAGAAATTCATCGTTCATCAAACTACAACGCGTGACAGCGTGGATTCTCCGATTCGTTCGACGACTCAAAGCTAAAATCTCCAAAGGGTCATGTGCGGAATTACCCAGTGGCGCTCTTCAAACATCTGAGATCAACGATGCGCTTTCCACTTACATTAAAATGCTCCAGGTTGAACAATTTCCAGATTTGATAGACTCCTTGCAAAAGGATCGTCCTGACGTCAGTTCCTTCAAGCGTTTGAACCCCTTCAAGTCTACCGATGGTCTCATTAGAGTAGGCGGTCGTCTGACAAATTCATCTTTACCTTACTCGGGTAAACACCCCATTTTAATTCCAAAAAACTCCCATTTAGCCAATTTGATCGTCGATCATTTTCACACGTATACACTTCATGGAGGTATCCAACTTGTTCAAAGTTTCATCCAGCGACGTTTCTGGATCGTCTCTCTTCGTCAATTGGTCAGATCAAGGGCCTTTCAGTGCGTTACCTGTTATAGATTCAAGGCTAAGCCCCAAAGTCCGTTGATGGCGCCACTCCCTTCCACGCGCGTAAACCAGTCCCGGGCGTTTCTCGAGGTGGGTGTAGACTACGGTGGTCCTTTCCTCTACAAGGAATCCAAACGACGGAATTCGCGAAAATTTAAGTGTTGGATTAGTTTTTTTGTCTGTAAGGCCACTAAGGCAGTCCATATTGAACTCGTAACAGAACTTTCCACCTCTGCCTTTCTTGCTGCACTAGATAGGTTTATTGCTCGTCAGGGCCTTCCTCGCTGTATTCACAGTGACCGGGGAACTAATTTCGTCGGAGCCGCCCGGCGGATCAAAGAAATTCATGATTTTCTCGCACAGGATCAGGATACTATTTCGGATCACCTTTCGTCCCGTAACATAATTTGGACCTTCATTCCTCCGGCTTCACCTCATTTCGGAGGGTTGTGGGAAACTGTAGTCAAGTCCGCCAAGCACCATCTGATTCGCGTCATCGGTGAGCAGGCATTGACATTCGAAGAGTTTTCATCGTTGCTCACCAGGATCGAGGCAATTTTAAATTCCAGGCCTTTATGCAGCCTCTCTGCTGACCCTAATGATAATATCGATTACCTTACTCCAGGACATTTCCTCATTGGGCAAGCAATTTTGACTCGTCCCGACGGTGAAGTACTGTCATTCCCTGTCAACTCTCGGTGGGAATTACTTTCCTCTTGTGTACGCCACTTTTGGAAGCGTTGGAGCGTAGAATATCTTCAAACTCTCCTGCCTCGCTCTAAGTGGTGGACTCAAGCAACGCCTTTACCGGTAGGAATAGTAGTCGTCCTTCAAGAAAAAGATTCTCCTCCTCAGCAGTGGACCATGGCCCGGATCATTGAAACTTACCCCGGACCCGACGGAGTCACTCGAGTGGCGAAGATTAAAACTCCGACGACCACGCTGATTCGACCTGTTCACCGATTAATTCCCTTACCGACAGAAGAAGCTCACTAATTTCTAAATTAACAGTTCAAAAGCAAAGAAGTTTTGTTATTATTTTTTCCCTAGTTATTGATATCTTACTCTGTGAACTCACACTCTATTACTTTACCATTATTACAGTTACTGCTTTCTTTTGAATCGAATGATACCTCTTTCCACTCAACTATTTAGCTGCTACACTCAGTATTTCGAACACTATATTATTGTACAGCGTGCCACCGGTCTCCCTGCTATCTTATTTTCTTTATTGGTGAAATCAGGCCATTTCACGGTGGGGGTTATGTTCCGTACGGAAGTCCGGTCGGTGACGCGCTCTCGAGGCACAAATTATTACGAAGAGTATTTTCCGCCCGAGCGCGGAGTTTTCTCCCATCTCGCTCCGGCAACTGTGAGAGGGCTAGAGGGGGAGTGTGTTTTTTTTTTGGGTCTCTGTTTTTTAACGGTTGCCCTTAAGTGTGGTTCGGACGAGGTTCGTGAAGGGCAGACGTTCGTTCTTTATGGGTTTCTCTGCGACTAAAATTTGAGAAGGAACAATTTTGTAAAGAGACGAACAGGTCAGTGCGTACACTAAAACATAATTTCCACCTTAATTTATGGCCAAAATATTATTCAATACAGTCCACTTATTTATACAGTATAAATCAAATCTTTTTCTTTTAGCAGCGTCTTCTAGGAACCTAGATGACGGTTTCAACGACGAATCATCAAATGTTATAATATTCTCTTGAATCATAAGGATCCAACCATTTTAATTTCGAGCACATTTGTTATAACATCTTCCATATCGCTCAACCAATCGTTGTCAAATTTTACGGAGTACATCAAGGGATGAAGACACAACTTTTGAGCCATCACCCGTCCAGACCTGTCGAGAATAGAGTGGACGACGGACGTCCATACTGAAAATTGAGATTTAGGCTTTTTCGGCGCCCAGGAACACGAATCTGGTGTCAGCTAATCTTCTTTTGCCATTGCTAAACTTGCTTCCCTACTGGGAAATGGAAGTAAAAACACTAATTCACGGTTAAAATTGCGAAAAAGCCCGAATTTCATGTAAAATTCAGAAAAAACGCTCATTTTACAACTAGAAAGTTGAGAGAACGCCAAATGTCAGTTCATGGCGGCAACTTCGTGGCCTAAAATGGAGAAAAAAAACTGGAGAAAAGCGCTCATTGGCGGCTAAAATATTGGAAAACGCTTATTCGCGGCTAAAATAGTAGAATCGCGGATAAAATTGAGGCTGAAACGGAAAAAAAAAGCTATAATTCGTGACAGAAATTGAGAAAAATCGTTGAAATTCGTGATAAAGCGCAACTTCGCTGGCAAAATTGAGAAAATCACTCGTGCGAACACCAATCACTCACTCATGAAAACACCAATGCGCGGTGATTATGAAGGCAACTTCGTGGGGGGTAAAGTAAAATTGAGAAAAAGCGAAACCACTGAACAGACAAACTGACGGTTATTTTGACAAATGGGATCCCGGAACAGCCAAACTTGCTTAACTAGAGATGGGGGGGGGGGGATTCATGCTTGGCTTTTTCCTCAATTGTGTCACCAGAGCAGCTGAAATCCCGACTTTAAGAAGTCAAGCTGCAAAATGACTCAACTCGATTTCACATTTATAATAATTCCGAGCGGCAGAAAACCATAATTTTTGGGGATTTTAGCAGCGAAATGACAAAAACTCATGGATCTTCTCGATTTCATCCACCGAGTAGCCAGTTCACAGGCTGAGACCATAAGGAGCATGATTTGACGCTTCCGGAGTCCAAATTTCGCGAATTTAGAACTCAACAGACTTTTTTTTTTTCGGTTTTGGATCATTGAAAGAACAAATTTCGCAATCTGGCTCCTTCAAAAAACTCAAATACCAAGTTTAGTTAGCTCCTTCAAACCCAAAATTTTGCGGATCTTGCCCTCTCATCAGGAACCAATTTTTGCGGGGCTGACCCGTCCCAGAACGACTCATCTGTGACCCATTCTGTTGCTATTCAAAATCTACAGTAAAGGCCTCGCCGCACCGAACGCGAACTCTGCCGCGAGGACTGGTTCGCGCACGCGGAAAAACTATGGTAACCCATAGTTTTTCCATGTGTCTTTTTGATGAGCGGACCAGTCAGCGCGGTATAGTTCGCGTTCTGTGCGGCAAGGCCTTAAAAGAGAGATCCCCGCGGAAGGCCTGTGTGAATGTGATTGCTCCATTAGGGTGGTACGAGTCCCTTCATCACCACCCCACCCCCCCACCAAGCACCATAAGATACGGCCCTAAGCTCTAAAAATCCTTGAGAAAAATGATACTTCAAAGTGCCCGGTGGTCACTTTTCGGACTGTTCGTGGGATTATTTAGAAAAATGACTGTTCGGTTTTAAAAGTAAAAGTTTTGGGGCTAAATTGCCTGTTTTGAAGCCCCTCGAAATTCGGCGAATTCAGGGAGGAAACTTCTCGCCGAAACCCAAATATGAGAATCCTAGTAGACGTTTTTATTGACATTAGCGAATGCAGAAAGTGAAAAAAATGAAATTAAACATTCGCAGTCCATAATACGCGGTAGAGTCGGGTGGTGGGGGGGGGGCAGGACCCTTTCTAAGCCCAGGCTGCTCTCCTACCGTGGTTTGAAGAATGAAATACAACGCGCAACTATTTTCTTGAAACCTTATTAGCACAAAACAACAGCACAACTGAGATCGGTTAGATTTGAAAAGAAATATCATTAAAATAAACCAAACTTTTTTTTTAAAGCCAACCCACTTTTTTAATTCAAAGAATCAAGATTTAACTTCCCACCAGAAATAGAAGCAGTTTAAATTTATGCATTACACTTTGTCCCAACCCAACATGTTTCAACCACACTTCACCGCCACGTCTCATGATACTTGAAGTGGTGCTGGTTGCAAGAGAGTGAGAGTTGGGAGAGGGGTTGAAAGGTTTCGAAGAAGAAGAAGAAGAAGGCGGCCTTTGGACCTCTCTCTTCACACCCTGCAACAATTTCCCCGAGACAAGAGAAATAACGGGTTTCCGCGCCTTAGGTCCTTGGTTTTGTATTAATTATTCATGTGCAAGTGCTGCTATAAGGGTGGCTCACTCCTGCCCACCATCGCGCCCGTTCCTTAATAAACAAACTGGAAAATAAGGAGGTAGTGCGATGGTGGGAGGGTAGGATGAGGAGGAGGTGGCAGAGTAGAGCGAGTTCTTGTGCACGTACAACCACTTCGAGGTTTTTACTTTCTTTCGGGTTTATAAAAAAAAAAAAGATTTGTTAATAAACAAAACAAAAGAAGCAGCCCCATTCCAATCGCAAATCGAATCTTCTTATTGCAATTTTCCGATTCACGCCTACATTCCATTCCATGAGCGAAGAACATTTCTTCTCTCTCGTTTTTTTTTTTTTTACTCACCCTCCTTCCACGTACAATATGACACCGAAGAGTGCAGGAAAATCCTTTCTTTTATTTCAACCCGGCCTTTATAATTAGATAAAATGCAGCGAACCATTTTTATTTCTTCCTCACTCACTCGCTCTCTCTCTCTCACTCTATTTTCAATTTTCAACCATTCATTTGTTAGGAAATATTTCATCAAACTTCAAAATAATTGGTATGCGAAAAAAAAGAGGAGCAATTCTAGGAGGACGATATGAAAATGGCTCGACTGAAAGTTGAGAAAATTAGTTGATAGGGGTGTTGTCGCTAGGCCAACTTTCGAATGAATATTACTCGTTATGCACGAACAAAAAAGAAACAATAGTAAAAAAAAAAAAAAAAAAACAAGTTGTAGCTAAAATGGGATCCACCGAGCCGTAATACTAGGATTTTTTTTTTTTTTTTCATGGAATATAAACAAGACCGCATCCGAGGATGGTGAAATACCTATAGAAACTCTACAAATACATGTTATAACTAGGTATACATATATACTTTGTCAATTAAAGAGTAGGCGCCCCACGTGGTGGGAACTGTTATCTTTGAATGGAAAAATCTCTAATGAGTGATGAGGTTACTCACGCACTAAAAGTGGCAAAAATGACTCAAGCGCCTTTGAACCTCTGGCTAAAGGTGACGAATCACGCCCTGAAAATGCTTAAACTGATGATTCGCGCCCTGAAAAAAAAAAACAGTTCCGACCATTTTTGGACTTCCCACCGGCCGAACTGACCAGTCGCTCCTTTAAAATGGCTAAATTGGCAAGTCGTGACACAGAAAACAACCAAATTGCGGCTATTCACAGCATAATAAGGACAAAATATGTCTCGAAACGCTCTAAAAAATGGCGTTTCTGACTATTCGTGCCCTGTAGAAATGCCTTAAAACAGACTATTCGCACATTAAAAACTGCTAAACGGGTTATTTACTTCGGAAAATGGATAAATAACGATTCGCGCCAAAAAAACAAATAGCTAAATTGATACAATTGAACCTCCGAAAATGGTCAAACTGGCTATTCACGCCATGAAACTGACCCTAAGCATCCTGAAAAAAGGTTAAACTGAAATGCACTTAGCAGATCTCTCAAGAATGGAAAAGTGCTATACATTTTGAGTTAATAATTTGCAAAACTATAAGTTTCGGGACTAAAAGTCAGTGAAATAGCACGATTCTGGCCTTTGATTCCTCAAAATTGGGAATTCCGGGCGAAATTACATCGCTCGAAGCAAAATATTTTTGAAATTGTATGTTTCGTGAATAAATATTCCACAAATTGAAAGTTTATGGTTATAAAAAAAAAAAAATCCACCAAAACAGCAGGCGGACTAGCCAGGCCCTGCAATAACCGCGAAGCTTGGCAAATATAACCACAAAATTACCTCAGTCTGAGCTGAGAATCTGCGAAATTGCTAATTTTAGGCTGCATATCCCGCTTTAAATTACTCGTTTCTGATATTTACTTCAGCGAAATTTCAAGTTTCCAGGTTTTGAATTTGAGTGGCAAAGAGTCTACGACAGCGTCACCAAATTTGCCAGGATTAGTCACAAAATTGAACACCTTGGAGCTGAATATCCACGAGATTAAAGTTTTGTATCTGAGTAGTCGTGAATTTGAAAGTTTTCAGGTTGAGTATCCGCAAAATTGCTTGTTCCTGGTCTTTACTTTCGTGAACTGCTAAGTTTTTGGTTTCAACACTCACTGGATTGAATTTCGGGAGCTAAAAATCGGCGAACTCGGAACCAAAATTCTACGGAATTGCAATTATCGTGTCTGAATATCGACGAAATTGTTTGTTTTTGGTCTTAATATCCACTAAACTGAATGTTTCGAGGCAAACATGTCCGTGAATCATTACTCGGAGCTATAAATCTCTGAAATTTTCAATTTCCGGGTCTAAATTTATCCACAAAATTACTTGTTTCGGGTAAGTATTTTTGCAAAATTATTGACTTCCAATATCGAGCCTCTGATTTTGATAGGCCACGGAACCGCGGCGCTAGGTGGCTATACAACAGCGCCTGGACGAACAGCAACAAAATATAACTCTTTGGAGCTAAATATCCATGAAATTAGAAGTTTCCGGGCTGCACGTCTTCAAAATTTATTGTTTCTGGTCTGTAATTTCGAAAAATGCTAAGTTTTTTGGCTTAACTTTCAATAAAATGAAATTTTCAGGATCAGTTTATCCATAAATCGCCAATTGGAGCTATAAAAAATCCGTGAAAATACAATTTTTGGGTCTAAATATTCACAAAATTGCTTGTTCCTGGTCTTCATTTTTACAAAATTTGCAAGTTTTTGGTCCTATCATCCACTAAATTGAAAGTTTCGAGGCAAATAAATCTGTGAATCATCTGTCGGAGCCATGCATCTGCAACATTGCAACTCCAAGGTCTAATTATTCACGAAATTGTTTTTTCTTGTCGTTCTTTTCGCAGAATTTCGATTTCCTAGCCTTAATTTTCAGGAACATGGAAGTTTCCTGGTTGTATCTGCGCACAACTGCTTGTTTTGGGTCTTTAATTTCGAAAAATGTCGAGTTTTTAGTCTCAAATTTCACAAAATTGAAAGTTTCGGAGCCAATTTATCCAAGAATCATCCCTCAGAGGGCTATAAATATGCGAAATTGCAATTTGACGGTCTGAATATCCACGGAATCATTCGTTTCTGGTCTTCATTTTTCAATGAATTGAAAGTTTCGGGACGAATTTACCCATGCACCATCAAGCGGAGCTGAAAAATCGGTGAAATTTCAGTTTTTGTGTCTAAATATTGACAAGCTTGCTCGTTCCCGGTCATTATTTCGCAAGCGCTCCAATTTTTCGGTCTTAATTTTAACTAAATTTATAGTTTCGAGGCAATTAATATTTGTGAATCGTCTCTCGGAGCTATAAATCAGCGAAATTACACGTTACTGGTCTTTATTTCCGCAAAACTCTCAGTTTCTAGCCATAATTTTCGCGAATTTGATAGTCTACTGGATGAATATGCGCACAACTGTTTGTTTCCGGTCTTAACTCTCGAAAAATGCCGAGTTTTTGGTCGTAACATTCACTTAATTGAGATTTTCAGGGCAAATTTTATCCAAGAATCATTATTCGAGGTTAGGAATATGCAAAATTGCCATTTGATGGTCTGAATACTCACGAAATTGCTTGTTTCTGGTCATCACTTCACGAAATTCCCAATTTTTCTGCCTTAATTTTCTCTAAATTAAAAGTGTCGAGTTAATTAAAACTCGTGAATTATCTCTCGGAGCTATAAATTTGCGAAATTACACGTTTCTGGTCTTTATTTTCGCGAAATTCTCAGTTCCTAGACATAGTTTTCGCGAATTTGATAGTCTACCAGATGAATATGCGCACAACTGCTTGTTTCCGGTCTTAACTCTCGAAAAATACCGAGTTTTTGGTCATAACATTCACTAAATTGAAAGTTTCAAGGCAAATTTATCCAAGAATCATTATTCGAGGTTAGGAATATGTAAAATTACAATTTGATTGTCTGAATATACACGAAATTGCTTGTTTCGGTTCTCTATTTTCACCAAATTTCAAGTTCCTAGCCATAATTTTCACGAATTTGATTGTCTACTAGATGAATATGAGCACAAGTGCTTGTTTCCGGTCTTTACTCTCGAAAATGTCGAGTATTTGGTCGTAACATTCACTAAATTGAAAGATTCGGGGCAAATTTATCCAAGAGTCATCACTCGGAGCTGAAAAATCTTCGAAATTACAAGTATCGGGTCTGGATATCCACGGAATTGATTGCTTCTTGTCCGTATACACACGAAATTGCAAGTTTCGGAGCTTTTTAAAATGAAGGCGCGGCGGTACGCAGCCATCGCAACATTTTGAGACTAAAATCTCCTCAAATTTGGTCAGTTTCCCGTGCTGGATTTTCGTGAAACGTCTAATTTCGGGACTCAATTTCAGTAGAAATTGTAAATTCCAGGGCATTTTGTTGTAGAGGGGCAAGCCGCCACCAGACTGTGCCCATATCGTGACAAAGCCGTGTAGTTGCGACATTTTGAGCTGAATATTAATGAGTTGGCTAGTTCGGGCACTAATTCCGAATAAATTACAAGTTTTTAGCATTGATTTTAAACAAAAGTGAAAGTTTTGGGGCTTTTTTTCCCTACTAGCCGGCCTCCCAATGGAGTAAATTGTCAAACCCTGGTTTCTTGGCCCAGCAAAACTGTTAATTTTGCGACTGGTACGGAACTTCTTTAAGGCCCGTTCACAAGCTCTATGTTTTCGTTGTGTGGTGTCTATGCAACCAATCAAAATGCTTCATTTTTCGAGGGAATACATTTGCTTGGTTGCATAGATTCCATAGAACGTAAACATAGAGCTTGTGAACATGTGAGTTTGTGTTTAAGACACCTAGGGCTAGAGCCCTAGCCACTAGAGGTTGTGAATTGTAAAAATCCACTTCTCTATTAAAAAACTAACAGAAAAATTAAAACTCCGGCTCAAGTAAACACAAAAGGAGACGAACGTCCAACTGTGCCACCGTCCCTGTCCTCAAATAGGCGCTCCGATTGAAACCTAACGAAGGGCACAATAGTGACGGATGGATTGCACGATAAAAACACGTTTTTATGTGTGTTGTTTTTTAATCAATTCTACGAGCGTTAACGCAATTCGGATGAAGCGAAAGAATTATTTTTTCATCCTGGTTTTTTTTTTTTTTTTATACACTGTTGGACGAATTACAACTGTATCATTCTCGTAAAGGCCACAAAAGCACAGAATACGCTTTAAACGTCCATAAAAAAAAGTGTACTACAAGAGAAAAATAAATAAAAAAGGATTGCTTCAAGGTGGAAGACAAGCAGTACGTGGGAAACGGAAAGGTAAAAACCTTGGAATAACAGCTCTATAAGTTAGACTAGAGCCATCAAGGCTTTAAAAGTCATGCTGGAAACGACTATAACTTTTTTTTTATAGCGTTTTAACGACGTCGGTAGTCAATGCACGAAATTGTACGTTTAGTGTTCCTCAAAACATGTAAATCGAGATAGGTTTTGTGTGAAGCAGAGGTTGGTTAAACCGCATTAAAGCTTTGCTATAGCGTAGAAACAAAAAGCAATTATTTATCAATATCGAGTTCCGCTCTATTGCAGCGTGTTCTTGGCTCGCTCTTATCCGAAGAGTCTTGTGGGGTTTCGAGGAAACTATTAGTTAATCCAACCATGTAGGGGAGGACGCCGTACAAGGAAGGGTAAAAAGAGAGGAGTGCTCAAGCGTGCGAGGTTGTGATGGAGTGAAGTGAGGGGTGAAAAACCTGTACGGGAAGATTTAAGTTAAGTACAAGAATGAAGGAGAGGACTCGTATGTTAGAAACGAAGAGAAGGAGAATGGTTTCGTCTCTGAATGGGGGAGTAAAGTCCTTTCCTTGGCGTGCTCCACAATCCACAACATTCAATCCATTTGTAGAAGAAGCAATTTGTTCTATTCGTATACGAGGAATGGAGGTTTCAGGCTCCCTTCAACCTCCTCCGCAACCTTTTTTTTTTCCTCAATTGAAAGTGCCAGATCTCAATTTTACCACCTTTTCCACCGTTTTTTTTTTTTTTTTTTTTTTTTTTTTTTTATTGGGTCTCTGCGTGTTCCCCACAGTGCTTTTTAATTAGTTTTAGAGAAAAGAAGAGCAGAATGGATTGAATAGCGAAGAGAACAGATGGGGATGCTACGTGGGGGGGGAGGGGTGCCCAATGGGAGAATCGAATAAAAGCGACCGACACTTGACTAAAACGCTTCAATCGAATGGCAAATTTATTTATTTATTTTATTTTTTTTTCAAACGCCCAGTTCATGTACGTTTCAAAGTTGTTTATGAAGTAAAGAATTGCCTGCAGAGTCCCTTGGACGAAAAAAAAATTAATTGCATTCCTCAAATTGGGAAAGAGAGCTCAAAGAATGTACCGCGCGTTTTCTAGGGCGTAGTCGGTAGTTTCCAGGATGAAATTTACAATTTGTAAGACGAAATTTACAGTTTATAGGACAAAATTGACAGTTCATAGGACGAAACTGACAGTTTTCGAGACGGAATTTAATAGTTTTGAAACGGCGACAAAATTTACAATTTTTGAATGACAAAATGAACAGTTTCGAGGACGAAATGGAAAGTTTCCGGAACAAATGTCCATCGATAGTTTCCAGGACGAAATTGACAGTTTTGAACGACAAAATTTACAGTTTTGAACGACGAAATTAACATTTCTGGGACGAAATTGACAGTTCAAGGACGAAATTGCCAGTTCCTAGAACGAAATTGACAATTTTCGATTGAGGAGCTTGGAAAATCCACAGTTCTGAACCCGTGTTATCGTAAATGACGTCAAGCCTTTTCAAGGCGCTAATCAGTGAGTTCAGTCATTTTCGTGGTTAGGCAGCCATTTTTAGGGCATGAATGTGCGTACTATGGTCGTATTTTGGGCTCACGTCAGGTCGCAGTTTAGCTATACCTTAAAGAGGCCAAACGCTTTCCAAAGGGCGCGAATGACCAGTTTGATATTTATTAGAGCGAAACACTTTGAAGATTGAAATATTTAGGACTTGGGTTATTTTAGGAACACAAAATTTTCAGTTTGGCAATGGTCTACTTGTGCCATTTTTAGAGCGCGGTTAGGAATAGTCAGTTCAATCATTTTGCATGGCGAAAATCGTCAGTTTAGCAATTCATAAGGCATATAAAGTCATTTTCCACACCCAAATAAAGTCATTAACACCTACATATCATGTTTTGTGGCCAAATAAATAGTACCAGGTGCAAAGGTTATCTCGTTTAATTTACAAAACCGGTAGTACGGCGATTCCAGGAACTGAATAAACATTTTCCAGACTGAATGCTTGAATGACAACGCAAAATTATAAGTTTTTTGGACAAGACCAACTGGAATTGACCTTTGCAGATTCTAAAGATCACCTGGGGGGGCACATACCGGATTCCAAGGGCTAAATATTCTACTCTTACGCCTGAAGCGTCAGTGACTGGTGGTGTACTGCCAGTTTCTATGAAATTGACCGTTTCGGTGTGGTTTTCGTCGGCATGGCTTTGTAGCGGATTTCCGGGCTCGGACCTCTGCGTTTTGAGGCTGAATTTAAAGTTTTCGTGTACACGGATTGTCAGTTTGTAGGGTAAAGTTCGTGATTGTTGATCGTATTTTAAGTTCAAAATGAAAACGTTGCAAATCTTACACACGGATCCGATTACTATTCATGAATGTAGCCAGATCCAGCTTGAAATTACGTGAAAATCGATATTCAAAACACCCTATGATCTCGAAACATTAGGAAATTCCCATTTTGGACCCGCTATTGACCCGTGAAAACCCGTAGAGTTAGTTGATCAAACTGATCACATGTTAGAATCAACTAGATCCCAAATGGAGTTTCCCGGGTCGGTCGACACCTTGTGAAAGTCCGCGACACTGCAAGTTGCCGGTCTAAATAATCCGGGAATTCGTTTTGTTTTTTGTCTTTTTATATCGTCTCTCACGACAGCCATAATAGTCACATTCTACGGAGGCAAATGTCAGCCAAACTTGGGAGCTTTCCTATCTGAAATTCACGCATCTGGCGAATTTGAAAGTGTCAGGCATTTACTTTTTTTTTTTAAGTGTCCGTGGATAGCGCGAGCTTCGTCGGCGGCGCTCAAATCCTGGCAAAAATTATATCTCATGAAAGCCAAAATCGCTCAATATATTTGCGAATGAAATTGTGAAAAAGCGTTGCTTCGCTTGTGATGATGAAAAGGCTCATTTGTAAAATTGAGGGGAAATGTCCGCGCTAAATGACATAATTTGGAGCTGAATATCTGCAAAATTGTAAGTTTCGGGTCTAAAAATCCTGGAATCTGTAAGTTTCGGTTGTTGTTTTTTTTTAAGCCTCTCACGACATCGCCTTGACCGAATAACCGCAAAATTGCAGCATCTTGGGGACAAATATCAGCGAAATTGGGAGCTTTCTGTCTGGAATTCACGATATTGCGCGTTTTATGTCTTAATTTCGCGAATTAGAAAGCTTCGGGGATTTTTTTTAGTGGGCCGCGTGCTGGATGCCAGGCTCCGACGACAGCACTGAAAGCCTAACAAATATGGCCTCGAATTTACATCTCTGGGAGCGAAATTGTATTGTTTCGAGGGTAAATATCCGAGAAATTGTTAGTTTCTTGCCTTTATTTTATCAAAATTGCAAGTTCCCTCGCTCTTTAATTTTGCGAATTTCGGGGAGGTTGTTTTTTATGGCAGCAGAACCCGGGCTATGGGCAATGGGCACGATGGCGCCCTGATGAATAGGCGCAAAGTCATAAAACGACGGAAATTGGAAAGTTTCCTGGTTTTTAAGCTGCTAGCTTGCTGGCTTTACTTGACCGTGCATTAAGAAGGGGAAGCGTGTTCAGATTTGCTCACATAAAACCAGATTTTTTCATGTTTGGCTCATAAAAACAAAAAACCTGTTTTACTTATCGAAAAAAAAAAAACGTTTTCGCGGGTCTGGACAGCTAAAAAATATCATTTTTACAAGTTTGACTCGCTAAATAACCAATTTCTCTGATTTCGCTCATTAAGAACCCAATTTCGCGATTCTAGCTATCATGGGCGTAGTCAGTGGAGGGACAGAGGGTGAGTAGTTGCCATCCAAAAGATTCGAAAGCGCAAACTGGTGTTACGTCTTGCTGAAAAACACATTTTCCGAGATCTGGCTCACTGAAAGACAAATTCCCTTGAATTCGCTTTCTAAAAAATAAAAAAAACACAATTTTGTAGATTTTGCACACTAAAAACCCATTTTTGCAGGTTTCACTCACAAAAAAAAATCAATTTTTTAGATTTCAGTCCCTGAAAAACCAAATTTAGCTGATTTTTCTCGCAAAAAAAAAATTCTCCCGGATGTGGCTCACTAAAAATTAAATTTCTCAAATTTTGCTCTCTGAAAACTCAATTTTGAGGATTTTTGTTGTTAAGAATAATGTCATCAGGAGTAGGTGTTTGTAGCTTCGACCTCATGAGCTGGGGATCCAATCTATGAACCTCCTCGCTCTGAGGATGCCATTCGCCGGCTGTAACGTCCGCGCACCTCTCCCCGAGGTGCTGGTATGAATGCCATCGCTACAACAGGCGCTGTCGGTCGCCTTCTTTGCAGTTTTTACGGTTCTCTCTCTCCCCCCCTCCGATCCCACCATGACAAGGAACGGGCCACGAAACTCGATTTCGGGTCGCTTTTGAGAGGAGGCTCGCATATAAAAATCGTTCGATTAAACCAAAGACGATTGAGACAGAAGGGAGTATAAGTAGGAGCGGACCGAGTTCTCCAGGGGCACAGAGAGCACTGAGAGATCTAGAAGGGAGGAGGAAGAGGGGGTTACCTGCAATGACCATCAAAATCGATGTGCCAGAGTCAGCCAGGAGCAGGGTCAGGGTCACGCTACCTTCCCCTCCTCATCATCATTTATAGGATACGCCACTGGCCTGAGCCCGTCTTTCGATTGATGTCAAACATGCCTTCCCCGCCTATTTCCAGGTTGGCAAGGATCGAGGGTTCAATGTTTTGAACTGCTATTGCTTCCTATAGGATTTGCCTTGTATTTGCACCTCTGTCGCACGATAAAACAGCTATTTGCAAATTGGTTTCTATTCTAAAGAATAAGAGAAATTTTGAATCCCCCGGTTGAGTTGAATGGCACTGAGTATTGTTCTCATCTGAAAATTAAATTATCGTTTAGAAAGAGGAGCTCCACGTTTATTACAAACAGGATATCCTCTGGAAATAATCCTATCTTATCCCTCTCACCTTTTCTATTGAGACAAGCTGAGTTGGATGTGGAATGGGCTGGAGTCGGGGAGGGGGGGGGTCTTTCCTTTTAAAATAAAGCGCCTGAAAATTGGAAGGACAGTTTAATTAACTACATACTCTTCTTCTTTTTTTCAAATGGGAAGCATCTCATGAGTCCACAGAAACCTACGCATTGCGACACGAGACATAATCACTTGATCAGGGTGCCTAAAAAAAAAAAAGTCTCCCGGATGTGGCTCACTAAAAATTAAATTTCTCAAATTTTGCTCTCAGCCTCATGAGCTGGGGATCCAATCTATGAACCTCCTCGCCCTGAGGATGCCATTCGCCAGCTGTAACGTCCGCGCCCCTCTCCCCGAGTGCTGGTATGAATTTTACGGTTCTTACGGTTCTCTCTCTCCCCCCGTAACATCCCACCATGACAAGGAACGGGCCACGAAACTCGATTTCGGGTCGCTTTTGAGAGGAGGCTCGCATATAAAAATCGGTCGATTAAACCAAAGACGCGATTGAGACAGAAGGGAGTATAAGTAGAGGGGTATAAGCAGGAGCGGACCGAGTTCTCCAGGGGCACAGAGAGCACTGAATATCTAGAAGAGGAGGAGAGGGGGTTACCTGCAATGACCATCAAAATCGATTTGCCAGAGTCAGCCAGGAGCAGGGTCAGGGTCACGCTACCTTCCCCTCCTCATCATCATTTATAGGATACGCCACTGGCCTGAGCCCGTCTTTCGATTGATGTCAAACATGCCTTCCCCGCCTATTTCCAGGTTGGCAAGGATCGAGGGTTCAATGTTTTGAACTGCTATTGCTCCTATAGGATTTGCCTTGTATTTGCACCTCTGTCGCACGATAAAACAGCTATTTGCAAATTGGTTTCTATTCTAAAGAATAAGAGAAATTTTGAATCCCCCGGTTGAGTTGAATGGCACTGAGTATTGTTCTCATCTGAAAATTAAATTATCGTTTAGAAAGAGGAGCTCCACGTTTATTACAAACAGGATATCCTCTGGAAATAATCCTATCTTATCCCTCTCACCTTTTCTATTGAGACAAGCTGAGTTGGATGTGGAATGGGCTGGAGTCGGGGAGGGGGGGGGGTCTTTCCTTTTAAAATAAAGCGCCTGAAAATTGGAAGGACAGTTTAATTAACTACATACTCTTCTTCTTTTTTTCAAATGGGAAGCATCTCATGAGTCCACAGAAACCTACGCATTGCGACACGAGACATAATCACTTGATCAGGGTGCCTAAAAAAAAAAAAGTCAGCTCATTGTTATCGGTGTTTCATTGTTGTTTCAACTGTCAATTTTCAAGGTAAACTGAAAATTGGAAGCATCCCCCACCTCTCCACTCCTGTAGGAGTTGGTACAAACGAGGAAGAATTGTAATGAAGAAACTTGTTCAGAGCAGCCGATGGAAGGATAAGTTTTAAAGACAATTTTTGCTTCTCCGTCCGAGCTGGAAAAGGGAAGAAGCGTGAAAGAAGGCCAACAGACTTAATAACGCTTAAAAAAAATTTTTTAAAGCTTTTTCCCTCTGCAACCGAGAGAAGTTTTAGCGATGATCTTCGTCCTGTTGATGAGAGAGTGGAGGTGTAATGGTTTAGTTGGGCCGCCCACCAGCGCCAATCCACTCTTGGCGAGCATACCCTTCATGAAAAACTTATCTTTGGGGAGGCCTTAAGAAAGTTTCACCTTGAGTAAACAGAAGGTTGGTAAAAATAGTAGATAGAATGAAAAAAAAGCTCACATAATTTTCTAATTAAGGAGATTCGATGAGGGAGACACTTTGATTAAGTTTAAAAAAAAAAAACATTCTTTTTTTTATCTAATTAATTCTGATTTGCATAGTTAAATAATAAAGTTCTCACCGAAGGCTAAAAACTAAGTTCCTTCTTTCCTGTAATGCTTTGGAATTTTAAACAGATTTCACTATCAAACAATCACTTTGCTTTTATCCTTTGCCACTGTGAGTATCAAAGGGAAAATTATAAAATGTCACTTAACGATGTGCTGCTACAGAAGCCTCGAATTCGTTTCTTGTTCAAAGTTACTAACACTTGAGAAATCGTTAGTTTCTGCTTCGAGATATTGGTTTGCAAATCAGGGGACAATATAGGACAACGTTTTTTTCTCAACATCCCTCTTATACAGCTTTTACGAAGGTTCACGCATCAAAGAGCACGGCTAGCAATGCACCTCCTCCTCTCTGCACCGTCGCAAAAGGATTTTAAAGAGCATTACTTTCGAAAAACTACCGTACCTACTTTTAGAAGGGCCTTATGAATACGAGTTAAGAAAAAAAAATTAATAAAAAAACACGACTTTGCTTTCAACATAAATAAACTGCATCCTTCGCTAGTATACATGTACAAGGAGCGTAGGCAGGACGAGACAATCGAAGCGGTAGGTTATACTCAGAAACCATCAATTTACCTCTTCAAATTGGTAAATTAGCATTACAAGTAAACAATTTGCACTTTGAAAAACAAAAAAATCTTTGAATTCCGCCCGAGACAAAGATTTCCCACCAATATGCCATTTTTGCGTGTGGATACTAACAATCTCCCCCCAAAAACTCGCAAAGCCACTTGGAAACTGACAACTCTACCCCCCCCCCTTCCATCACACTCATGTAATTGGTTTGGCTATAAGACGTGAGTTAAAGTCTTGAAAAGGCAAATTTCACTCAACAAATTACGGTCAAAAGTGGCTTTTTGACCGTGAAACTGTGAACTGACGATGTTTGGTCAATAAACAAGATTCGGAGGTTAACAATCCATAAATCTAATATTGAAGATTCAGAACTAACTAGAATGTGATCTGAAATTGCAACTTCCTGGCGTTCATTTAGGTAAAATTGCAATCCAAGGGTTTTTTTTTTTGGAAAGCGACCGTGGAACCCCGACTAGCCTTAACAGAGTCCAAAGTCATGGATAACCGCCGCTAAATTGCAAAATTTTGTAGTTAAATTTCTAAGAAATTAGAAGATTTCTGCCTTGAATATTCGTATAGCTGGAAATCTGGGCGTCAACCCGAAGCAAGCCGCCCCCGACCAGGTACCCGTTGGATTGTGAAAGCAAAAATTAAGAGCTAAATATTTTTAAATTTACAAGATTCGAGTTTTCTGATTCGACCGTAAATGCAATTTCATGGATAAATAACCGCAAATCGCATGATTGCAATTGCTCTTTGTGGGCTTGTACCCGCAATCACCTCGCCCCGTACCACCGCAGCTTTTATCTCACGAACGCCATCACGCATCACTGACCTGTTATACAAGCCACTCCTGGAGCTGTCATCGCTCACACGAACCGCCCCAAATTTGCGCTTTTTAAAACACTTTTAGCCGCGGGACCACCATCAAGAGCCCAAACAGCGCGAATTCTCAATTTTAACCGCGAAGTTGCCTCCAAAAACCACGAATTGGCGTTTCTCACCATAGTTTTAGCCACAAATCAGTGTCTTTAATCAATTTTAGTCAAGAAGAGATATTTTTCTCAAGGTTATTCTCGAATTAGACCTTTTTCTCTATTGTAGCCTCGAATTGACGATTATTCTCATTTTAAGCCTGTCATTAACGTTTTTCCTTAATTTTATACCTAGACTTGCTGCACAAATGAGTGTCTTTTTTGAAATTTAACCACGAGGAGCGATTTTTCACGATGCAACCACAAGTAAACTCGATTTCCCATCAAGTTTCGGCAGCGAATTAGCGATTTAGCCACAGATTTGCCCCCACCCCCAAAAAAAACCAACCGAATAGGGCGATGTCCCTAATTGAAGCCACTGAATGAACTACAGAAGTTAACAGAACTAGACGAATGCGCGTGTCTTTAAATCAAATTTAAGCTACGAATACCTATTTTTCTCGATTTAGCCACGAATAAGCGTTTTAGCCGACTTAGCCACTTATGGCGTTAATCTTAGATTCCACCGTCAAATCCACGCAACTGGCACATACGAATCAAAACGCCACATTCACACAAATTTTGATATGTTAACAAACGAATGGGGCCCAATTATGTTAAGTTTCGTGATATGTGTTCGGCCAGATTCACGTACATATCCGGTCTTGCTATACAAGAACAGCTCATTAGCACATATCTCCTAACTTATAACAGTTTATGGTCCTCCGTGATACGCTAATTGGCGCTTTTTTCTCAAATATACCCACGAATTAGCGTTTTTTATCAATTATATCTGCGAATTAGCACTTTTTCTCAATCATACCCGCGAATTAGCGCTTCTTTTCAATCATACCCGCGAATTAGCGTTTTTTTCTCTCTCAATTATACCCGTGAATTAGCGCTTTTTCTCAATGATTCCAGCGAGTTAGCACTTTTCTCAATTATAGCCGCGAATTATAGTTTTTTCTCAATCATACCCGCAAATTAGCGCTTTTTTCTCAATTATGCCCGCGATTTAGCGGTTTTTCTCAATTATACCCACGAATTTACGGCACATTTGCACGATTTCTTAATTCTAGCCGCGAGAAGTGCCTACAGATACAGTTCCCCCTCCCTCACTCTTAACGGAAAATTATCACTTGTTATCAACTTTTGAGGCAAATGTGCGCTTTTTTCTTAATTTTGACCTCGAGTTGCTTCCCAAGAACAGCATGAATGGCACGATTTACTCAGTTTAAACCGCAAACTTGCCTCCAAACACCATGTCCATTACACCAATGGGTGCAGGAGGGCAGAGGCGGTGAAAGAGGGAGTTTTCAACGTCAGCGAATACTCCCTCAATGGTATGGTTGGTGATGCTGCAAATGAAATACGAGGAGGGGGGGGCGGATTCACCTTCTAAAAATTATCTTTCGCACCTTTCACAACAATTAGGTACAATAATTATTATACTAGCGTATGCGTATACTTCCTCTCAATAAAACGTGCGAAATGTTGTTGTTGATGCCGCAAAATCCTCCAAATTCCGCTTTTTTTCGGGGTGAGCCAGGCGTGAAATTGATTTTTACTGAGCCAACACTGAGAAATATATTTCTTTCGGGGAGCTAGACCCGCGTGGGACTGAGCCAGCTCCACGCAGTTTCATGTTTGAAGAAGCCGGATCTGCAAATTGGCTCATTGTTCAAAAATTATGATTTTTGAATGTGCTAAATCCGCGAATCAGGTTTTGAAAGAGCGAAAGCCGAGAGTGAGAGCCAAAATCACAAAATTTTGAGTTTGATCGAGTGAAAATTCATGAATTTGCTTTATGAAAGAGCAAATTGTTGCAAAAAAGAGTACATTTGCGTTTAAAAAAATTAAAATACGCGAAATTGGGGCTTGGTGGGGGGGGGGTCGTGAAATTTGGTTTTGAAGAAGCGAAATCCGCGATATTTGTTATAAGAGAGCGAAAATCCTCTGTTAAATTCGAGTTCAAGCTGCCAAAACCCCAAAATTCATTTTTTCAATGTTAGCCTTTCGAATTTGGTCAAAGCCGTGCGACTGCGGGACTCCAGAAAGAGACAAAACCCACGTAATTTGGCTAGTAAAATAACCAACATCTGCGAAAACTGTGGTTGAAATGAGCCAAATTCACAGAATGAGGCTATGAAAGAAAATAAATCTAAAAAATTTGGGATTTACAAGACCCAAATTGAAGAAATTCGGGAATTTGGATCTTTAGATAGCCAATTCATTTTATGAATTGACCCTACCTGCGAAAATGATTTACAGTAAGATCTAAAACCACAAAATTTTGGTTTCGAACGTGTAAAAAACTGCGAAATGATTGTCAATGAGAGTTTTGTTTCCCAGTTTTCGCTGCGGTATTGACGCTTTTTCTGAATTTCATCCGCGATCAGACTATCGCCATTTAGCCGTGAATTAGCGTAGCGATTTTGTTCACTTTCAGCCACGAAATCGCAATGGGCGTTGTCTCCCTTTTAACCGCGAAAATGTTTTTCTTTCCCCCACACGTCGGCGCTTCTTCTCAATTCTATCGGTGAATTACCGATTTTTTCCCATTTTAGCCGCGATTTAGCCCAATTTTGCAGTGCATTCTCAGTGTTCAATGAATTGGCAAATTATCTCAAATTAACCACACAGAAATTAGCCATTTTTCTTGATTTTAGCCGCAAATTAGCGTTTTTCCCTTTTTTACCCGATAATTATGGATTTGTCTACGTTTCATCAACGAATCAGAGCTACCCCCATTTTCACCGCGAACTAGCAACCTTTCTTCATTTTAGCCTTGTATTAGCGATTTTCGCCATTTTAGCGGTTTTTAACCATTTTACCGGTGAACTGGCGATTTATCAGGATTTTGCAGTGAATTATTGTTTTTCCTGATTTCAGCGGCTAATTAGCTATTTTCCTCAATGTCATCCATGAATTAGCAACTTTTCTTACTTTTAGCGGCGAATTAGCGATTTGTTTCGCTCCTATAGGTTTGGATTAGCGTTTTTTGTGCAGTTTGAGCCACAAACTTGCCTTCTGAAGCTGAAAACTGTCGTTTCCATACTTCTAGCTTTTAAGATTTTAGCCGCTAAAGAACGATTTTTCCCTATTTTTTATTAATTTTTCCCGCGAATTAGTGATTCTTCTATTTTTAGCCATGAATTAGCGCTTTTTTAGATTGAACCACAAACTTTGCGTTCTGAATAAGCCGAGAATTCGTGTTTTCGTAATTTTAGGTGCGCATTAGCGCTTTTTCTCAAAATTATTAGTGAATTATCGATTTTTCACTATTATATCCGAGAATTTGTGTATTTCGTAATTTTAAACGCGAATTCCTGTTTTTTTTTTTACACTTTATCCGCGATTTTAGAGCTTTTTCTCAAGTTTAGCTGTGAAGTAACGTTTTACCTCGCTAACTAGCTATGCATTTTTCATAATTTTACCCGTGATTTAGCACTTATTCTGACTTCTGTCAGTTATTTTTCTCAATAATTTCAGCCGTGAATTAGCCATTTATCTCAATTTCAGCCCAAAATAAGCGTTATTTTTAATTTTGGTCTGGATTAAGTGAGCACACAGCGGAGGATTAGCCGCCTAGGAAGAGACGCGAATTGTAGCGTTTTCAAGTCGGACAAAAATCCGAGGGACGCCAAAATCCAACATCAAAAATGTTAATTTACCACTGTTGGCCACGCACGGGTGGGCCATTGTGAAGGGCCCCAGGGTTGGCCACCCCTGCTCTACGTGGCCCCAGCGCACCAAGTCAGCAGAAACACGTTATACTGCCTGTGCCTATAATAGACCAACGTTAACCACGGTTTCCAGCAATGTTTTATTGATAGGCGAACCACGAGAGTGGGAGGCCCGACCGTCCTCACAACATTACACAACCTCCTATTATAAACTTCGTTTCTCGTTAGAAATAAAACTGGTTGGCTGTTGGTCGAAGGGCAACCCCCTCCCTCCTACCACCACCCAACCGTGTAACTTCCTGTTCAATCAAAATGTTAAAGGACAGTATCAAAAGGAGGGTTATAGGACGGTACAGTGGAGGAAGTGAAAAGCCTTTTTATTGTTGATTTCCGCGTGAACCGGGAAAGTCCATTTACTAACTGACAGATTTTATACATTGCTATTCGCGTTACAGCAGCTTGTGACGCCTCATATTTTTACGCAATTCACTCAGATCGTTCTGATGACAGAAGCCTTCATGGCTGAAGCTACGCTCTGGGCTTTAAAAGCGGGATAAACTCTTATCGAAAGGACGTCGTAAAAACGAATTTAGTTTTTAAGGTCATTAGGAAGAGGGTTATTACGCCCCCAAGAAAGTAAAGTTTGATAAAAGAAATCGCCTAAAGACGGTAATCAACAAAATAAAAGATTTACCAACCGAGGATTAAAAGAAGAAAAAAAGCTCCCCGCGAATTTTGTCGCCTACAGCCACCTATCTGGAACTGTGAATGGACGCCCATTTCGGAAAGCGTGAAACAGTTTGATAAGGACCGTTTCACTTCACTAGACTTTAACTGGGAGGCTTATAGAGGCGAGGGAAACCGATTAAATTGATCGACCAACAAGCCGGAAAATCCTTAAAAGGCTACAGTCTGAAAAACAAGAGATTTTCAATAGCTCGCTGCGTAATTTCATTTTGTATACGCGTCTCTTGTGAAGAAATTGTCAAGAAACCTGGAAGAGAGGGGGAGGCAAAAAAAAAAAAGAATGATTGGGTAAGGAAATAAGGAACTTTCAATATCCATATATTTCCATCTCGTTTGGACCGACATTACATTTGTGTGGAGTTTCGTGGACCTTATTTGTCGATAGAATGGGCAGCGAAGGAGATAAAAAAAAAAGTGAAAAAGAATGCGATATTTTACTTCATCTTATTTTATCCCCCGCTGTCTGATAAAAAGCATAACTCGCTCCCGAAAAAAATTGAAAAAGGAAAAGTCATGAGAAATGATGCCACTAGCAAGTTTTCGCCAGTAGCAAGCCTTAAGGGGGTGGTTCAAGTGAAGAATACCGAGTAAACTTGGACTTGAAGTGAACCTTTCAAACTCCTGCCACTTCCAAACACGGTTTCATCAGCAGAATTTCCTCGCTTGAATGGCTTGATAGACTCAGTCGCACCAATAATTGGTGAGCGGTGAAGCCGTATAAAAAAAAAAAAAATAGCGCAGAAAGAAGAACGAATATCCCGGTAGACTACTTAATTGAAACTGAGTCTTTAGGACCCGAAAAAGAACGAAATTGGGCCGTGAAAGAACGTGACTTGAATTCTAACAAGTGTCCTCTCTAAAGAAATGAAATGAGTGAAAAGCTTGAGGGGGGTTGATGGTGAGGTGTCGGGAGGGGGGGGGGCAATCATTCCCAATTCCTTCAACAAGAGAATCGAGCAAAGTGTTAGGTACTCTATTTGGGGGGGGGGCGGACCGAATCCGATTTCGATATAATTAAAAACAGTCAGAGCTTCCTTAGATACCCGTATATTTTCCTGGAAATATTTTTATTTGCTTCCTTCAATCAGAACCAAAAAACTAAAGAAATGCGTGTCCTTAACGAGACGGACAAATCTCTTCATGTTTCACCTGAGAAAACATCTAACATACTGCCCCATTGTCACCCTTAGTTATTGATAAAATCGCTCCGTTCAAGGGACACTAATCAACAAATTTAATAAAATACCATTGATGTATCGGTACGATCCAACTAGTTTCGAAGAATAAACAATCCACTTGATAAATCACTACCGACACCAAATTTGTAAACAAAATTGATTGGCACACACAAAAATACTTCCAATTCCCAGCCGGGATGTGGAAGTGTTTTTAAAAAAATAAAATTATACTATCGCGAGTTATTGCCCTAAAAAACAAAACAAAAAAAAAACACCGAATTTTCAAACAGTAAAAAGGGCCGAGGAGCACTTAGGGTGACTGTAGGCGGGAGACTGAAAGACCGAAAAGGTGTAAAGGGCGGACACGCTTGCGCGCAATCAGTTCCACCGCTAGAAACAAGCAAAAAGTCAAATGAAAAATAAAAAAATAATCATAAAAATGAAAAAAAAAAAAAAAAAAAAAATGAAAGTTAAGTGGAGGGGAAAAAAGGTAGCGTGTGATGCAAGATAGGAATAAACAGATGTAGGAGGGGTGGCGAAGGTAAAGGGAGGAGAGCTCGGAAGAAGTTCAAATTTTATTTAATGGAATCCTCCCTTGCCAAGATTTACAGAGAGGGAAATTCCTGTAGGTATATAGCGCCGAGCCAAAAGGGAGAAAATAAAATGTGCTTGGCGCCCCCCCCCCACCATTAAATACCGTATGCCACGATGAAAAGTCCTTTTTTTTTCATCGAAGAAGGAAAAAATGAAGGTTCAATAAAAATTAATTAACTCAATACCTTGAAAGGGAACCTTTTGGAAACTTGAAACTCAATTTTACGTACTCATCAAGTGACAATCGTATATATACGAGTGCATAATTAAACGTCATTATGTGGAAGCGCAAACAATGGAAAGAGGTAGCTATAGCAATGCAGGGGTTTACCGGTGTCGTCACCCTCTGCATCAACAGGACCAAATAACTCTCCGTAAAACAATTTCATTTCAACAAATAAAGAAAAATGTACGTGGTGGATACTTTGCGTATAAAATTGGTTGCGAGTTAGGACGTAAATTTGACGTGTAATAATTACCGGCCATGAAGAGGAACACCTCAAAACAATTATGCATCCTTCGTCAAGGTAAATAGCCCGCGGCTCAACGACAGCCCCCCCCCCCTCCTGTATCAATGTCATCACACGCGATACCTAAATTTCAGTTTCAGGTAAGAGATTCGCACACTGGCGCGCCACCCTTTTATCATTCTCATTTCCATTTTATCATTCAACTCGTGCAAAACATAAATTAGCGAGAACGCGTTTGGAAATCGTCTGCGTTAATTTCGGTTCGTTGCGTATAACATTTCCGCAGCTATAGCTGCGGAAACAGCACAATGCACCTGATGGATGATCCTTTACAGTTATTGAGACATACCTCTGTTCCATTCTCCTAAACAAGAAAAAAAAAAAAACCGTTGGTCATTTCTAATCAGCTGAACCCCCCCCCCCGCCTCTTTTTCGGTCCCAAAACCTGTCCCACCTTTCTCATCAAGTCATCCTGCCTTGAAGAGGAGAGACAAGTTTCCCTCCCCTCTCACACACCTTAAAAATCGCGGTAAGACGCTACCGGGAAGCAGGGGCGGATACACAGATTTGTCCGGCCCGGGGCACTGGGAAAATATCGGCCCAATATACATTTATACAGGAGTGATTCAGGAGGAATGTGACACACTTGCACCTGGTGATAGTGCGTACCTGGACGCACAAAAACGTCATGTAGACGCATAGCCGAAAATGCTTTAGTTACCCACTAGCCAACGCTATCCACCCACCCGTCTTGTCGAAAAACGTTTTTTGTTTGTTTTTGTTTTTGTTATTTCACACTTTTTTTAACACTTCGTAGGTTCTTCTCAATTTCATCGGTGAATTCGATATTTCCCCCATTCCAACCGCGAATAAGCGAAACGTATCCATTTTAGCCGCGATTTTTCTAAATGTTTGCCGTAAATTAGCACTTTTTGCTAATTGGCTGCAAAGTTGCCTCCGGAAGCCTCGGCTTGCCATTTTCTCAATTTTCTGTGAATTATAGTAAATTTTCTCAATTTAAACCCCAATTACCCATTTATCCTTATTATAACCACACATTAGCGTCTTTCCTCATTTTAACCTCAATAATTATAGATTTTTCTACCTTTCAGCCACGAATTAGAATTTTGCCCCAATTTTCGTCGCGAACTACGTAAAGCTTTTTCTGAATTTGGCTGTGAATTAGCGATTCTTTCACTTTCTGGCACGAAACTACCTTTAGAAGCTGCGAATTTGACGTTTTGTCCATTTAAATAGCAAATTAGCGTTTTTCCTCACTTCAGCGCTTCTCAATTTTATCGGTGGATTAGCGATTTTTCGCCATTTTAGCGGTGAATTAGGGTTTTTTCTGAGTTTTTGCGGTGAGTTCGTATTTTTCTCGATCTTAACCGCTAATGAGCCATTTTTCTTAATTTCATTCATGAATTAACGCTTTTCCTTTACTTTATTCGCGGAAGCTTTAAGGAAACATGAGCCACGAAGTAGCACTTTTTCTCACTTCTGTCCGTGTATTAGTAGCGTACCGAGACAGGGGTGAGGGGGCCGGTTCGCCGCGGGCTCCCTATATGTGGGCCTAAAAGTGTGGATATTAAGAATCTATAGCTATGTCTCCCACTTGTGCGCTTTCGTCTTCCTCTTTCAATTTAACACGCCTTTTCAACTTACAACAACGCATGCGTCCAAGCTATGCACGCAATTTCTGATATCCTTCCAGCTTTTTGAGGCATGCAATAGCGCATTACTCACGTTCAACACACCGCCTGCTATGACGCATGCCTCTGACGCAGGCGAAAAGGCACAAGTGAAGACATAGCTTATGTTTGTGTTTGTAGGTACGTGAAAACGAGTTTTTGGCATGCAGTTTGACAGCGGTACTGGCTCCTTTCGATGCTTTTCAATCCATCCCATTCAGGATGGAGTGCTTGCAGGTGATCAGCAAGGAGTGTAGCTGAATAATCCATTTAGCCCACAAAAGCGCTTATTCTGAAGGCTCAAATTGAGAGAAAACGCACCCTTCTGGGGGTAACTTCGCGGCTAAAATAGAGAGAATACGCTGCTCCCCAGTTTGTTTTTCTTAGGTCCGTAAGCGGATAAAGATGAGAATGCGTACTAATATGCTATTCTTGCAGGCAAGTACCAACGGCTGCAAAAAGTTGGGAAATATCGCTAGAATTTGTGGCAAAAACTGTTCAAAAGCTTTCATTCGCAGTATCTCGATGAAACATCCAGACCGAAATTCAGAAAAAATAGCTGATTCGCGGTGTATAGATGCCACTTTATGCCTAAAATGAAGAAAAAACGCTAATTTGCTGTCGGTAAAATTGAGACGCGACGCAGTTTTTGCTTTTCTGCAAGTGCTAAAAGGCAAAAAAACCGCAAAGGCTATACGATAAAAAAACACGCTAATTGGGGCTAAAATTGAGAAAAATGACAAGTTTGCATCTGAAATTGAAAAAAAAAATGCCCGTTCGCGGATAAAAAACTGAAAAGCCACAATTCACAGCTAATTTTCGAAAAATGCTAATTCACGGCGGAAATTGAGAATAATAGCTTCTCTAATGAAGTTTGACAAAAAGCGCTACTTAGCGGCTAAACTTGGAACAATCCAATGCTTTTTTTTTTTTTTTTTTTTTTTTTTTTCCAAACAACTTTACTGTAAATTGATTACATTATAGTTTTGCTTAATTGTAACAATGGAGATTATGCTCCTCACGTAACGTGTTGCAGGCTACTGTCCATTGACAGCCCCCGCTAGTAACTTATTCCGAAATCAAGAGATTTATATGAAGTGTTAAATAAATGCATGAATAGATAAATATATAAATAGATAAATAAATAAATAATCAAATAAATAAGAAATATGAGGAACTAAGAAATTCAACAAATGATTATAAACTATGAATATGGTTCAAATTAATGAGGGCAGTCAGAGCATATCTGGTGGTCTCTTGCGTTTAAGACGCCGCTCCGGTCTTGGTGGGGGAGGGTTATTCGCAATGTTGGAAATGAACTCATTTTGGTGATTTAACATGGCCGAGTGCAGTCTACGGTACGTGATCCTTAATACGTCATTGACTTCAGGGATTTGTAAATCATTATGTATACAACAACGCATGCGTCCAAGCTATGCACGCAATTTCTGATATCCTTCCAGCTTTTTGAGGCATGCATGTAGCGCATGCCTCACGTTCAACACACCGCCTGCTATAACGCATGCCTCTGACGCAGGCGAAAAGGCACAAGTGAAGACATAGCTTATGTTTGTGTTTGTAGGTACGTGAAAACGAGTTTTTGGCATGCAGTTTGACAGCGATACTGGCTCCTTTCGATGCTTTTCAATCCATCCCATTCAGGATGGAGTGCTTGCCGGTGATCAGCAAGGAGTGTAGCTGAATAATCCATTTAGCCCACAAAAGCACTTATTCTGAAGGCTCAAATTGAGAGAAAACGCACCCTTCTGGGGGTAACTTCGCGGCTAAAATAGAGAGAATACGCTGCTCCCCAGTTTGTTTTTCTTAGGTCCGTAAGCGGATAAAGATGAGAAGGCGTACTAATATGCTATTCTTGCAGGCAAGTACCAACGGCTGCAAAAAGTTGGGAAACATCGCTAGAATTTGTGGCAAAAACTGTTCAAAAGCTTTCATTCGCAGTATCTCGATGAAACATCCAGACCGAAATTCAGAAAAAATAGCTGATTCGCGGTGTATAGATGCCACTTTATGCCTAAAATGAAGAAAAAACGCTAATTTGCTGTCGGTAAAATTGAGACGCGACGCAGTTTTTGCTTTTCTGCAAGTGCTAAAAGGCAAAAAAACCGCAAAGGCTATACGATAAAAAAACACGCTAATTGGGGCTAAAATTGAGAAAAATGACAAGTTTGCATCTGAAATTGAAAAAAAAAAAATTGCCCGTTCGCGGATAAAAAACTGAAAAGCCACAATTCACAGCTAATTTTCGAAAAATGCTAATTCACGGCGGAAATTGAGAATAATAGCTTCTCTAATGAAGTTTGACAAAAAGCGCTACTTAGCGGCTAAACTTGGAACAATCCAATGCTGCGGACTTAATTGAAAATAATAGATAATTAATTGGCAGCTAAAATTTGTAAAAAGTCCGATAATTTGCGGATAGTCTAGAAAAAAACGTTCATTCGTGGATTCAAATGAAAAAAATCGGCTAATTCACAGCTATATTAGAGAAAACGCCAATTCACGACTAAATTTTAGTTATAACGCTGACTCGGGGCTAAAATTCAGCAAAAGACAATAATCTGTTGCTTCTGAAGGCAACTTCGGACGTATACCTGGAAAAAAGCGCTAGTCTACAGCTAAAAGTTGAAAAAAAAAAAAAATTGCGGCCAATACTGAGAAATTATTAATTAATTAGCGCGGCTGAAATCAATGAAAAACGCTACAATTGCAGCTCAAAGTGCTAATTCACTGCTGAAAAGGTAAAAAATCGCTAATTTGCTGCAAAAATCTAGGAAAACTTCAATTCATGGCAAAAATTGAGAAAAATCGCTAACGTGGGATAAAAACGCTACTTCGCAGCTAAAATTAAGGAAAATGACCTAAACACGGACAAAGTGTAGAGGAAAAGCTCGTTAATCGACGGCTAAAATTGAAAAAAAAAAAAAATTCAATTTTCGGCTATTTTATAGTTTTGAAATATTCATAAGTCAAATGGGCTTCTTAGGTCATTTTTTCTCGTCCACCTTCCTTCTCCCCTACTCATTTTGCTAGACGCGCCCCTCAGGCCTCGGCGCCCCTGAGTGGAAGAGAACAAACTACACACAAAGATCACAATATGCCCAAATCCCCGATCAAGTCCTAACGCCCTCTTCCCTGAAGATTGCAACGGGACCATAAAATCGGTCTCGGTGCAGATATAAGACAGCAAATTATGGGGAAAATGTATGCAGCATGAGGGTGAGGCACAAACTGCTGCGGCAGGCCTTTAGGGTACGTGTATTCTGGGTGTTCTCAGTGAGTGAATTTTGAACCAACTGCTAAGCTATACGCTATAAAACAGCCTTGTGTCTTGAGTCATGGGTTGAAGGTTTTCCCGGTTTTAAGAAAACCCTACTTGATAGGTTTTCTCATTTGTCTCATTGTACCTATAATAGGCCAGTTCCGGGATTCTTTAGGCTTACCTTAAGGACCATTACCGAGAAAAATTAATCAGTAGTTACCAGTTTTTTCAGGACGACAAGGATCCGTCAATTTGGGGGTATCGGCCCTCCGGCCGCACTGGCCCTCGGGGCCTCCGGCCCTTCGGGCTCAGCCCGATCGCCCACCCCCTGTATCCGCCCCTGCCGGGAAGTGACGTTTTGGACGCCGGCCGACACGCGACACCGTTTTACGATCTTGGTGAGTCCTTCCTTTTTCTCTTCCTTACGTGCTTACGACATATAAATAAAATGATTCGAATTGGCCAACGCTCCGGTCCCCCCCCCCCGTAATATGTAATACAGTCCACT
This sequence comes from Corythucha ciliata, assembly GCA_038030265.1. NCBI lineage: Eukaryota > Metazoa > Arthropoda > Insecta > Hemiptera > Tingidae > Corythucha > Corythucha ciliata. The sequence continues at coordinate 5,301,953 of CM075939.1, forward strand.
TTCGAACATACCCCTCAATTTTTGGTCATCCGTGCCAGATAAAACGATTTCCTCGACCACTTTCCTCGTTTTATTTTTCTCTAAGAAAAATTCAATTGAAGTCTTGCGTTATTTTCGTCATTTCCCGTCCCATCATTTTATTAATTTTTTTAGTTCGTGCCTTCTCCTATTCACACTCTATCTTCTCTTTAACATTCAGTGTACTTTGATTCATTTCGTTGTTCTCCGCCTCGCTCATTGAAGAAATCCTTTATTTAAATTCTTTAAAAACCGCGTTTATACATTTATAATGCCCGACACAGAGGAAACAGTCCTGTCTGATGCCGAGCTTAAGTCCTATAAAGCACTAAATGCAAGAAAACTGCGTTTGTGGACGCGACTACAAAACTATTGGAATCTTGTCCCACATATCAGGAGTTCAGAGCCCGCGTAGCACAAATAAAAGAAACTCAAGCGGAGTTCATGGCCGTTATGGACGGATTATCTGCTTTCGCTGATATTCCAGGCTATTCAGTAGACACGGCGCAGTTAAGCTCTGCCTTCGACGAAATTTATTACAAAGTCGTCGCTGCCTATAATGAAGCAACCCCACCGCCGACATCTTCGTCGAGCGCAACAGCCGCTTCAAACGAAAATGTCAGGCCATTATTGCCCGAAATACAAATTCAAAAATTTGATGGAAGTCCTGAGAAATTTTCTTCTTTTCGTGCCCTTTACGACACTCTGGTGCATGACACCGATCTCGGTGACATTCAAAAATTTACCTACCTCTTGTCTTATTTGGAGGGTCCTGCTTCAAATCTGGTACAAACTGTTTCCTTCGCCCCCGAAAATTATTTAACGGCCTATAATCTTCTAATAGATCGTTACACGAAAAAACGTTTGCTCGCGCATCATTATTTGGATAAAGTTCTCTCTGTTAAGCCCCTCAAACAAGCTTCACCCGAAGGGTTAAGAGAATTAGCGGATTCTCTCCAAACGGATTATGCTTGCCTAAATTCCCTCAAGATCGAAAATTTAGGAGATTATCTTTTCCTAGAGTTCTCGTTACGCCTGCTTGACTCCAACACTCGAATCTCTTTCGAGAGAAAACACCTCGAAACAGAATTTCCCACGTTTTCCGATCTCATTGCCTTCCTTCGTGATAGTTGTTCGGCTTCGGATCTCGCCGGTGCCACAGCGCCTGTTCACTCGAACAAATCTTTCCCTTTCACAAAACCGCGGGAGGTAAAACGAGTTTCAATGGCCGCTAACATTGTTGCATCGCCAAAGACTTCACCCCAATCTCATACAACTGCGAGTCACATGAGAGGTGAAAAGGGGGAGAAGTTATCTCTTACGTGCCCGTGTTGCGAGCAGCCTCACAGTCTCATTCGTTGTCCCGAATTCTTGAAAGCGTCACCTATTCAACGTCATGACATGGTTATGAAACACAAAAAGTGCTTCGCTTGTTTAGGCCCTCACAGAGTGACAGAATGCTCATCTAAGGGAAAATGTCAGTCTTGTGGGAGTTCACAGCATAATTCTTTTCTTCATCGTGATCCGCTAATAAGACATGTAGTGGACGACAGCTCATTTTCTACCCCTTTGATGGGAACAACCCAACTCCATGACACAACTCAATCTGTTGTCCTTGCTAACACCTCAGGGAGCACACAAGCTCTGTTAGGGACAGCCAAAGCTCAAATTCGTGATGCCACCGGGCATTGGATCACCTGTCGTATTGTCATCGATTCGGGCTCAGAGCTCAACTTTATGACCCAGGCCCTTGTGGAGCGTTTGGGACTTTCCCTTTCCGAATGCCCATATAAAATTTCTGGCGTCGGACAGACGGCACTGAATCGCCCTCAAGGCATGATTAGGTGCACGATTTCGCCCCACTTTAGACCCGAACCACACATTAATTTCGAAGCCGTGGTATTGCCCCAGATTACTTCGAATCTCCCATCGATCTCGTTGCCAAACGAAATAAAGTCTCGGTTCTCGTCTATCACTTTAGCTGATCCCGATTTTGATATTTCCGCCCCCATCGATGTTCTTCTGGGAGTTCAGGCTACTCTCGATCTCCTTCCGCCGTAACCCTCAGAAATTCGTGGAAAACCATCAGCCTTTCTTACGTCTCTAGGATGGGTCCTAAGAGGTTCAGTCGAATGCTCTTCAATCCCTCTTCTTCAACGCAGCTCCCTCTTTGTCACGTCGGAAGAGGGCTCTAATCTTGATAATGAACTTCGTCGTTTCTGGGAATCAGAAGAGATCGAACGCCCCCTTCCCTGTCATCCTGACGACGAAAAGTGTGAGCAGTATTTTGTCGCAACCACCACTCGCGAGTCGACTGGTCGGTACAAAGTGAGACTTCCCTTTAAAGATGGTAATGCACCTATTTTGGGTTCCACTCGAGCTGTAGCTTACGATCGTTTTCGCAGACTAGAGAAACGTTTCGAACGGGATCCCGACTTCCGTAAACTATATGTTGAGAACATGGAAGATTATATTTCTCAAGGGCATTTAGTTAAAGCTAGCCATGACGCCCAGTACGTTCTCTCCCATCATGGTGTTCTAAAGAAATCCCCGAACGGCGACAAGGTGCGAGTCGTTTTCAACCCTGCTGTAGAGGATCCTGACGGGGTTAGTCTTAACGATTCCTTGTTAATAGGCCCTAAACTACAAACGGACATTGGCCAAATTTTATGTCGCTTTCGTTGCCATCAGATAGCTATTTCATGTGATATTCGTCAAATGTTTAGGGAAATCTCGTTACATGAATCCGACCGCCAATACTTCCATATTTTCTGGCGCTCTAGTCCACGCGATCATCTGATCGAATGGGAGCACACTCGATTAATTTTCGGTGCCTCTTCTAGCCCATTCCTGGCCCAACGAACGGTGCAACAATTGGTCAGAGACGAAGGTAGTATTTTTCCCCTGGCAGCAGCAGCTCTTTCGTCTTCCACGTACATCGATGATTGCCTTACAGGAAGTGAAACCGTTAGTGGAGGGCAGGCGCTCTGCGATGAATTAATAGCACTCCTTCGAAAGGGAGGCTTTCATCTAGGGAAATGGGCTTCCTCCAGTCAAGAAATTTTGTCCCACGTCACTCCAGTGACCTCGTTGCCCCAATCGGACGTCATTCTGCATGGCGAAACGCAATCACCGGTGAAGGTGCTTGGTCTTGTGTGGGTGCCAGAAACTGATGTTTTTAGATACTCGGTCTCCGAGTTCACTGAGTCACCCACCAAACGCGGTATTCTTTCCCGAATCGCGAAAACCTTTGCCGTCAATGGCTATCTGAGCCCTTTCACGTTTCTCATGAAATCAATAATCCAGCAGCTGTGGATTTTGAAAATTGATTGGGATCAACAACTACCCGATGATCTCTCGAAAGACTGGATACGAATTCGTGAAGAATTTTCTCACCTCAGTAGCCTCGAAATACCTCGAAAGATATTGCCTCCGGAATCTGTTTCTCTCCGTCTTGTCGGCTTTTCAGATGCTAGTCAACTCGGCATCGCAGCTGTTATCTACCTGCGCGCCGAAACTTCCGTTGGTGTCACTGTAAGTCTTGTCGCCGCCAAAACCCGAGTTGCTCCTTTAAAGCGTCGAACCGTCCCTCAACTCGAGTTAGAAGCAGCACATCTTCTTTCTCTGCTACTAAAATCCGTAGTTTCCGCCTTTTTCTCTCTTCCTCTCCTTCGAACTGTCTTGTTCAGCGACTCCCGGACCGCTCTAGCTTGGATTAAAACTCCACCCTATCGCTTAAAGGTCTTCGAAGCCAATCGCGTGATGCGAATCCAAGAAAACGCGCCACTGGCCCACTGGGGTCACGTTGCTGGCAAGGAAAACCCTGCTGATCCAGCTAGTAGGGGTTTGTTCCCACAAGAGCTCATTGACTGCCAACTATGGTGGCATGGCCCAGATTTTCTTTATCATCGACTTTCCCAAAGGCCTGCTGAAGAGTCTCACTACCACTCTCTATTGTCCGCTATCGATCTTTCTATCCACGAAGTCATTGTTCGTAGCTCAACTCTACTAAAGTTACAACGCGTCCTAGCCTACGTTTTACGTTACGTCAGCAACTTGAAAGTCAAAATTCGCGGTTCCGCTGACAGTGTTCTTAAATTAGGCCCTCTCACCTCCGAAGAGTATCAGGCAGGATTGCTTTTAGCTGTTCGAGCCACGCAGCAGCAATACCTCCAGACAGACATTCGTCTTTTAGAAACAGAACGGCCAGTATCAAGGAAATATCAGGCTTTGACCCCTTTTCTTTCTCCTGAGGGTTTTGTTATGGTGGGGGGACGCCTACGTCTCTCATCGTTGCCGTACTCGGGAAAACACCCATTCCTTATGCCTCGTGAGTCTCCTTTGGCACGACTCTTGGTCGATTACTTCCATTTGTTTTCAGGTCATGGAGGACCTCAGCTTACCCAGTCGCTGCTCCATAGACGGTTTTGGATTCCCGGTGCTCGTAGTCTCATACGGAATCGTATTTTTCAATGTCTTCCGTGCTACCGTTTCCAAGCACAACCTGTCCAGCCATTAATGGCAGATATCCCTGCATACCGTCTACAACCAGGTCGAAGTTTTTCTCATACGGGAGTTGACATCGGTGGTCCATTTATGGTAAAAACGTCCCTCGTAAAGTCTCGTTATTCCAAGTGCTACTTCGCCATCTTCGTTTGTATGGTATCCAAAGCAATCCACCTGTAGGTTGTAACGGACATGTCGACCCAAAATTTTCTCGCTGCACTGGACAGATTTATCGCTCGTCGAGGCCTTTGTTCGCACATATACAGCGATCAAGGAAGTAACTTCCGTGAGGCCTCCCGGGAAATCACCGAACAAAGTCGATTCCTCTCTCCTTCTAACTCTGATTTGCTTCATTTCGCCGCTTCACGCCAGATAACATGGGTTTTCAACCCTCCATGGGCACGCTGCCAATTTCTAATTCTTGCCTAAAAATTGAGAAAAAATTGTTTATTTCCAGCTAAATTAAAAGGAAAGGGCTAGTCCACATGGTGCCGGACGAATCTGTAGGAGTGTGAAAGAATTTGGAAAAGGACTCATCTTTTTTGCTGTCGGTGGAGGCGGTGGCGGGTCTGGATACAGGAGAATTTCCCGATCGTTGAAGAATTTATCGCCATCCATGACCATGAGAGGTTGAATGGGCGGCGTTTCCTCTTCAATGGCTCGTTGGTCTGGGGACCAGCGTAGTCGCTTCAACTTCCCCGAGTATCTCTCTGCACCTTCCAAGCGGGAAAACAAGCCTGACTCTTGAGGGGCAAAGAATGACCAGCTCCCTGCTTGAAAAACCATCGTCAGTGGTGGGCACGCGGATCCAGGAAGGGACTCAGGGGTTTTGAGCCCTCTCCTTATTCGATCGATTCCTTATTCGATGGGTTCGAGTCCCTCGTCCTGGTGGCTCCGAAAAAACGAAAAAAATCGTGAAATTCCCAAAAAATTGAAATTAATTTCACGCTATAAACATCCTGTTCGCACGCTGCGATCATTCGCTAACAAAACTGTTACAGTGACAGACCCCCCCCTCACCACAACATTGGGAGCGTAAAACTAGCTATTCGAGAGTGAAACTGTTGACTGTGCACGAAAATCCCAGGTAGAAAGCTATTAAACCGGTAAACCCGGCATTCGTCGACAACCTTAATCCACCACGAAGCCATTTTTAGGGCACGAATAGACAGTGTTTCCGTGCAGCAACTCATCAAATTAGACATTTTAATGCAATGAGTCATCAGCAAGGTGCGAATGATCAATTCGGCTATTTTTAAGGCTCGCGAGTAGTCTATAAATCAGCATATTTTCAAGGCGCAAAGGCTCAGTTTGGGCATTTTAGAAGCACATGAATGCTCCGTTTAGCCAATTTTTTGGGCGTGATTAGCCAGTCTAGCAGTTTTTGGAGTAGTCACTTTGTCCAGTCCTTAAAAAGTGCTTGTAACCAACGCTGAGAGGGGGAGTTGGCAAGGTAGGTTCGGCCCATGTTCAGTGTGCAAACTCCAGTGGTCATCAGTATATCGTTTTAAGGCGAGAATAGCCACGTTGGCCTTTTTTTTTTTTTTTTTTTTTTTGTGCAGATAGCCTTTTTGAAGGCGCGAATCGTCATTAAACACCATCTGTAGCCTCTGTAGAAATGAGTCAGTTTGGCAATTTTTCTAGAGTGAAGCGTAAATTTCAAGTATGAATACGCCATTTTCAAGGCGTCAATAGTCAGTTTTGCTATTTTTAGGGCACGAACCGTCAATTTTGAAAGCATGAAGGCTCAATTTGGAAAATTTTTGACGCGCAAATCGTCGGCTTTAACATTTTCAGGACAGGAATCATCCGTTTAGACCTTTTCAAAGCGCGAATCATCAGTTTAACTACTCGTGGACCACAATTTCTGGAGTCATTGTTGTCAAGATTTTGGCGTGAATAGCCCAATTTGGCCTTTTTTACGGCGCTAACTGTCAGTATAGCTATTTTCAGGGCGTGAATAGTCAGTGTGTTATTTTCAGGGCAGGAATCATCACTTCTAGTATTTTTGGGTCCACGAACGGTTCAGTTATGCCGTCATTAAAGCGAGAATTGCCAGTTTGGCCATTTTTAGAGCGGGAATTAACAATTTAGCCATTTTACATGTACGAATGGTCAAGTTTGGCCATTTTTAGGGCAGCAATCGCCAGTTTAGGCATTGCAGTTGGTTAAGGCGCAAATTGTCAGTCTACCCTTTTTATGGTTCATAGTCAGTTTTGCCATTTACAGGGCGTGAATAGTAGTAGTACGTCAAGCCAAGGCGAGAACGGTCAGTTTAGCCATTTTTGGTGCGCGAATGGTCTATTTCGTCCTCTTCCCTTTTCAGTTTCATGGATCAGGCATTTTCAGAGCGCAAACTGTAAGTTAATTGATTTTTATAGGGCTTTTTAAATTATTATAGTCTTTTTATAGCTGCTGAATCGGCAGTTTGATATAAACAGTTTTAGCTATTTACAAGGCGCGAATCGTCAGTTTTGCCATTTTTAGGGCGCAAGTGATCAATTCAAGGCGCAAATGGCCACTACTGCCATTCTTGGTAACCGAATGGTGTATAAATTCACATGCCAGGAATCATCTGTTTACATCATTTTCCTGGCCTTGAATAGTCACTTTAGCAGTTTTTAGGGCGAAAATAGTCCGTGAAGCCAACGCACAGTCAGTTTGGTCGTTTTTGACACGCGAATGGTCAATTTAGCCCTTTTCCATGGTGAGCATCATGGTCTTTCAGGACATTTCAGGGCCGCACGAATCGTTGGTTTAGCCATTTTTAGGGTTCATGAAGTCATTTTTGCTATTTTTAGGGCCATTATTCATGGCCGCAAAAGTGATAAAAAGCACTAGTTTGAGGCTGTAAAAATGGGAGGAAAGTACCGTTTAGCCGACACAATATTAAAGTAAAAGCTCTATAATTAACGTCTAAAATGGAGAGAAAGTGCTAATTCGTGACTGAAATTAATAACAAGCGCTGAGAAAACCTGCAGTTTCGCGGCTAAAAATTCTTAAAACACGCGAAATTAACGGCTAAAATAGAAAAGAAGCACACATTTAACTCGCCTGAAAATTCACCAGTAAACGGCTGCGAATTTTAGAAAAAGCACCGAGTTCTCACGGCTAAAATTGAGAAAAAGCTTTAATTCGCTGCTTAAAATTGAACAAAAAGCTCTGATTAACGGGTAAAATGCCAGGAAAAGTGCTAGTTCGCGCCTGACATTGAAAACAAGCCTTAATTTATTTCGCAGCGAAAATCGCTAATTATAGCGACTAAAAGTCATCAAACAGGCTAATTCACGGCATGAATTGAGAAAAAGCACCAATTTTCGGCAAAATTTTGAAAGTTCACCAGTCCGCGGCAAAAATTTGGATAATAAAGCGCAAATTCGCGGCTATAATTGAAAAAAAAAGTGCTACTATTCACCGTTGAATTTGAGAAAATGCGCTAATTCGCGTGCAGGAATATGGGAAAAGCGCCAATTATAGCTGCAAAAAGCGTTAATTCACTGCTTAATCAGAGAAAAATGGCGGCTAAAATGTACTAAAAAGTACTAATTCACGATTGAAACAGAAAACATGCTTTAGTTTGCGGCTATAATTAAGACAAAGCGCTCACCCATGTTAATATAGGGGGGGGGGCACTAATTCATCGCTGCTTAATCAGGATAAATCGGTAATCGCGGCTATAGTTGATAAAACGCGCTGATTCACGACATAAATTGAGAGAAAGCACCGATTTATGGCTACAATGAAGAAGAAGCATTGACTCACAGCTTATAATTAAAGTAATGAAGCACTAATTTTCGCCTGAAATTAATATGGAGACCAGATTCGCAGCTAAAATTGAGGGCAAGCGCTAATCCCCAACAGTCCGCGTTAATCCGACTTGATAGTTAGCGGTTAAAATTCGTAAAACCCGCTAATTAGCGGTTAAAATGCGTAAACCTCGTTAATTCGCGGCTAAAATGGAGAAAAAAAAAAACGCTAAATAAATGACTTCGAGGAGAAATCCCGCTAATTTGTGAAGAAAACTCGCTCTCTCGCGGCTAAAATAAGAGCGGGGGATTCAAGGCTGCAAATTGAAAAAAGTTGCTAGTTCAAGGCTGTAATGCGCAGCAGAAATGAGGGGAAATCGCCAATTAGCGGCTGCAATGGAGAAAGGGCGTTATTACGCGGCTTAATTCTTGAAAAAGCTCTAATTCACGGGAAAAATTGAGAAAACTTGGTAATAAACGGCTGATATTGAGAACAATCGTTAAATTTACAGTCGAGTCGAGATAGTGCAATTTTCAAAATGAAACGCACTAAAACGGGCTGATTCACAGCAAAATCGAGGGCAATTAGCGGCTACAATGGATAAAAAGCATGAATTTGCTGCATCGTTGTAGAAAAAAGCGCTAATTCTTCGTCTAAAATTGAGAAAAAACACTTAATCGCGGCATAAACTAAGAACAAGATTTAATTGAAGCAGGTTAGTTTGGGAAAAATCGCTAATTTGCGGCTAAAATTGGGAAAAACTTCAACTTGCAGCTAAAAATGAGAATTAAGCGCTTATTAATGGCCAAAATTTGAGACAATGGGCTAGTTCGCAACTGAAATTTTGGAAAAGGCGTTTTTTTTTTGACATCCTTCCTCTAATTCTACCAAATCGCTCTTTGAGCCATAACCACAGTGAAATTTAATACTTGAATGAACCAACACCGTGAAATAAATTATTTAAAGAGTTAACAGCGAGAAAATGTGTTAATATTGATCGAGCAAAACCCTTGAACTTTTGTGAATGATCCAGCCCTACGAAATTGCCATTTTTGTGTGACACGACAGTCCCACGAAACTGTTTTTTTTTAGCGAAATTTGGTTGTTGATGCGGCGACGAAGCTCGCGAAATAGATTTACGGGTGAGACAGCCCTGCGACATTGTTCTTCAAGGAGTCTACCCCAAAATTTCGTTCATGAACGTTTTTTTTTTTTTTTGGTGAGACAGCATTATGCAAAATTGTTTTTTTAAATTAACGAACCCCAAGAAATTTGGTCTTTGGTGTAGTAAAACTCGCGAAATGGCTTTTTTTCCTGGGTGAGTCGGCTTCACGAAATTGCTTGTCTAGGAGGAGACAGCCCCAGCCTTGGACAGCCGGGATTTAGCCGTGCAACGTACCTGGAAAACAACAAATAAAACATGTTAAAGAAGGGGAAACAACTGTTTATGCTCATGAAGCGCGAGGGATGGGCTTTTTTTTTTTTGATACGAACAAGTTTGTGGAATTTTTCAAACCAGGCAACACGGGAGATTGTTCTGGCTCTGCAAAATTCCCCCGTTTCCACTGAACTTTTGTTAAATTGGGGGGGAAGGCGTCGAGATAAAAGCCAACCTAAAATATCACTCAATATTATTTCACTCACATATTTTCAACCTGAGAAGGAAGCGGGTGGGCGTTCTGGTTTAAAGCCCAGCTGCAACGAGTGAAACGTGAATTTAGTCCGTGGGTGCACGAATCTTCTCCATACACTTCCCCGCCTATACAATAACAGGCAAATACATGGGAAGAGAATCATGAATATGCAATGGTGCACTTCAATAGGGAAGAGCCACTTCCTATCTCCTTCCTCTATACCCACCGATAACTCACAGCACCGATGCTAATCACTCCTCTATAAAATAATCACCGCTTTCTACAGCCAGATCCCAATCACTCCTCCTCATCTCTTCCCAATCATTCTCCACAATATTCTGAAACCTCTAATCTGGCGCCTCCAATAAAACGTCACCGATGCCTTCCTCAATACTCTCAACGTCATTTCAGCCTTCCGGACACAAACCGGTCTAATTTTGCACCACAGTTCTCATCTAAACTTACGGGAAACCGTCCTATAGGTGTTAAAAACCGAGGTTTATAGCCTTTTCTTAAATTTTTTAAAACGGAGGGGTCGGATAATCCTTACGCCATCAAGGAAAATGTCAAGCGTGAAATTAAAGAGGCCACAAAAAAAATATATATATACACGCAATATTTACTGAGGTCTCTTCATTTTAAAGATTCTTTTCAAGCCTTTGCGAGTCCCGTGGTAGAAGAGAGGGAGCGGGACCATCATTTTCATAATTTATCAGCCCCCCTCCCACCACGTTCTAACGACTCTTTATGATCTTAAATGAGTTGGTAAAACTCAGTTGCCAAGTTGGTGATTAACTGGCTGAAGATTTTGGTGGAGAATGGCGGGGAAGGGGGGGGGGGTTTGCGCTGAAAGAAGAATAAATACAAGTTTCTTTAAAGTCAAGATAAACTCTTATAGAGGAAGAGAGAAGAGAATTTATCGTTCCTAGCTGGTTGATTTTGACTTCCGTGTCCCCGCAGGGAACGTGAAGTATGTTTTTTCGAGCTTAAAGACTATCAAGTTTCACGCGTGTTTATTTCCTTCCTGAACAGATTAAAGATCTTTAAATTATGGAATATTAACATTTTCACGCATGGAATACTTGAGTGGGGTTGTAAAAAAGATTCTGTATACGAGTACTCTTTACACTCCATACTGAACGCCGTATTTTCCAAGAGAAACACTATTACTATAAATGCCAACCCAACGGCTCATCGCAACTATAAACGAGCGCTTAAACAAATATGATTTCCCTCGCAATATTTACCAACATTTATTCAATTGACTTTACGTTGGCTAAACTGGGCTGAATATTTAAAAGCCGTAGCTCAAATCTCCACCCTCCACCGCCCATCCATCACACATGTAATCCACGAGGCTTACATTTTGCAAACTCAGAATTCTTCCCCCTTTTGTATCCTTTAACACTCCACACCCCCCCCCACCGCCACCCAGACACCAAACCAACACCATCGTCCACCACCAGGAAATAGCAAAGCCCTTCGGTGATGTTACTAATGCTTTTCAGAAGGCAGAAAGAGCGAGTGAACAGGCTGACAGTGAAGGGAGGGATATATTGGTGGAGGATGCGGAGGTAACGGAATTTGAATCGGTCTTTTCGTTTTCGCCGGAAAGATATTGAAGGACGAAGTGGGAGGCTATAGGGAAGAAGAAGCTTCAGATGAGCTGTTAGCTGTTAAAAGTGTACCAAATGTCTAATTGTAGAGCTTAAAATTAATGAGGCATTTTTGTTAGAAGGCAGAACTGGCAGTGAGCAATCCTTTGCAAGCACTGCTGGGCCACTTGATACGCATTTATTACTGTTAAATTGATTAATTAAATAAAATGCAATTAGCGTAATTCAGGCTGAATTACCAAAGATCGTGAATAACATAGAAACGTATTTCTTTTGTTTTAAACCTTTCCTTAGTTTCCAACCATTTTCCTTACCTCCGATCGCACTGTTTAATTTAAAGTTTAAAACCTGTTGTCTTGAAAGGAAAACGTCTTGAATCCTTATAGTACTTCGCTTTTCATCGGGGGGGGGGGGAAGGGTCAGAGAAGTCAATTCAATCAAATCGAATCGGCCGGTAAAGCTGTTTCATAAAAGGCTTGATCTGCAAGCACTTTCGGGGATTTACTTTTTAAAAGCAACTATCGAGAATTATTCTTTCGGCAACTCTTTCGAATCAACCAACACAGAACGGAACGTCGCGAACAAATGTGCATGTGAGGGGGGGGGAGCAGGAATTATCTGGGGAGGGGGGGGGTCCTCCTCATGCGGAGCTTTTGAATTTAATCAAGTTGATGAACTGGCGGTGAAACGGTGTGTGAACAAATCTCTGTGTTGGTACGGACTGAGCGCTCCTATTCTCGTAGGAATTGTTGACTCTGTCCTCCCACAGCTTACACATTTAATAAACTGTTCCCTTTCTTCGGGCCATTTTCCTAATGCTCTGAAAGAATCGCTGGTGTCAGTTTTGTACAAAAAAGGAGAAAAAAACGGAACCTAACAATCATCTTGCCCGTTTTTTCCAACGTGCTTGAGAGATTCATGAAAAACGAAATACTTAGTAGATCTTTTTGATAGACTGGAGCTTTTTTCGTCGCGGCAGTATGGTTTCAGGTCGGGTAAAAGCACTACGGCTGCGATGCTTAATTTATTTGACAGTGTCTTGATGAGTTTTGAGGAAAATAAATGCGTTAGCGGCGTGTTGATTGACTTGAATAAGGCTTTCGATAGTGTCCCCCATGATATTCTCGTCTCAAAATTTCGTTGGTACAACTTTTCACCGAGTTCCATGAACTTAATCAAGTCTTACCTTTCTAATAGAAAACAAGCGGTTAAATTGGGCGATAAAGTTTCTGACCTGTGCGATATTCTTTATGGCGTGCCCCAAGGGTCTATTTTGGGGCCAATACTATTTGCTGACGATACTACCTCTCTTAGTTAATGAGTTTCAAGAGCGGCTGCTGCCCTAAAAGCTGATGAAGTCTCAGCCTATGCTGAAATTGGTTCTCAGCTAATCGTTTAGCTTTAAATGGCGAAAAGACAGTGCATGTGATTTTGGGCCTTATGAACGATGCTGTGGACGATGCAAGATCTTTTGCGAAGTTTTTGGGGATATGTGTCGATAGCCGTTTAGTTTGGGATCGGCCAATGTACCTTCTTAACAAATAAGTTGTCACGGGTCTCTTTCTTATTAGATGTCTGAAACATTGTGTCTCATTGCCTCTTCTTCTGACCATTTACCCCCCCACACCATCCAAGTCGACCGATTTGGTCCAAATGCAATACCAACCGAGGTCGTATGACTACTGATTTCTGGGCCAAATCTCGTCCCGCTAAATTAATTTCTTCGAGAGTTATCGTGCTAACAAGACCACACACTTACTTCCACCCCAGGGGTAAACCCCCTCCCCATCGACTTTTTCAAAAAATTAAAATGGGAATCAAAGGCTACTCTAACATGGAGTACCGAATATGAATGCATCTAGAATCAACTGTGAATTGTAGTGATTTTTGACCATTTCAACCCCTATTTTTCCCCCTCCACCTTGACCGATTTGGCCCAAATGCATATACCGACCGGGTCTTATGACTACTGATTTTGTGCCAAAGCGCGTTCCGCTAAATTGATTTCTTCGAGAGTTATCGTGCTAACAAGAAAACGGCCATAATGCATTAAAAACGTGATTTGCATGACCCTAAAAGTTCGTTTTTTATCATTTAGTCCGCGCTAAGTAACTATCCACGGCATAATGGTATTTATTCCACTGTCCAGGCATGGATTCAGGATTTGTTCAAGAGAGAGGGGCTTAAGAAATTCTACTTAAGATGAACTTGGCAGCCATTTGATGCCTAAAATTTAGCTATCCCCACCATACAGAATAGTAGACTGACTATACTCGCACCCCAAAATGGCAAAACTAACTATTTGAGTCATAAAATTGCCAAACTGACTTCACGCGCCCTGAAAATGGCAAAAAACTGATTCCGCCTTGAAAAAATCCGAACTGATTATACATAAGTGCATATACATAGCGTACATAAGTGCGCTTAAAAATAGCCAAGCTGGTGATTCCCGCTCTAAAATTGTCCAAGCTGACTTTTTTCAAGAGTCATAACACTGGATCAACTGGCAATTTGTGCACTGATAATGCCTGAACAGATGATTCCTGCTCCAAAAATGGCAAAATCAACCACCCGCGCGCCAAAATTGGCCAAACTGACGGTTTTCGCGCCTTGACTTGACGTACTATATTCACGCCCTATATAAATGGCAAAACTGACTCTACGCGACCTAAAAATGGCCAGACTGGGCATTCAAACCACAAAATCGGCAACACCGATTCTATGTGCCCCAGAACCAGGGCACATAGAGTCAGTTTAACAATGAACTGATGATTCGCCCTTGAAAAGGCCTAAACAGATTATTCCTGACCTGAGAATGGCAAAAACGACCATTAGCGCGTCAAAAATAGCCAAACTGAGCCTTCACGATGTCTACATTCAACATTCGTGCCCTAAAATAATAATAAATATAATAAATAAATAAAATTGGCTATTAACGCCCTAAAAATGGCATACTCGTACTCAGATGCGGATCCAGGATTTGCTCAAGCGAGGGGCTTGGGCTTGGGTGATTGTATGCTTCGTTAGACTGACTAAAAATGGCTTGACGGGACCGTAATTCACTTCCTAAAAACTGCTAAACTGACTATAATCGCGCCCCCAAATGGCAAAACTGACGATGCTTGAATTTAAAATGTCTATTTGCGCCCTAAAAAATTGGCATTTGACACTCTTATAAAACTTCACGCACCCTAAAAATAGCCAAATTGGCGATTCTTGCTCTAAAATGGCCAAAATAACTCTAGGCGGCCTGGAAATGCCTTAACAGATTACTCCTGTCCTGAAAGCTTCAAAATATACAAATTGCGCGCCAACAATGGTCAAAATAACGAATTGGCTAGAAGGACTAATTGAACCCGCCTATGCTACTATGTTTGGGCAAAGTATAACTGACGATTCACGCCTTGAAAATGCCTAAACAGACGATTCCTGTCCTTAAATTGGTCAAACTGACCATTAGCGCTAGGAAAAATTGAAATTTCTCGCTCTAAAAAGAGCAAAATTGACCATTTCGACTGGTAAAACTGATGATTCGAGCACTGAAAATATCGCACAGACTATTCATGCCTTAGAAATGACCATTCTGACATTTTGCGCCGTAAAAATGGCCAAACTGGCTATTCAAGTCTTAAAATTAGTAATACCTTCTCTACATATAGCGGCCCGCGAGATTCGGGCTTTGAAAGACCCGAAACGTATGATTCATGTCCTGAAAATGCAAAATCGACCATTATCCAGCATCAAAAATGGCCAAACTGAACCTCGTGCCCTGAAAATGTCTAAACTGACGATTCGTTCCCTAAAAATAGCAAAACTGACTATTCAAGTCCTAAAAATTACATACTCGTACCAGAAATTCACGGTACAAAGATCAGCTAAATAGTTCATTTGCGCCCTACAGAGGCTACTGCGCGTTTTCAAAGTGGCTATCGGCACCCAAAAAAAAAAGCTGATCCTCCGCAGCTTGAAAACAGTGAAACTGCGGACAATTCGTGCCTTAGAAATACCGGAACTCATCATTCGCGCCTTGTATAGATGGCTTAAATGACGATTTGTGCCATGCTGCACCGAAAAAAATTGACAAACTGGTTATTCGCGCCCTTAAAAGATGAATTGACTATTGGCGCAGAATTGACTATAAAGGACCGTGTCCATCTTACGAACTGATTGCTTGGAAAAAATCACCATTTTATATACATATAATTTTGTAATTTGAAAACCCCTCCCAAGAAAAAGTCCTGGGCACGCCACTGTTCTGAGCAATTTTGGAATTACAGACCGGTGATTTTCAGCGATCTCTCTTGGTTCAAGGTGTTTTGATAAGTCTTTGGAAAGTAGAGCCTTAACCGTTTCATTTTCAACAATAGTTTTTTTGGGCATTGCTGTACTTAGGACGAGTTTTTTTTTAAACCCATTCCGAGCCTCAAACCTTTGAACATAGAAATCCGACGAAAGTCGCTGATTCAGCCGCCACAACCTCGATTCAGTGAGAAAAAAAATCTTTTGTGAATCTTCCTATGTTCGTCTAGGAAAAGCACAAAAGTCTATCATTTTGTAGTGAAATGCTTTTCACTTTTTTTTCTTTCTCTCTAGGGCAAGATTAACCCTCTCGCCCTTTACCAACTGTTAAGAAGCGTGGGGTGGGAGGGGAATTCTGAAATTAGAGAAACCCTTTTTCTTACTTTCCAAATACGTACGTATTTGTAAAGCAAAACAAACTTGCCACTCTCTTCTCTTGGTTATATATTCCTGAATCATGAGAAAGGTTGATAGAAGGTGTGGGGGGGGGACTATTCTGAGTTTCCCCTCAACATCAACCCATCCCTCGCTTTCACTTGGGTGGGTTTTCGCGTAGCCCAAAGGCGCATTCATTATTCATTACGTCCCCTTTTGAAAGGTCTAAATGGGAAGAGAGCACAGGACATTCCTGTGCTCAACCCCCCCCCCATCAACAACATTTTGTGTCCTTAGTCACCTCTCTTTCGTGTCGACGCCACTCAACTCCCCCTCCCCCAACCGCTAACACACCATTACCAATCGAACGGAACTGGAGGTCATGATTTCTGAGGGGGAAAGTGCGAAACTGTAAGGAGACCAATGACAGTGATACCCATGCTTGAATCCGTGACCATTCAGAATAATGTCTTTCAAGAAGATGAATGAGAGGAGGAGAGACGGGATGAAATTGGCTCAAAATCATAAACTGACGTCCATTCTAGGTTATAGCGAAGGAAGTTAATCAAGAAGCTACTTGATTTATATCCTTATTCCTGCGATTTTAACCCAGTAAAAGCCTATTAAACTTACGAATAGTCCAAACTTCAGAAGCACCCCATAGTTCCGGACACCGTAAGCTCTTCTTAAGAAAAGCTTATTGTACTTAATTTAGCCATTTTTCAGTCGAAAAACTAGTTTAAACACTATGTTTCCTGAGAAAACTTTATCAAATTCCATAGAAACATTTATTCTCTTTCCCAAAACCCTATAGAAATTGAAATTTATTGTATAACTTCAAGGCGGGGCACACTATCCATTACAACCCCCACCACCACCACCACCAACCAGCAACTCTTTAATGTATACAGAGTCTAATACATAAACACTTGTTTTACGGAGGACAAGGAGGGGGATAAAAGAGAAAGCGATTAATTTCTACTCATAATTATAAGGTGTCGTAGAGAATGAAACATATAGTTTCACGACATTAATTAATTTTGAACAGTTTTTAACAGTCTCACGGAAACACTGGGCGTAAAGCTAATTAATACTGAACCTAATATTTGAATAGAAAACCGCAATATGGTAGAATGTATCGAATGACTCGTGCCCATCACTCTATGAACAAGTTTCCAATTAAAACTTTTCAGCGACAAATTATCTGGTGCGGGTTTACAGGTCCAAGATATGTGCTAGCAGGTTGAGGTTAATGAGAAAAAAATGATTTGACGGATTACAAAATTATTAGTATTAGTGGCGTGACCAACAGAGAGCGTATCTGTACGCCAACAACAGACAGACGACCTGCTCAACACACAGCCTAAAATCCGTGACTTAACTCGAGCACGGGGGCCTCCCTCCCCGCTGAACCGCCCGATGAACAAAATTACGAGGATTCGACGCCTGAAAACGATTCGCAGGCTTGGTTCTCTTCAAGAGCCGAATTCACGGATTTGGCTCCATGAGAATTGCTGGGTGTGGGTCGTGGGAGTTTGTTTGTTTTTTTCAATTGATCTTGGAGAAGCCCGGGGTAGCTCCCCATGATAGTGGCCTGACGAAAAACCCGTGAAATCGCAAGATTTTGGAGGCAAATATCACACATCACGACATGCTGGTAGAGCTTACTATCTGAAATTCACAATGTTGCCCGTTTCATGTTTTAATTTCACGAATTTGAAAGTCTCGAGGATTTTTTTAAGTGTCCGAGGATGCCGTGGTCCTCGACAGCGCTTACACATGTTAGCCTCAAATTTAAATCTCTGCGAGAGTCAAAAACCGGGAGATTGCGAGTTCCGGGCCTAAGTACCCGCGAAATTACTAGTTTTCGGCCTATATTTTATCGAAATCGAAAGTTTCTGGTCTATAACTTCGCGAAAGTTATAAGTTTCGAAAAAAATTTGTGTCTAGTGGCCGCGAAACTTGACAAGTAAACCCCTACCCACCCACCCCCATTCACAGTCACTACAGCATCCTAACAAATAGTCACAAAGTCACAAAAATGTTGAAGCAAAAGCCACGAAAGTTAAAGTTTCCCGGTTCTTTGAGCAGCTGGATATTATTAAGCAAGTTTCACGGCCTGATTCAAGCAAAATTGCAGGAATTCGAGGCCTGGCCGACCCTGAGTACCACCCATAGCCTGAAGTATAAACGTGTAATTACAACATAAAAGAGCCAAGCATTTTGTTTGCAAGTTCGCGTTCCAAATTGAGCAAAATTATAAATTTCGCTGAACATCCGCGAAATTCCATAGTCTGGGGTCTTAATTTTTGCGCTAATGCAAGTATCAGATCTTAATGTCAGTAAAATCGCAATTGACTGGTCTTAATTTCGTATAAATTGCAAGTTTCGTGCTATAAATATCCGTCACTGACCCCCCCCCCCTCACCTCTGTAACGAAAGGAAGTATGGTGTTTTTAACTGGTTGCGGACCCTAAAGCTAGTCGTCCCCGCGACTGCGCCAATTTAGTGTAATTTCAACATCTTGATTTCAATGTTTGTGAGTTGTGAAGTACATTTGCGAATGAAATCACACGTATATATCTTAGCTGAACATACGCGAAAATGAAAGTTTCTGGTCTCTGGTCTTAATTTTAGCAAAATTGCAAGCACTGGGCTTTAATTTAAAAAAAAAAACTACAAGTTTTGATTCTTTTCTTGTGGCGGCGGATTCAACAGACCAGCCCAGCTAGTCGGCTTCAACTCTACCACAGAGCCCAGAACCCGAACGAACACCCAGGAAATTTGAAGGTCCATAATGGACGAGAACGATGGTGGGATTTTGGACTCACTCCCACCCAGAACCCACCCGGTGAATCCGCCACTGTTCACAGTTAAAACACCTGAGAGCGATTTCTAGACGGTAACTTCATGTCTGAATTTGAGAGAAAGTTCCGGGAATTGAAATTGGAGAGATAGGGCGCTAATTCACTGCTGTAATTGAAAATAAATTCTAATTAATAGCAACAATTGAGTCAAAATCGCTAATTTACTGCTAAAATCACGAAAATCAAGAGAATTGATAAAATTGAGAAAATTAGCAAATTCTTGTTTAATTTTGCGAAAAAGCGCTCATTCACAACGAAGATTTGAGACAATGATTATTATTGCGCTGTTTTCGAGGCAACGTCGTGACTGAAAATAATCGGTGTAAAAATTGAGCAAAATCGCTAATTATTTTATGTTTAAATAAATCCAGAAAAATCGCTAATCGACGAAAATTAAGAAAAAGAGCTACACGGCTTTAAACTGAGAAGAAAATCTGAGCAAAAATGGAGAAAACCGCCGATTCATGGATGAAATGGGAGAGGGGAGCGATCACGCACGGCAAAAATTAAAGAAAAAACGCTAATTCATTGATAAAATCGAAGACCAGAGCTATAGTTCGCTACTGGAATTCGAAGGAAAACGCTCATTAGTGACTGGAATTAAGCACAAGCATTCGATTTATTGCGATTTGTGGAGGCCTTGTACAGCTGTAATATTGCGAAAGTGAGCTTATGTGGCACATCCACGGCTATAATTAAGAAAAACACTAATTAGGGACTCAACGCTAGCAAATTCGCTCATTCGTGGTTAAAACTGTTCGGCTAAAATTGAGAAAAAGCGCTACTTCGAAGCTGTAATTGAGAAAATAGCGCTAATGTTGAGTTCTTAAGACAAGTTCGCGGTTAAAATTGGGAATTAGCGCGAAGAAATGTTAGGGGCCCCTGCTGCCAGTATAAGGCAACTATACAACCGAGTGAACTTACCGCCCCAACGTCCATTCCAGGGGTAGATACAATTATTCTACGCGAATGGAGGTAGAAATACTGTGGAGAAGCCCAGGAGGCCTACTGCCGGAGGCCTTTTTACGCGGTCATATACGTTAGCTGCCCTAGTGTGAGGAAAACCCTAAACGTACTACCCCCCTGACAATGGGTTTTCCAAGAGAGGCACGAATCTATCGTGACCCCTTACCATGTTCTCCGAAACGGGAATGTCTTGGCCCGCTAAGCTTAACGGATGATGCTTACGAACGATCTGGACCGCCAGACAATAGCTCGGGTCATTTCTATATTAACGGGGCTTATGATTACCAATCGACCATGAATACACAGCGGTCATTGTCATCACTCACTCGCAAGAACTCCTCTGTCAGATCAGCCAGTCTGAACGAATAATATATAAAAAGGTCATCAGCGAAAAGATGGTATTTGCAGTGCCTCAAGCAAACTGGAACGTCAGACAACATAACAGAAAGGAAATCAGGTCCCAAGACTGCTCCCTGAGGCACGTCGTCTGACTTAAGCATGAGCGAAGACGACGCCCCAGTCCCTGTATCCTCAACCACCTGGCTCCGCCTCCCAAGGTACGAGGCCACCCAGAGCAAGCTCGAGAAACCCAAACCGGCTGCTTTCTGTAGTAGAATCTTATGATTTACACGATCGAATGCCCTGCTAAAATCGAATTGAGCAACTATTGTCACCTCCCCGCAGTCGATCGCCATACTAAGATCTTCCACCACCTTGAGTAGCGCAGTCTGCGTACTATTATCGCTCTCTCTAAATCCCGACTAGATACGCCTATTCGACTTAAAAGTACCCCGTCATCTGCCTGTGCACCACCTTCTCCAGAACCTTTGATTAGCGTGGCAATACCGAAATGGGCCTATAATCACCCAGGGTCATCGGCCGTGGGACCTTAGGGAGCGCTCTCACCCTCGCAAATAAGAGATAGCCACTCCACGCACCTTCTAATTGAAAGAAGCCGGTAGACCGTCAACACCCACCGGCTCCGACCGCATCTCTATCAGGGTCCAAGCGATCTCCTCAGGCCCGACATTCTCGAAATAAAAATTATCGTCGGAATACGGGACAGCAACGTATTAAGGTCATCAACCGGCAGCGCCAGCGGACCACTCCCACTCTTCCCCCCACCTTATACCGAGCCCACGGAGCCGCTTCCAGACGATACGAGGGGCTTTATTTTCTCTTATAAGCTTATTAAAAAAAACAAAAAAAAACTGTTCTTTGCAGCCCTGACGGGAGTAATGACTGATGACATCGTTCCGCGTCCTATCATCCATCAGCCTCCGCGATCACCGCCACCGCCTCCTCAACGAATCTCTAAATCTCATCTTCTGACGAATATCGGCAGTGACCCTGGACAAGGGAGTCCTATTCCAGGTCATAACAACTACCGGCCGTAATAATGATGAATAACACAATCACTATACATAGAGATCCAGAGTTCTTGGAGCGGGGAGGGTGTCGCAAACAGTAACCGCTATCAAAGCCCTTATCCTACAAAGTATTTTGGAAAAATCCGTGATGGCACTGGTTATGGCTAACAAAATTCAACGTCCTCCTTCCCAGGAAAAAAAACCGCTTTCCAACTTGTTAAAAAAGTGTATTTTCTCTCTCTTGTGTAATGCCCTCCCGCCAAACCACATCCATGCGAGAAAAATCTTAAAAACTCCGTATATTTTTTCTTCCTCGCTCCATTACTTCTGGTTCAATTTTCTCATATACGCTGTATTAAGGGCTATAGACGAGAAAAACAAAACTCCGTGGGGGGGCATCATGAACTCCCACAGAGCGGTACTCCCCACTGTGCTTCAACACGTCAATTGAATAGAATTTTCATGATACACTTAAGCTACCAAGAAGAGCGATAAAATGTACAGTTTTTCTTCAAAAATTATTATTTTATTCCACATGTTGCTTCCTCTTGCGACAATGTTTTCGTCTGACATTCCTCCCTCTGCTCGCTGCTTGGTAACGTTTACCACGTTCAAGGATGAGAATACGGATGGAATTTATAGATATTAAATTTTCCTTCCGACAGTATTTTAATGCTAAAAGTGATCGTCGACACGCCCTTTAATGTTCCTTGTTAACTTCTAACGATTCATTAAACTAAAAAGTGTGAGCAATAGATAACGAGTTCTTAAGACTGAGGTGATGGAAAACAGGAAGAAAAGAGTGTAATAGCTATAATGAGCGAGACGAGAGTAAAGAGAGAGAGAGAGAGAGAAGAAGGTTTGCGCGCTATACAAAAAAAGTTAGCATTTCTTTTTCTTCGCCCTCCAACCTTTCATTTCTCCGAGAAATTCGAGTTATAAAAGAAATATTAACAGCATCTTTCAAATTAAATGGGAGTCTCAGGAAGAAAACATTCTCTCGCGGTAGCATCTTCAGCCAAGAGTATTACGGCGATGAGAGGGGAGATTATGAGGCAAAAAAAAGCGAAATGGAAGTTCATTTTTTTTTTTCGCTGCTAAGTTGAAGGAATTAAAAGAAAAAAAGGTGCGAACGCTTGACTTATTTTCCTTTTTTTTTTTCTTTTTTTTTCAGGAAAAACAACGGGGAATAATAGCTGGACGAACACAGTTTGTTCTTTAAATATAGAAACCCATTTCAAGACACTCTTTTTTCACCCATTTTTGGGTGTCTTATAGACTGGTTTTACAAATAAGAAAGCGTCGGAGAGAGGTCCACTTTAAAACCATATACCCATTCTCAGCACAGCCACCCACATAAAGTGATACAAACCCACAGGCGGGCAACATCTGTCTGAAAACGTTAGAATGGTAATTTGTGTGAATGTTTGCCATTGGGGGTGTGATGAGGGGGAAGGGGTTAATAGAATGAGTGAACAGGAAGGGTGAACCAGTTCGTATTTTCAAGAGACGGTGGGTAGGGGACTGCGGTGCAGCGTGAAAACTGGGAGGAAATTAATTTGTAAATGATCGTCTCTTTCGTGGGTACCACCTCTCACCAGCCACACGAGAGAGAGAGAGAGAGTGAGTGAGAGAGAAGCATATGGAGGACGTACAAGGGTCCAACGATAGAGAAGAGACCCTAATATTTGGAGACTGTGGAAGGGAGGGGGTATCCTCATCAGTGGGAAGCCGAGGTCTTTCAAATTATCTGATTATCCCCGAACCCACGATGTTTAGGCCAAGAAATCGTAGAGACATGGAAGGAGGAAAGGGGATTTGAGTGTTGGTACTGGTTCACAGCCCTATAAACTTTAATTCCCGTCTCATTAAATTTGATATTGCACTCCTTATTGTGCACGACTTCCTTCGTTTCTGTTCCCGAATAATTTTCACAGAGTGGAAAGGGACATGCCTAACGCTTTCCACTTCTCCATGTTCTTGAATTAATAGCTTCGGAACTAACAATTGAAAAACGATCGAACCTGGGTATAAGTTCAGTCATTTGGCGGAATAATCAGACCCCCGGTCAGGTGGATAAGTTTGACGGGCGTGGAATGTGTTTCTGGAAATGGGGGGGGGGGACGAAAATCAGTTGTTTTGCGGCACACTTCTGGCGCCGTCCCTCCTATGGGCTGAATTTGCGGTAATAGACCCGAATCCAGCTGATCCGGCGAGACCGCATGTACGAAACCGGATGGATTTTTGGTGGGCACTACGGGCCTTGAGTCCCAAGAGCAAGGCCTAAATGGTAGAGGACCTAAGCAGTCCTCAATTGAACCCCCCCCCGCCATCCCAACGCCGCACGCCAGCACGCGTGCGAAAATGCAAAATACTGTCATTTTTGGTCATCTTGGATGGGTATATGGACGAGGAACTGCCGCATTTCTCATAATTTGTCGTTGCCAAGAGACGCGCATGAACCCGCGTACAGCTACATCTTTGGATTCGGACGCAATCGCACAACTTTGGATTTGACGATCAATAAAACAAATTTCACCGGTTTGATCGTCAAAAAACCCCGATTTCGCCGGTTTGGCCTGTAAAAACAATTTTTTCCGTTTTTAACCAATACCGTTAAAATACCAAGTTCGCTGGGTTGGCCCCTCAAAAAAGGAATTTCACGAGGTTTAGTCTTTAAAAAAAAACCTTCACGAGTGGTTCGGCACTGAATGAACCAAAAGTCGAGAAACCAAATTCGCTCGATAAAAACCAATTTTGTCGATTTGGCTCACACAATACCGCAGGTTTGGCTTTTCGACAAAACCAATCTCGCGGGGTTTGGTCAATGGAAAAAAAAAAAAAAAAGTTCCAAAGATTTAGCTCCGAGTAAAACCGATTTCACGGGTTCGCCTCGTCAAAAAACATAATTTTACACGTGGATGGTTCACTCAAAACGGGTTTTGGAGCTCCAAAAGATCAATTTTGGGGGTTTAGCTCGCAAAAAAAAAAAAAAATTCGCGAGTTTTGCTCTTCAAAAAACCAATTTCGCTCATCCGCAGGGTTGACTCACTCAAAAAACGAATTTAATGCGAAGGAGGGAGGTTTTGTAGCTCTTGATAACCTAATTTTAGTGGATTTTGGCATTGAATAAAACCAATTTTACAAGTTTAGCTCTTCTGAAAACTAATTTCATGGATTTCACACATAAGTTCCCCACAAGGCTTGAAAGAGCCCAATCGCGACTGTCGTTGAGTTCGAAACAGCCAAACATGCGATGATTTTAGGGTTTTAGAGATCCAACTATGCGGTTTTCGAGAGTTCAAGCATTAGTGGGGGGGGGGGCAAATGCGATTTTAGAGTTTAAAAGAGAGCCAAATATGCAACTTTGGGGTTTGTTAAGCCGCCTTCACATGCAAGCTTTAAAAAGCTGAGCTGTGGGTCTTCAACCAATCAGAGTGCTCCACGCTGTGTACTCGGAGGGCTCTGATTGGTTGAAGCCCACAGCTCAGCTTTTTAAAGCTTGCATGTGAAGGCGGCTTTAAAGCCAAACAAGCGATTTCAGGGTTAAAAAGAGCCCACATTGTAAGATAATTATATGTAAGAGCTTGAAAGAGGCAAATATGCGAATTTGGAGAGGAGAAATAGCGAAATATACGATTTTAGTGATTTTGTATGAAATTCACGATTTTAGCAGTAGAAAAAAATCAAATACGCGAAGGAGCCAAATCGACGATTTTGCGCCACTGCGTGAAGGAGCCAAATCAGTGAAGGACTCATCCCCTTGCCAAAAACACACTTTCAAGGTCTTTGAAATCGTAGCCTTACAAGTTTTTGAGGTTCGAAAGAGCCAAATATGCAAATTTAGGGGAAACGCGAGGGCAAAATATGCGATTTTGGAGTTTAAAGCTAACAAAATAAGCGACTTTCGGATATGAGAGAACCAAATAAGCAACATTGGATTTGTTTGAGCTAAATAATACGACAAATGGCGAGATTGATACGGTCAAATATTCGCGACTATGCGGGTTCAAAATGGCGAAATGATCGATTTGGGCATTTTTAAGAGTCAAAAGTGTGGTTTAGGAGTTTGGAAAAGCCAAATTTGCGATTTTAAGATTTGGATGAGCAAAATTATGTGAATCAAGGGATGAAAGAGCCCTCCGAAGTGTTATTTTGAACTCTCAAAAGCTGCTTCTTGTAGCCACGAAACAAGAGCCAACCCCTAGAAATGACTTCTTGAAGAGCGAAATTTGGGGTTAAAACTTTAAAAAAGGTCAAATGTGCGATATTTGGTTTGAACGAGCTAAAAAATTGGATTTTCGGGATTTTGGTCTTCACGGGCATCGAAACAAACATCCAGCCCCGCTGAATGAAATTTAAAAGAATAAAAATGTGGTTTTCAAAGAGAAAAATCTCGCTAAATTGATTAATTCAAGGTTTCAAATCCATAAACTTGGTTTTCTGAATGAGCCAAGCACGAAAATTGTGATTCTTCGCAAGGCAAACCCACAAAAATACGGGTTTTAAAAGCATTTGAGTGACTGTCCCACGAAGTTTGTTTTTGAGCGGTCCCAGTCCCACGAAATTAACTTTTTGGGAGGATTCAAATCCAAAAAATTGTGTTTTTTTAAAATTCAAACCTTCGAAATTGGCCTCCTAAATGATAATCGGGTTGAATAATCAACAAACTGGGCACTCTATCGAACTAAACCTATGGCCGGTCTCGTGCCGCTATCCTCCCACCCATTGTGACTCTACGGACTCCCGGATGGTTGGAACTGCCGGCAGGGAAGGGCGTGTGACAACCATTTTATTAATTGTGATAGGATAACGCCGCGTTTGTACTTGCCTCCCTGTTAGCGTTATAGTTCCGGCGTGAGTTATAAATGGCCCAATGGGTCCTCGAGATTAGTATTTGGGTCACCTTAAAAAAACCGCGAATTTGGGCTGTCTAACAATATAATTTTTTTGTGTTTAATTGGCTATTATTGGCCATAAAACTAGTGATTTGTGTCTAGAATTCAATTATGAGGACAATAACCCCTCCCCCTTAATTTTGCAGGCTTTAATCCCTGAAAAAACAATTTCGCGAGGTTAAGTCACTGAAATTATTTGGGAAGGAGCGAAATCTTCCTAGATGTCTCATTTGAAGAGCCAAACTCGTGCGATTTTTTTCTTTAAAGAGCAAACCAGGCGAAATCATTTTGAGGGGGGGGGGGGT
The DNA here is from genome assembly GCA_038030265.1 of Corythucha ciliata. Taxonomy (NCBI): domain Eukaryota; kingdom Metazoa; phylum Arthropoda; class Insecta; order Hemiptera; family Tingidae; genus Corythucha; species Corythucha ciliata. Next base: position 5,328,554 of record CM075939.1, read on the forward strand.
AGAAACCCCTGCAAGATTGGGCTTTGGAAAGAGCCTCACCCTTCATAATTAAATATTTAAATTGAACTTTATGCTTTATAGACCAACGAACGGTTTCAAAATACGGTGCGGTTTAAACCCCAGTGGAAAAAAATAAAAATAAAATAAATAAATAAAGGAGCACAGCGTTTACAAAAGAAATACTTTCCCGGGGACTTGAAAACTTTCCCCCGTACTAACTTCTAAACTTTTAAACCACGTTCAAAGGAGAAGGGACTGCGCTACCCAGGTGGCCGGCCCAAGATTGTTTAATTATATCGGTAAAGAAACGGCGCGCGGCAAGTGGAGCGTGGAGGGTGGGGTCTCAAATAATGTTTTAGACCTTTTTTTTTCTGCGTTAACTTTTTAAAAACAAAAAACATGCCAAATTCAGTTTTTCGGTTAATCTACAGAGTAGTAAAAGTACTTGAGTGGTGTTTATGACCCGCCGACGAGGGTGGGAGGGAAGAGAGTCAAGCTGGCAAGAAAGTTTTCCTTGAATTGTGTTTATTTAGAAAAGAAAAGCGTGTCTAAAAACAAAGAACGGCGAAGGAACCTGTAAAACTCGTTGATCTGTTTGAATAAAGTCAAACTAACGCTTTTTAGCTGCGCTGAAATGAACCAACATTTTCTGGCAAAACTAATTTTGAAAATCACTTCGGCGACGTTGTACTAACAATGCTCGTCTATGCGCGCAGCTGAATGATTTCGCAGGTGTCAGGCCACCCTCCATGCACGCGCACCCACTGAATTCAATTTCGTGGATTTGACCCTTTTCAGAGCACAAATTTCACCGATTATTGCCAATTTAGCGGATCTTGCTCAATAAAACAGCCAATTTCTTATTTCACAAGAACGACTCCCTAGGAAATGCAGTTAGCCTTTGGCTCTTGTTGTGTTCACATCGTAATTAATCTTATTTATATACGTTTTATTATTACGTGCCTCTCGTAATGTAATTACTGTTTACTCGTCAACAGTTAATTTAATTCGCGAGTCGTGCATATTTATTCCTATTAGTTTTTCTGAACTTCGTACTTCTTGTTCATCGCATTTACCCTAGTTTGACGGTCGATTGATTGTCATATCTCCCGGTCTATTTCTCTGACCTTTGGGATAAGAGAGATTAAGGGCAACGAAATCTCCTCTCCTGCGCCCCCCGCAATGGGGAATACAAAAGACGAGTCTCTTTCGTCTAAAAAGCGAAAGGTAACGCATACTGATTCACCGTTTGTTTCTACCAATAGATTCGAGCCTCTCAGTGACCTCGAAGAGTCCAGCACGAATGCCATGGTAACCGAAACATCTTCCGCAAAGACACCAAAACCGCCGCCTATTTTCATTTGCAACGTTAATAACATAAACACATTCCTACGGGATATTACTGCATTAAAAATCGAAAACTTTCGTCACCACACAACCGATGGAAAGGTCAAAGTAAAGTGCGATACTATCGACGACTATAGAAAAATTGTAGATTACCTTCAAAAAAGCAAGGCCGAGTTCCACACGTTCCAACTCAAAAATGAGCGTCACTTCCGCGTCGTGGTTAGGGGACTTCACCCATCATGCGACACCCTAGAAATGATCAAGGAACTGGAATCGAAGGGATACGAACCAGCCCAAATGATCCCCGTATTCCATCCCGTAACCAAATCACCCCTCCCACTGTTCTTCCTAGATCTTAAACAAAATCCAAAGAATTCAGAAATATATTCTTTGGAAAAGTTATACTATTCAAAAATCAAGGTTGAACCACCCAGACCCCGTCGAGCAGTACTGCAATGCACGCGTTGCCAGGATTTTGGGCATACAAAAAACTATTGCCAACGAATGCCGAGGTGTGTCAAATGCAACCAAAATCATTCCACCGAAGCTTGCACTAAAGCTCCTAGCGCCCCTCCCACTTGTGTAAACTGTAATGGCCAGCACACGGCCAACTACAGAGGGTGTCCTGCATATAAAAAATTACAGCAGGTTAGGCCAGCTAATCCTCCAGCAACGGAGTGCCCTAGAAATGCGACGTCTAGCGATCCGAAACAATATTCTGCGTTCCCTTCGAGGTTACAGCCCACCGCCGATCCCCGAGGAAGGACCTACGCCACTGTAGTTACGGAAAATCAAGAGCCAGCCCTAGAGAGCATGCTCCGCAAAATCGACTCTTTAATATCATTGCTCCAGCCATTGATATAGATATTAGCACAGATACTTCCGGTTCTCCTACCGCAGAAACCATGAGCTCTACTCCTTCAATCTCCTCGATTAACGTTTGCACATGGAATGCCCAAGGTTTAAACAATAAGTACCATGACTTAGAGCTCTTCATTAAATGCCATAATTTGGATGTTATACTTATCTCTGAAACCAAGCTCTCCCATAACATACATTCGCACATCCCCGGATATAAAATCTACCGCTCAGACCACCCAAGCGGGAGTCGCAAAGGAGGCTCAGCTGTGATAGTTAACAATAAGATCCCACATGACCTGTTACCTCCCATTCAAGAGACTGAATTCCAGATTGCACGAGTTTCAGTACAATTCCAAGGTCGCCAGCTACAGCTGGGTGCATTTTATTCCGCACCGGAAAACAAGATGGTTCAATCAGATTTCTGGGGCATTGTCCATGCAATGAAGCCTCGTTTTCTCTTGGGAGGAGACTTCAATGCCAAGCACACTCGGTGGGGCTCTCGACTTGCCAGCCCAAGAGGAAGAATTTTGCATGACACCGTGATAGCCCACCAGCTGGAAGTAATCCATCCAGCCGAGCCAACTTACTACCCACACGACTCTCATCGAGCTCCGGATTTGTTAGACTTCTTCATAGGCAAGCACGTCAGTCATCTTTTATATTCCGTCCCAAACGTTACCAAAGAGTTGCACTCAGACCACTTTCCAGTAGTAGCAAAGCTCTCGCTCGAGTTAAGCCCGTCCCCCAAAGCGGGTCTTATTCGCCATCCTTTTAACTGGAAGAAGTATAGAGACATTATACAGGATAAAGTCGCGCTAAAAGTGCCTTTAAAAACTCCTAGTGATATAGATGCTGCGGTCTCTAGTTTCACCAACATAATTCAGACGGCCGCGAGTGAAGCTTCTGCAGCCAACTCAAGCTTTCCTCACGCATTCAAGCCATCTCCTATCATCGAACAGCTCTTAACTGTCAAGAAGAGAGCTCGAGCGGAGTGGATTAGAACCAAGCACCCTAGTGACAAGCTGCGATACAACAGGGCGACTAATGAATTGACTCAATCTATCCTAAACGAAAAGAATGCGGCCTCTCAAAACGCTATTACTGCTTTGACAGCCAAGGACGGGTCTCTATGGAGAAAGACAAAGATGCTCACAAAGGAGTCAAACGATTCTCCCCCTCTAAGAGTTGGCCAGGCATGGTATGCCACGTCAAGTGAAAAATGCAACCTCTTTGCTAATCTTCTCAAGGATCAATTCTCCCCACATACTTCGCATGATCCCGAATTCACAAATTACGTTGAAGACTGTCTGCGAGAACCTCTCATGTTGACCCCTTTTCATGATCACTTCACCCCTGGACAGGTAAGGAATGCTATAAATCGATCACCCTCAAAAAAAGCGCCAGGTCACGATGCAATAACGCAGCCTCTTCTTAAAGCATTGCATCGGAAAGGACTAGTGTTTTTAACACAAATTTACAACGCTATCCTGAGAACAACCCACTACCCAAACGTTTGGAAACATGCACGGATAGTGATGATAAAGAAGCCAAATAAAAACACAAATGATCCGTCCAGCTACAGACCAATCAGCCTTCTGACCATCTTTTCCAAGATATTTGAAAGGCTTCTACTTCCTAAGCTCCTGACTCACCTCTCTTGTCTTCTTCCCAATACTCAATTCGGCTTCAGGCAACATCACTCATGCCCTCATCAGCTTCATAGAGTTGTGGAAGAAATTCTAAAAAACATACGAGGAAAAGAAGGTGTGCCTCGGCGTATTCTTGGACTCTGAAAAGGCGTTCGACAAAGTGTGGCATTCCGGCCTGCTCTATAAAATAAAGGATCGAGTCCCGGACACTTACTACAGGTTGGTGCAGTCTTACTTGTCTAGTCGCACATTCTCTGTCAAATGCGGGGAATCCATATCGTCGCCTAAAGTAGCAACCTCGGGAGTGCCGCAAGGGAGTGTACTGGGCCCATTCCTATAATTGATTTACGTGCATGATTTTCCGTCTTCGCAAAACGTAACAGTAGCTCAGTTTGCCGATGACGTAGCAGCCCTCTGCAAAGCCGTTTCACTCGATGAAGCCAAAAATAGGATGCAGCAGTTCGTGAATAAAGTGAGCGTGTGGTGCCGGTCCTGGCGAGTACTAATGAACCCCAGTAAGTCGTCGCTAATAACGTTTACACTTCGATGTGTGCCCTCTACATCGATAGTATTGAATGGTAGTACTATCCCCTCTACCGATCAAGTTAGATACTTAGGGCTCACTCTTGATTCGAAACTCACTTGGGCATCCCACATTCAACATCTGGTGACAAAAACCCGTAACAGGTTAACCCAGCTTAAAAGCATACTTAACAGTCGATCATCTCTTCCACTCTACCATAAAAGGCTGGTATACGTCACTCTGGTAAGGCCAATTTGGCAATACTCCAGTGGGATATGGGGATCAGCTGCAAAGAGCCATATCAGACGGGTGCAAACTACTCAAAATCGTGCCCTCAGAATGATCACTGGGGCACCGTGGTTTGTGAGAAATTCGGTTCTTCACTCAGACTTGAAACTTCATGAAGTGGCCGACACAATAAAAATATCATACAGCAGGCTTCACTCTTCAATGGCAGCTCACCAAAACGTATTACTACAGGATCTTGCATCCCATCCCCCTCTCCCGCCTCAACAGCGACGGCTGAAAAGGCAGCGTCTTCAAGACTCGCTGAGCAATTAAAAATTGCACTACTTATGACTGTGATACTGGCTGTGATACGGAATAATAACCTTTAGCTGATGTGATCATAATGTGATGTTTCCAATCTCCAGTCCCACGCTTCTGTATTCAATCATTGTGATTCACAACTGTAATATTCTAAATGAATAAAAAGTTATCAAAAAAAAAAAAAAAAAAAAAAAAAAAAAAAAAAAAAAAAAAAAAAAAAAAAAAGGAAATGCAATGTCACAGGGTTGACTCATTCAAAAAACAACTTCATGAGTTTTCTCACTTTTAAGCGCGAATGTGGAATTTTCTCAATTTTATTAGCAGAATTAGCACTATTTTCTCCATTTTAGATTAGCGTTTTTCTTCATTTTAGCCGTGAACTCGCGTTTTTCTCTTTTTCACACGCGAAATAATAGCGCTTTTTCCTTAAAGAATCCGTGAGTTGGCGTTTTCTTACTTTCCAACTGTGAATTTGCACTATTCCTCAACTTCAGCTGCGAGAATTTTTTCTCAATTTTAGCCAAACATTACCGGATCTGCGGTGGGTGGTAGGGGGTGAGGGGAGCCGCCAGAAGACTCGACTCCATGCCCCCCGAAAATTTCTATTAGTGGCTTGCAAATGTTGAAACTGCGACGATACGATGCCCTACAAACGCCAAAACTGCCAAAAATTCACACACTGCCTATTATAAATGACCAAACTGAGCGCCATCCACAGACTACTGACTATTTTCATTCAAATAATGTTAACTGACGCTGTAGCGTACTGGTGTGGTCGGTGGTGGGAGGGGTTGGAACGCCCATGGACCAGCATTCAGAGGGGGGCCCACGAATAGTTATAAAATATGAAAGAATAGATATTTTTAAGTTTTAAAGCGTTGATGTGCGGCCAATATTGTGATTAAGCTCTCATTTGCCGCTAATATTAAGGAAAATTCGCAAAACTATCGGGATATTTTAAGGCAATTTCGCCGCTAAAATAGAGAAAATACGCTAACCCTAAATTATTAAAGGCCCCAAATAGGCGGCTCAAATTTGGAAGACACGCTATTGTTGAGTTCATGGGGAAAGTACGCGGCAAAAAAAAAATGGGAAAAGCGCTAATATTCCCGGCCAAAAGAGCGAAAAAGCACTAATGCGCAGCCCTAATTGAGAAAAAGCGCTGATTCCCGCGGAAAAGTAGCGATGAATCGCTTTGCCGGCCAAGCTGATGTTGAGATATGATATTCCCGACGCAACTTATTCATGCGGATAAAATTGAGAAATGTGCTAATTCGCGGTTAAAACATTGAAAGTAGGCTAATTCGTGGATACAATTGAGAAAACCCGCTAATTGACGGCTAAAATGGAGAAATGGCGTCAATTTGTGGCTAAGATTGACAAAGAGCAGTCATTCGCCGCTACATTTTTTAAAAAAGCCAATTCGCGGATTAATTCGCCGGAGCTAAAATTGACTAACTGCGAAGGTACTCCGCTACTAAAATTAAGAAATAAGAAATTAAGAAAAATTTGAGAAAAAACGGAACGGCAAAAAGTAGGAAAAAGCCCTGATTTGCGGCTAAAATATAGAAAACCAGTTAATTTATGACCAAAATTGTGAAAAATCACTTACACACGGCTAAAGCTTAGAAAGTGCCCTAATTTGCCGAAAAATCGCCAAATAACGACTACAAATGTAAAAATTGCTAAAAATTCATGGCTATGATCATGATGAAAGTGCTGTTCAAGGCTAAAATTGAGTAAAACGCTAATTCACAGCTAAAATTGAGTAAAATGCTGATTCGTGGCTAAAATTTAGGGAAACAGAAATCCGTGGTTTGTGAAGGCAAATTCCGGCCTAAAACTGAGAAAAGGCGCTAATCCATTGGTACAAGTGAAAAAAAAAAAAAAAAATTATAATGCGGGGCGAAAATAGTTTATACACCGCTAATTTGTGGTAAATATTGAGCTGCTGCTGGAGAGGTACAAAATCGCTAATTTACAGCAGTAATTGAGGAAAGCTCCCATTCGTTACAAAAATTGGAAATACGGGATAACGATATACCTTGCCGCTAAAATCAGGAAAAAGTGGTAATTCACGGCAAAAATTTAGAAAATTGCTAATTAAATGCAAAATCGCTATTCGCTAATCAAAATTGACATCAAGCGCTAATTAGCGGCTAAAATTGAGACAATTTTGAATCACAGACAAAACTGAAAATAATCGCTAAAGAATTCGCGGCTTAAGGACCATGACCAATCGCTGGCAATCGCTATTTAAGGATAAAAGTGAAAAACGCTCATTTGCGTATAAAGTCTGTAGAAAAAACGTCAATGCGCGGAGGGAAATGAACACAATTTGCTAATTCACGGCTAACATTTTGAGTAAAACGCTAATTCACGGCTAAAATTTACTACAACATTGACTAACGGCTAAAATTTAGGAGAAAAAAAAATCCGATTTGAAGGCAACTTAAGGCCGAAAACTGAGAAAAAGCGCTAAAAGTTTAAAAACAAAAATAAAGGGAATAATGCGGGGCTAAAATAGTTCATACACCGCTAATTTGTGCTGACTATTGAGAAAAATCACTACTTAGCGCGACTGAAATTAAGACTAAGGGTAATGGGCAGCTCTGTGAGAAAAAGTGCTAGTTAGCTGCTAATTTTCAGCAATAATGGAGGAAAGCTCCAATTCGGGGAGAAAATTTTAAGAAATTGCTAATGTGGGATAAAAACGTAAACAAATGAAGTCTGTCCGAATATGTAGCTACTTTGCGGCAAAAATTTAGGAAAATTATTAATTTGCGGATAAAGTGAAGAAAAATGAAGCTGTAATTCCCCCTCCTATTGAGAAAAAAATCCTATTTATCCAATTTCGGCAAATACACCAATCTGTGGCATCAGAAGGCAACTTCGGGGCTGCTAAAACCCGGCCCGGCTCACCCTCCTTCCCGCCCCACTTCGTAAGGCCGGCACCGCTAAGAGTTAAGTCGCCCAGTCGAACGACGACTGGGCCCCGGCGACCAGGCTCGGGGGCGAGGTCTGTGAATGATTTGAAACATATAACCACTGTAAATTAAATTACCAGTTTTTTGGGGGAAAATGAATCGCCTATGAGTGGTGAAAGGGAAAACGGTTTGTAGAAAGGGTTCCAATGTCTTTGATTCTTCAACCTACGCAATTTCATTATACAATGCGGACTTTAGTAGCTGCAGAGAGGGGGAAAAAATGAAGGCAGATGTACGCTATATTCACAAGAGTTGGATGTAGGCGGAAAGAGAGAGAGAAAAAAGAAGATAATCAGTCAACATAAAAAAAACAAATATGGCATGGGGAGGGCCGAGTTGGAAAGAGCGTGAAGTAGCGAAGAAATATTGGCTGTGTTGACTCTTCTAATACGTCACTCGACTTACCCATTCGTGCCACACCATTCGAAGAGTGACAGGTTCAATTTGTAAAAACACATTCGCAACGTTACCATGCATGCGGGAGAAACGTGCTGAATGAAGTGTCTCAATTATAATGAACAATGACGCGATGAGAACTGAAATACAGTACGGTCTGGAGCTAACTTTAAGACTCACATATTAGGCATTAAAGTCAGTTTAAGGTAATTGTGAGCAACTCTACAAGGAGGAGGGAATATCTTTTAAATCGTACGGGCGAAAAAGAAAAATTGCATTTTAAAAAGTTCAAACAGAATTTGATGCAGCAAAATTACCACGGAGCCATTATTGGTTTATTCAATTCAATATTACTTTAAGATCCTTTCTTGTAAAACCATAAAAACAGCGAATAAAAATTTAATTAAACGTTTGGCCACATTACCCCATGCGTAAAATGGAAAAGGGAGGAAGAAATACATGAAACCAGAGGTTAATAACGTTTTGTCGGAAGCCTTTAAAAACACCCAGACAAAAAAATATAAAAAACACATAGCATTATACCCCTGAAAATTAATGCCTCGGGCTTTGTTGTTTTAGAGCCAGTTCTATTCACAGAAAAAAAACCCTTCTGCGTGATTTGAAGAAGAGGGTGTAACGCAAATATTCATAATTGTTCATATAAAAGTGTAGGACGGCTGCTAATGGGGTTGTTTGGTGGGGGGAGGGGGAGATCATCATCTTTACCACCATTCTCAACATTTTTTCTTCCCTCATTTCCTTTAACACGGCTCTCATTATAAAAACCAGTCGCGTAGCTTCAATCTTGATGAGAAAAAACGAATACAAAAATATTGTAATCGCATGAAAAATACGTAAAGAAGCTTTCAAACATGTACACATCAATATTTAGGAACAAAAGTAAAACATTCCGTTAATACAACATTGGATGTCTGAGAAAAGAAAACCGTGTGCCCTCTCTACCAATTCTAAATGAAATGAGGTTCGTAGAAAAGGAGATTTTACGTTTTAAGCCCTCATCATTCTCTTTCAGAGCAAGCAAGAGAAGTGTGAGGGGGGGGAGGGAGTGACAGAGAGCTTGCGATAATAAAGTTTGTTAGAATTAGGACCCTTATAGAAAAACTCGAAATGGCAGTGTGGAGGTGATGGTGGGAGAGGGGGAGGTGTCTTTCTCCGTAACTAACTCTTCAGGTTTCCGTCTTTTTCTTACACTTCCCTCTGCGGCCTTTTCAGAATCCCCATCCCCCACCCCAGGATGCACTATCACCCAGACAAGTCTGATCCTCCTTATAGGTAGGCGAGTAAAGGAAAATAGCGCCGACAATGAACTAAGCGAGAAGGGGAAACGTTAAGAAGATATTGCGACTGAAAAACCTTTACTGTGATGCAAGAAGGGAAAAAAAAATAAGCCCCCCCCCCTTCCACCGTTATTATAACGAAGAAGAAACGTGTTCGTTCTGTTTAATGTTTAATTATTTTCCGGAGCAATGCTCTCAACGTGATCAGCGGAGTTATAGCAAAGTCAAAAGAACTTATGTAAAGAGGAGAACTTTCCGCCACTTAATTACTTTCAACGAAGCTGAAAAAGCGACGGAAAACTTATCTGGAATATTACACTTTTTGCCTTTTCTGCCCAAAGACGCGAGCTTTAACGAAAAAGGGAACCTTTTGAGTAGTGCGGAAAAATTGGCAATTTTCATACTAAGGGGATCATTCAAAATGATCCATCATACCACGTTCAGAGCGATTCACGACGTTTTGTTTCTAATTACTTTTAGGGAGCTATAACCATTTTAAATTGTTTAATCTGAATCAGACAGTTGGCACGCACAGAAGCTTGTTTATAAAAAAGTATTGCAAGCTGCTTACTGGCGAGTTATGGACCGATAAATTTAAACCCTTCAAAAGATTTGAATCGAGCAAGGTTTGTATACAATAAGTTCTGTCCCCCCCTTTCCCTTATTCATCTCAGATTTAGAGGACGTTTGAATTGCACAATAGACAGGGATTCAGGATTATCAATCAGCCTCATAACTCTAGGGATACTTCGAGATATAAGGTGGAAAAGGGGTTTGGTGGCAGGCGGCGTGGGGGGGGGGGGTCCATGCACTACTGAAGTGACAATACTCATAACACAGTCGTCCCCTCAAGGGGAAACGCTCTCAATCACCTATTTCACTAGTCCACTAGACCTTCGAACGTTTCCATGCAAATTACACTTTGCGAGATCCAACAGCCCCCCTCTCATCCTCCTACTCGTCCCGTCAGTGATGAATATTGTTATTCATATTGGCACAGAATATGAATGAAAAACAAAATCTGTTACAGGTGAATTGGTACGCTCTGGGGCTAATGCCTAGGGGTGTATAAACATTGTGCAAGTGAATTGTGAGATTTAGAAACTAAAGTAACAAAAATTTAACATGAAGCCCGCGAACAGCTCTCTGTTTTTTTTTTTTTTTTTTTTTTTTTTTTTTTGTCAATTTAATGAAGAATAACTGTATTTATTAAGAAGAAGTTTCATGGAACGGCGAGGCCCACGTTTTACTTTACGAGCTATATTAAACTTGCATTCTTACCGAATTTTCATCACCAAACGCTTTTTCACGACCGGTCGGTCATGATGAAAATAGCATAACTTCAAACTGGAAGAAAAAGTCTTAAGACTGTTGACGGTGAAGCTTTGAAAATCACCCTGAGACAAGAGATGGCGCTGTACATCGCGGGGAAAAAATTAAAATGGGAAATTTTAGTACGAAAACTATACACCAGAATTCGTTTTCCTAACTTCTTACTTGAAGCCCTGATATTTGAACATTTTCGCATCTAGGTATCTTTTTGAGTCAGAAGTCAGAACTGTCAGAAGAAGTGCCCTTGACCCCGCGAGTTTATTACAAGTGAAGAGTGATCTGATAACGATAATGCCTCAGCCAGTGTCTAGTGATGCTCTAATTGAAATCAGAAACGTACCAATTTCTCTTCAAGTTGTAGTGTATACGAAATAGGAGTGCAATAAATAAGATGACATTATTATTGTGTCAGTCATTATCCCGAGATATAGATTTTAGGCGAAAGCATAACGCCTGGAAAACAAGCCCAAGGAAACGATCAAGTTGCCGTCAGAAAGAATTATTTTTCTTTGACTGAGTACACGTCGGAAAATTAGACTGTCATACCAAACCTGATAATTTTTACGGAAGATAATAATTATTGACTATTCGACAATTGTACTGTTTCTACCGATAAATTCGAAATTTGGGCAGTATACGTCGAATTAGCTAGCGCTGTTAGTGCTTTGGATAATGACTGTAAACATGACTATTGATCAAAACTATCCCTTGAAACTACGATTACGATTCATTATTTCTCGACTGTGAATGGAAAACTTGCATGAATGCCCGATTTGGGGGAAAAGTATACCGGTGAATTGACACATGCGGACAAGTATATTAACAGTAGTTCCTGACCGATTGGTGCTTCTGGTGATTTTGAATAAATTTCAAAGTTCTTCAGGAGGGGATTGATGGTACGAAGGAAAAATGACGTCAATGTGCAGTTTTGAAGCATTTGAGGAAACTTACAAATAACAAGAAAAATTAAACCCCAGAAAACGCGTATTCCCCCCTCTTCCCAACACCATCCATTTCATTAACTGCCCTTTGACGCAATCAAACCCCCACTCAAAATTTTTAAAAATTCGCCTAAAAAAACCCTTGATTGATTTCAATGTTTAATGTGGGCAATTGTCTTGTTGAAGCGCCCTCTTCAAGAACCAGTGATTGAAAAATGTGCAAGTTCCCCATTGGTGATTTATCGGCAGAAGAATATGTATGCGCAGAAAACTACGACTTTCACGCCAAGTCGTGAGAAAAGAGGTCTCTCTCTTTGCTGCTCTCTAGAAAAACACATAATTTGATAGATGTGAGACCTATACCGGGTGTACTTGGTCCACGTGGCACAAATAAAGCAGGTGATTCTAGACCATATTTACGTCAAAAAATGACCAAATATACCATGGTCCGAATATCAACCGTTTCCGAGAAAAACGCACTTTTCCGCTTTTTCAACGCATCGCTGGTTTTCTTCAAATAAACTGCAATAACTCTCACAATTTTCGTCGCACGTAATATTGTAGCACGCCACTGAAAAAAAGGGCACAAAATTGTCTTTTTATTATGTCTAAATGGTTTTGGAATCAGCTTGAGTTGAAGGCCGTTAATGCTGAGCTGAATTCCCAATTTGTCCTATTTTACCATCAAGCACGTGTTTTCTAACAGCTTTAATTTCACTCACAGCACATCGAGCATTCGTTATGAAACACGAATGATACAAAAAAAAAATAAATATATAAATCGAAATACCTATTGTGTTTTGTGTGGGCCCTATGAGGGGGGGGGCGTGTATGAGTGAAGAATTCACTGCATTCGTATTTTTATAATTTTCTGAGTCCGAATTAGCGATTTGGATTTAATCATCCACCAATAAGACGATAATTCTCTTTTATTTCCAGTGGCTACAACAGCCTTATTTTGGCGATTACACTTGACAATTTCAAACCTTTGTCCAAATATCTTGGCTGTTACAGTGACAATGTCCGTTTCATCGTAGGTCATTGGAAAGCTTTTTTAAAGAAGAAGTTTTTTCCGCAGAGCGACTCATCTTGATAATGCTGTGTGCGAAATTAAAGCTGTTAGAAAACCCTTGTTTCGTGGAAAAAGAGGACTACTTGGAAATTCAGCCCAGGATTAAGGGCCTTTAACTCAAGCTGATTGATTCCAAAACCACGTAGACATAATAAAAATACTTCATTATTACGTGCGACGAAAATTGTTGGAGTTATGGCAGTTTGCTTGAGGAAAACCAGCGATGCGTTAATTGTGAAAGGAACTCGCAATGGATATCATTCCACTTCTCTCTTGGAGTGCTCAATGTGTGTACTCAAAAGAAATGTGACCTCAGAAAATAATCAAACTTCGCGCACAACAAACACAGCAGCTGTTATGCGCATACTATCCATTGGCGGTGGTTTTTCCCACCGTTATGGAGATACCATCCATGTCTAGCGACACTAAGGCACTATAAAACACGAGCACTGCAACACGGAAATCGGCGCCATGCTTGGTCCCTCACATGATTATAATTATCACCTGATCTCATTGACAAGTAATATTTTTTGATTTATTTCGATCGCGTTCCGCGTTTGTTTGCTGTTACGATGACAATTTTTTCATTCATGATATTTTGTTTACCCTAACAACTGAGGGACCAAGTATGGCGCTGAAATCCGTGTTGCAGTACCTGTGTTTTAAAGGTTCTCTAGCGACACTTGAACAAGATTGAATCGAATCAGGACGAGCCTTTGAACGAAGCGGCCAGGTATAATGCCTATGACTCACAAGGCACAAGGGCGTAAGGAGTTCGTTGTGTGACTCATTCTTTGTATCATCTTTAGATGAGAAGAGTATTAAAATGACAAGATTTAGTCCAGTCAAAAGGGGAATTGGCCGGGACAAACGTTTAGAAGTAGTTTTGTCAACGGATCTTATGTTTCTTGGGGTGCTGAATCCGAATCTGAACTTTGCCAACAAAAAATCGATCGGCTGCACGTCGAAAATCGCAAAAAAACTGGAAATTTTCTTACTTTTTATTCTCAATCGGTTATATCTCTGGAACTAAGTACTTTTCGATGATTGCGCTCCCATTTTTGAAATAGACTAAGTTTACGACTATTTAAGCCCAATTGTATCTCCGTACGACTAATGGTTCCTGAGATATGGCCCGTCAAAAATTGACCATTTTCTGCCGCTGACGGAAAATTGGCTGAAGCCTGAAGCTGGAAAAACTGATAAACGCTTGGCAATCTCTTTCAGATACACATCCTTCCATTTCCTAAAAAAATCCTGAAGATTCCACGTCGGGTGTTGGCACTGCACGATCTAAAATTTGGATTTGAGGGCCCTTTTGTTCGATTTGGTGAAATATCTCTGAGACCATCGGCGTAGACTAATCATGGGCGTAGCCAGCGGTGGGCAGTTGCCCTCCACTAGAATCAAAAGCGCAGATTTCGTGGGGGGCAGGTGCCCACCCCCCAAATCCCATCAAAAAGTTAAAATTCAACACTTTTTTAATGATTAAAACTTTCGCAGGAATTGCTCAGCATCAGAACCAATTACTCGAATTTCGCCTACTAATGCATACACCAATTTCGCTGTTTTTTTTTATGAAAACCTTTTGCACATTACAATCTCTGCCTCACTAAGCAACCAGTATCACTGATTTCGAACACTAAGACATCACTTTTACTGACATTTCTTCCTCAAATGTCTTTTATTTCGATCCATAAAACCAATTTTGCGGTTTTTTCTCACTAAAAAAAAACAACACATTTTCGCTTAACTTGATTAATGTTTTTTGAAAAAAAAGTTCTCTGACGATGCCTTCGGCAAAAGAAGGCGAAAGCTCAGGAAACGAAGAAGAAGAAGAAAAAAGCCAAAACCACAAAAACATAACATTAATCAAGTTGTATGGCTTAAAAACTGGTAATATTAATAACCCATTTTCTTCATTTTAGCCGTTAAAATGTCTCAAAAAACCGTGAAATTACGCAATTTTATTTATTATTTCAATTGCGGCCATCACTGGGCATAGCCTAACCGCGAATTGGTGCGTTCGATCTGTCAACTTCAGCCGCAAAAGAACAGTTTTTCCACAATTTAACCTGTGAATGAACGCAATTTCTCAATTTTAGCCACGACAATTCCATCAATCAACAACAAACGGTGAAAATTTTGCCAATTCGTTTTCCCTCAATTATAGGAGCAAATTGGTGCTTTTCCCCAATTCTGCCTTGAGCAATTTTTTCCCCCTTCAAATTGTAGCAGTGATAAGGTCCTCATAACCTGCATGTGAGCGAATTTCATTAATTTTGACTTGGACGTTGCATCGCGAAACCAATTTCACCTGCGAACGAACAATTTTCCTTAATTTTAGCCGTGAATATAAGCACTTTTTCAAAAATGTACGCGCTCTTTCTTAATTGTACCCGCAAACTTGCCATTTATGTATATGTATGAAAACGGTAAATTAGCACTTTTTTGCAATGTTTACCGAGATGTTTGTTTGAGAAACCACGACCTGGCGCCTTCTCTCAATTTTACCTGCGTGAATAAGCACCATTTCTCAATTTTAGCCGTAAATTGGCGTTTTTCCCCAATTTTAGCCGCAAGTGAGTGATTTTTCTCAATTCTACATTGAAGGGCAATTTATTTTGGCAATTTATTTTAGCTGTGTAAAGAGCTCTATAACCCGTGAATTAGCGCATTTTCTTAATTTCGTCGCGGACTTTGCAACGTATATTTCACGTAACTTCCAAATGATAAGGCTTATGAAAATTTCTTCCGTTGGACGCGAGCGTTTCATAATAAAAAAAAAAAGTGTGCTCTTTCAGGGTTTGTCACCTAAATTACCCTAAAATTGTGACGAATGTGCC
The DNA here is from genome assembly GCA_038030265.1 of Corythucha ciliata. Lineage (NCBI taxonomy): Eukaryota > Metazoa > Arthropoda > Insecta > Hemiptera > Tingidae > Corythucha > Corythucha ciliata. Next base: position 5,344,355 of record CM075939.1, read on the forward strand.
TGCTGAAGTAGAGGAGACGTACCTAATTGCTCCCTGTATGGAGGTGACGGCCTTCAAAGAGAGCAGCAACATGGCCTCTTTTCCCCCTAGAAGCTGCTGCCCATCAACACCTGTTACGCACCTTGCAGGTCCCAAGTGCTATACTTCATGAGTGCTAATATGTCGTTTATTTTCACTATTGCTACTGCTTTCTTTGGTTAAGAATCTACTCTACATCACTAGCATGGTGTTAATTGGCAGTAGTTAGAGTTTGGGGGTTTGAAATTCCGATTAAGGACTTCTAAAAACATAATAAATGAGCGGAAACCATGTTTTAAACCCTATTACAAGATATGGCGTGGTGAAAACGCCCCAAAAACACGATAGTTAAAAATCCACTCAAATTTCGCCGTGTTGCCGGGGTTGTAACGTTGGGCAAAGTTAAAAATCAGACTCAGCACACCTGAAAACATTAAAATCAGTCATCAAACTTAGTCCCGGAGTTTTTTCCTGTAACTACCCCGTTTGGTAACCTGCTTCCTTGACTACAACTTGCTTTAAAAACACCACTCGACATCCCAGAGTTTAATATTTGGAAGCAGAAACGGCGCTCTGTGATTCTGCCTGATGTGAAAATCCCAGAAGTCAGAAAAGCGTCAGGTTTGAGGGTATGACATTGTTTGACGACTTTATGACAAGGTGAGGCTAGAAAATTGGCATTGCAGGGAAGGGGTAGCCTTACTTTTATGAGAGAATTGACAAATAAGCTTCTTAACCACCGCTTGTCCTCAGCTAATCGTCGTGATATTCTCTTTATAGTTTATCTTTCTTTAAAAATCAACTTTCCTGAAAGCCTGGGGGGAGGGGGTAGTTTCCCCCATTACCCCCCGCCCATATTGGATCAGCCCCAGCGACGAGTTCTTCGAACGCTAAAAATCAATTGGTTCGTGCGGGGGTTAATCAGTATTAAACTTATTTTATTCTTATTCTGCGAGTTCTGTTTTTTAGGCAAAAAACAAAAAATGAAACAACTCCCGAAGACGGTAGATTGTTTCGCCGGCCTAGCCCGGAAAAAGATCCTCACGTATTTTTCAGCCCACAAAACTCAAAAGACATGAAAGGAAAAAAACAACATACTTTCTGTAACCTTGAGGGAATTGTTGGACAAGTAGGGTAGCTATGATAGTGAAGTTAGAGGGGGGTTGGTAGCATCTCGAGTAATTGTATAGAATCCACCTTTTCAAACTAGCCGCAGCACAGCGCCACGAGGTGGAATCCTCATTTCAACAAAAATAAAATTGCTATTAATTAGGAATAAATTCTTAAAACAATACGAAAGTGTGATGAATACGTTTTAAAAAATTGTGACTGTATTCTCAACCTATTTCCTCAAATATTTACGGTGAGAATAAACATTTTTATCGAGGCCACGAATTTTAAAAAAATTAAAATAAAATAAAAATTGAAATTTGAAAAAAGTGGATCCATGAGGGCCATGAAGGGCATGACTTTATCCGGCCCCGCACCTACCTACCAATGCCGCAAGTCACACAGTTGCAAAACAGGCACAGTTCTCAATCTCTGATAATTGAAACAATTGGAAAATAGAGGAAACCTAAAGGCAGGAAAAGTCAATCAACAACTACCTACGTAAAGTGAACTATTAGTTTGGTAAAAATACGCCTTCCACCGAATGAAGTGAGCTCAGCGCAGTGGTGGAGGGGAAGCTCTCCTGTCCCACGGCGACCACTGCGATATTGTGACCCTCAAAATTAGGGGTTTTTATTGAGCGAAATCCTGGAAATTAATGAAACCAGTTTAAAACGGTTCATAGGGCGAAAAATGACGCAATCGGTCACCGAAATATGCCACCCAGCAAAATTGGTCTACTGGCGAACAAATTTCCAAAATTAGCTGTTCACAAAATTGACAGCCTCCTCATAAAACTGACCTTTTCCTCATAAAATTGGCAATTACCTCATAAAATTGAAAATTTCCTCATAAAACATACAATTTCGTAATAAAATGTACTATTTCCTCGTATAATTGACAATTTCCACAAAAAATTCACAATTTCCTCATAAAATAGACAATTTCATCATAAGATATACAATTTCCTTATATGATGATCAATTTCACCATGAAATAGACAAATTCCCCTTAAAATTTATCATTTCCTCATAAATGTGAAAATGTCTTCATAAAAAAGACAATTTCCCCTTAAAATTGAGGATTTCCTTGTAAAATGGTCAATTTCCTCAAAAAATAGACAATTTCCCCAAAAATCTATCATTTCCCCATAAAAGTGACAATTTCCCCGTAAAATAGACAATTCCCCATTGTGATTAATCAATATGTTCCAATGACAAAAAATACAACTATTGAGGATAAGTTACGATTCCCTCGTGAAATTTACAATTTCCACGTCAAACTGACAATTTCTTCTTCAAATTGACAAGATTTTAATTAAATTACCAATGCACTAATGAAAATGCCAATTTACTAATAAAAATGACAATTTCCTCGTAGAACTGACAATGCTGTCCTAAAACTAACGATTCCTAGAAAATTTAAGATTTCCTCTTGAAATTAACAATTTCCAATTCGAACTAGCAATTTCTTTACAAAATCAAAATTCATTCAACAGGGGTTCCTGATATTATTTTCTTCACGAAATTGTCCATTTCCTTATTACATTGGTGATGTATTCATCAAATTGACACCTTGTAGACTGAAAATTTCCTCATAAAATGAACCATTAAGCTCCTAAGCGTAAGATATCTTTAAAAAATGGAAAGTTTTCTTATAAAACAGACAATTTCGTTATTAAATTGACAATTTTTTCGTGAAACCGACGAGTTTTTTTTTATAAAATGGACAATATGTCACCTTGACATTGATCTTGGTGAAGCTTTTCGCATATTTGTTGCCCTTGACGTGGTATTTCACGCGAATTTTGTTTTGAATTTGGCGATTCACGTGAGTGTTTTCTCGAATGTGGCACTTTGCCCGTTTAAGGTCGATACATCAGTGCCGTGAACGGGACGTGCCCCGTCCGGCAAATAGAATATTACTCTCAATGGACATTGAAGGGTCACGTCCCTGACACGTGCCGGATATGTGTGAACGAGTCTCTCAATTCCCATATGAGAATAATATTTTACTTGTCGGACGTGCCCCGCCCGTGTCCCGGACGCGAACTAAAAATGCCTAAACGAACCCCTGAAAATTCCCGCCCAGCTAGATCGACCCTTCGCGTGGCAAAAATTATCAAACTAGCATATTCGGGCCTTGGCTTGACGGATTACTTGCGCCCTGAAAATGCGGCTAAACTGACTATTCACGTCCACGCCCCAAAATTCAACTTGATAATGGCTGAAGGCTTAAACTGATTATGTGCGCGCTGAAATTAGCCTATAACTGACGATTTTCGATCTAATTATGGCCAAACTGCGTCTCTAAGCGCCATAAAAATAGCTAAACCGACGATTCACGCCCTGAAAAAGCCGAAACGGACGATTCGCAGTTCTATGAATAGCAGATTCAACGACCGACCATTCGTGCACCAAGGATTAATGGCAAAATTGACCAATCGCACCTTGACACAACTATTTGCACCCTAAAAATGGCAAAAATTACTATTCTCACCTTGAAAATAGCTAAACTGACTATTTGTGCACTGGAAATTGACAAACTGGCGCCCTAAGAATGCCTGAACAGGTGATTCCTGCTCCAAAAATGGTAAAATCGATCGTTCTCGCGCCGAAAATTGCCAAACTGACAGTTTCGCACCTTCAAAATATCCAAACAGACAATTCTTCCCCCTGAAAATAACCAAACTGAACATTCTCACCTGCTTATAATAAAATGGCATAATAAAATGGTCAAATTGGCCATTTTTGTTGTAAAAATGCCCAAACTGGCTATTATAGCTCTAAAAACGGAAAAACTGACCATTTGAACCGGCCGCGCGACCCTATACGAAAACCCGACGATTCCTGTCCTGAAAATGCCACACTGCTCATGCTCTAAAAATTTGACAGTTTGCGACGTAAAAATTGCTAAACTGGCTAACTACGCCAAAAAAGTAACTAAACTTACTCCATAATATAATACGTGGCTTACAAATAGTTAAAATTCCTCTGAAAAGGCCTAAATAGATTCATGATTCCTGTTTTGAAAATATCGAAATCGCGACAGTTCACGCGTCAAATGGGCCAAACTGAGTTTTCACGCTTTGAAAACTGTCTCAATTGACGATTTGTGCCCTAAAAATAGCGAAATTGGTTATTCACGCTCTGAAAAATGACCAAACTGGTAATTTATAGAGGCTACAGAATGGTACGAATGACGATTCGCGCCTTCAAAATGTCCAAACATTCTCGCCTTAAAACGATAAACTGACCACTGGCGTTTGCGCACGACCGAACTTGGGCCGTCCACACCCTTACGAACAGATCGACCACCCACCCCCTCCTACTACGAAAATTGTTAGTCTGCAGACGATTCATGCCCTGATCATTTGAGGCCTTTCAGATGGTGTAAACTAACGATTGAAATCATTAAAATGACCGAAAATGAACCGAAAAAAAAAAATGGCCAAAGTTGCTATTATCGCTATTCCAGTTTCACACCCTGGGTCTCTGTGAGGTTGTATGACAGTTTTTTGGTTGATTTAGAATGTCACGTATCCATTTTCGTGGCCATATGATCGGGTTTAGCTGGTCTTGTGCTCCTAATGGCTGTACGGGAGTCCATTACTAACAGATGTTTGAGCTATGAAACTAACCGAAAAGGCGTTAATTCGAAGCCAAAATTGAGAAAAGTGTCTAATTCATGGCTAATATGAATAAAAATCGCTTTTTCGCGGTTTTGCAGACAAAATTGATTAATCGCACTACATAGGACCGTTCTTGGCGGGCAAATCCCGAGGCTATTAGTTTAGAAAAAGCGCTAAATCCTAAAACGTATAAGTATATAGCACTGACTCGATGTTCCTCTGCGGCTTTTTTGCGATTTGTGCGATAATGATGCGTGAAACGCGTCCGTTGGGAGAAAAGTTGCGGGGAATGCCGAACAATATAATGAGCCTGTTGCTCATCGTGGACTGCTAGTCTTGGTGTCCAAAGCCCACACAAAACAATTGCAATTCGAGGATGTTTAGCCCCGAAACTTGCCATTTATTCGGAAGTAAAAACCAAAAACTCGCTATTTCGCATGAAATAAACACTCAAAACATGCATTTTTGGAGGAATAAACAGCTAAAACTTGCGATTTCTTTAGTATAATCGTGGGCTTTGGCTGCTTGCCGGTCTCTTTTCCTAATAATGACCAAGAAACTAGTAATTTTTATTCAAATTAATATCATAACCTTGGAATTGCGCTGAAATTAGAACTCTAATTAAGTCATTTTCGTGGATATTCAGCCAGGAAACTTCCAATTTCACCGATATTGGGCGCTCTTGGGACCAGCTAGACTTGGTTTCACGCCCAGGTTTAGACAAAAAAAAAATGAAACTTGCTTAGTTAGCTAACTATCAGAGAAATTAGAAGCTTTCGAGCGGAATATTCGTGAAATTGCACGTTTCAGGTCTTAATTTCAGCGAAATTGCAAGTTTCCACACGTTGGCAAGTGCTAACGAATCTTTATTCTGCGAAAATTGAAGCTTCGGTTCTTAAATAATCGCGATTGCAATTTACGAGACTTAATAATTTCAGCGTGCGAACGCTTGGAAACTGTTTCCACCCTTCAAGACTGAAACGTCGCGCGGGTTTTTGTCGAACTTCGATGCATGCATCTCCCGACAAATGACCATTATTTGGCCGGTTGACTCCAAACGACACAGTTGATGAGTCGCGGACAATCTTTTGCCGGGAAAATCCAAGCGCCCCCCCCTCGCCCCTACACCACTGAGTTCATCAGTTTACCTGCTCTCATTACCACAGTGCCAAAAGCCACGGACTACGGTATAGACCATATAGAAAATGTTCAAGGAAAAACAAAAACGACACCTCCCGGTTTTATAGGTCCTAAAAGCCGGATTTTGGGGCTATCTACTAGCAGTTTCATGGCTCGATAGCCAATCCCCTCCCCCCCCATCCATGGAGGAAGACAAAGGTATGTCAATTTCAACGACGGTTCCGCGAGTGGTAACCTCATCAGGCACTGAGAAGGCCTGCTCGGCTCAAGGTAAAAACACCTGTTGCACCGTCATGTTCTTGTTTTTACGTCGATGATCCGAATTTATGGGATACATTGACCAATTTTCACGGTCAATTTAGCCCATTCTGGAGGGGAGGGGTAGATGGGAGAGGATTTGAAAATATTTTCTAAAGAAAGGACGTTCCTTTTGTGCCTCGGCTACTTACACGCCAGCCAATATGAAAGCCTCCGTCGGAAGTACAAAAAAAAACACCTGTTGCAGAGCTAAAGGTAAGTTTCAACGACATTTCCCGTTTTAGGGCTGATACTGATAGAATTTGGTTAGTTCACTTTCACCAAAGCACGTAATTCGTGGCTGATACCTTTCAACACTTACAACATCAAGGCTATTTTTAACCATAAAACTTCAATTCTGCGGTTATTTTTCCCTCTAAACTCGCAATTTCTTTCATTATTCTCCAAAAAATGCGACTTAGACGTTACTTAACTCTGAAACCCGCGAATTCACGGCAATTTAGCCGTCGAAAAGTGCAATATCATAGTTATTGATCCTCCATAAATTACAATTTTGTGACTATAGTCAGCCCTAATTAGTATTTAGGGCTATTCGACTAAAAAACCAACGTTGCGCATTATAGTCCCAAAGATGCGATGAAAAGCTCAAGTCTACACGCATAGCTGGCAACGTTGCGCTCCCATCGTTGTCACTTTGGAGAGCTGTGAGCCTGTGAGCGTTCGTAAAACCCCACCCCACATCACCGCCAACAACGCACGGAGTGGCAACAGGGCGTGGGAGGGCCGATGAGTCGCATCCGCCTTATTTCGTGTCGCGTACTTTAGAACTTGGAGCGCGTCTCGACGGCTTAGCTGATACAATGCACATCTTCACACACCACAACGTAGTGGGACTGACTTCGGATACCACTTCAGTCTCCAAGCGCGTACCCAGACAACAATTTCTGGGGGGAAGGGGATCTGGTTTTGACCACACCCCCACCCCTTCAAGCGGTTTGAAGCGATAGTGGGTGAGTTGGCACTGCTATCAGTAACTGAGGTGTAAGGTCCTAATTTCTTATTAAATTCCATTCCTCATTTCTATTAAATTCCTTCCCTCATTTGATACGCGAGATTTCTGGGAAGATTTCTCGCATCGAAAATAACTAATTTTTTATGAAAAGTAGACCTATGATTTCGGAGGGGGGGGGATCTATTCCCCGGACCCTCCCCCTGCGCCTGGATACGCGCCTGACTGTCTCATTTCGCTATAAATAGTCAATTTCGAAAATAGCGAAGATTCCAAGGGTTTATCCAACGTCAATCTAATTGACAATTACAATATATTAAAACCGAGTAAAGTAGCGTTCATTGGCGTAATACAAGGCGGAGGGAAATTTCACGCTTTAATGAGCGAGAGCCGCTCCTCCTGGAACGCTGTTCAAATGTGAAATGATTACAACCCACAGAGGCGTGTGTTTCATTAACCGTAAAACATAGAGATGACGTGTGAACGCGAATGAAAATGGGGGGGGCCGGGGGGGGGAGGTATTATTGACTGTCACACCTCAATCAGCATCCTTGGAATATACAAACAGGGGGGTGGGGGAGAATTTGCGGAGTTAGCAATCGGAGTCGTCGCGTAAGGATTATCTTGTTCTTCCTGGGAAAGGTATAAGGTTTCTCTTCGTACATTTATAACGTTGTTTATCAATAATATGCGAGCCTTGACGGTGTAACTGGAGAAGTTGAGTAGTCGTAGGGGTTTCATTTAAATGGGAATTTTCTCGTGTAACCAATCTGTTTCGAAGGGTTAAAACATTTCCGAGCGTTCTATTGAGACAAATTCGAACTGCGGGTCAATCATTCCGCAGGGTGAGTCAAAGTGGAAACACGAAACAAAAACGTTTCGAGAGATTATTTTCGAGAGAAAATCAATCTATTTGCACGTAAACACGAATAAACACCTTCACCGGTAAAACAGACTAGATAAATGTAGGCAGTAGCCTACCGTGGATTGGGTGAAGAGAGAGAGGCGGTACTCATCTGAACGACCGGCAGATTCCCCTCGTCAAAAACCGCCTCTATAATGGGTCGTAAAGCGCCGGAAATCTAACAATTTATCTTGTCATTGAGTATCTGGACGATTTTTCCCGACTCCAGAGTAACCCTGTGCGAAAGAAAGTATAGAGAAAAGAGTAGAGAGAGTTCCTGTAGGTTCTTAGACCAGAAGAATGGATAAAAACGCTACCACGAGAAATAAACCCCTAAACCAGCCATTCCTGAGGCGCGAGGCCAATGACTACCTTGCTTCTGATTTAGTACCATCATGAAAAATAATCGAGGGTTGGACATTAGGACGATATTATGCGATCAGATCACGTCCGTCTGAGTGTGAACTCTAATTAGTGAATTAAACCTATACGGGCGGCTGTACTGTACGTTATCCGTCGCATAGGATGGAAAGGTATGGTCCACAAAGTGGTGTGGGAGGGTGAGTGGAACTAATTGCGAACCGTGAAAGGATTTCAGCGCGTTTCACCCTTATCCTGATTGCGCGACAGCTGAAGAGGAATATTTCTCATTAGGTTGTCAACATACTTCACGCAACAGGTCCCTGCGTCTATACTATTATTATGGTCACGTTCCATACAACCGAGTCCCTTTTCTGAAACTGGGGATGAAAAATCAATATTTTCTGAAAATGAAAGTTTTCACAAACCAACTTCTTCATAAATTAGCTCCAATTAGAACAAACAAAGGGTTCCTGTTCTGGTTTAGCTAATTATACGAGGTAAAAATCGACCTGCTTTTAGAGAAAGATGGTATAGCTTAGGGGAGCAACGTTAATTACATTATTCTTCGAACGAAACAATTTCTCATTATTTCCAACCCACGCTTCAAATCCATTGTGCAAGAAAAAAAAAAGAACGAAGAAGTAGCACTTGCACGCTTTGTCTTATGAAAATTGATGAAACGAGTAAAAGCCCTGCACCCTCACCACTGGCTCAACTCTTGCCCGATTCAACAGTCCAGGAGGATATTTATAAATCACAGACCCGCGGCGGTTATCCTCCTCGCATGACGAGGGTAAGAACGCTATACACGCCAAAAACAACTGATCGTGAGATGAATCAAGTAGCGGAAACACCCCCTCGGAAAAAAGAAAATCGGTTAAACCACTCATACACACTGGAAAGTATCATGTGCCGAAATTAGGTGAGCGTGTTTTAACCGAGAACTCCTTGGTTTATGAGGGTTTTTTTGATAATACTAAATGACATCCGTAGGATTAATTTTGTAGGGCACAACATCAATTTGGTTTTTCCCCATTTATTACATGTTGCAACTGCTATAATAAATAAGAATTAAATAACATATAGCAACTTCACTTTCACTTTACACAGTTTGTGGCTTCACTACACTTATAACGTAGCTACCAAGTCTAGGGGTTTGGTCCTTTTTAGCCGACGAAGGTCTCCTGCAGTATCCAGCAGGACGAGTGCCTCAACATTAGGGTCGTGTTTGTGGAGCTTTTTTCGTGCTCCGCTGCTCGTTTTTTGATAGCTTCTGCCACCGTTTCAACTTGCAGGTCCACGATGCAGGTCAAGCGCTCGTACCAACCAGGGCGCATTTGTTAACATTCTCAAAACTTTGTTTTGAAAAGTTTGTTTGACTTTGACATTGCTTTTCTTGGTGCAGCCCCAAAGCTGACACCCGTAGGACCAGATCGGCTTCTTAACTTGCTGGTGTAGCTTGAGAGCTTGTTGGCCATCGAGAGCTCAGAATGCTTCCCGAGCAGCCAGTACATTTTTCTGAGCTTGATGTTGAGTTCCCCTTTTTTCTTTTTGACGTGAGGCTTCCACCGGAGTTTAGCATCCAGCGTCATGCCTATAGATACTTCGCTGTTTGCAAATGGTATTATTTTCTCATTGAGTTGCATGGGGATTGGACTGGTCTTGCAATTTGTAAAGTTTACATGAACAGATTTCTCATCGTTGAGTTTTATTCTCCACTTTTTTGTCCAGGTGTTTACTTCTTCTACCGCGGTTTGTATTTTGCTTGTATTTTGCCTCTTCAACATCATTTCCGACTGCAAGAAGAGCTGTGTCGTCGGCAAACGTTGCAATGATTGAGTCCTTTCTCACGTGTAGGTCACTCGTGTACAATAGGCACTGGTCCAAGGACGCTTCCATGAGGTACTATTGTAGTTCTAATCAGAGACAACTAAAGTCAAAGAAATCCAAACATGAACTGACTTTTATTTATTTTAAAATTGAGTCATCATCGGAAGACGGCACTGCTCCTGCAGTTGTACGGTAGCACGTACCTGATTGATGCAATCCTCTCGACTCCATCTTCTTCGTAGTGCACTGTTTTAGGGACGTTGGCCCCTAAATGTTGGCGTCTTTCTTGTTTTCGACGCCTGAACGAGAATTAACTTGTCCCTCTTGAGTGTTGGTGAACGTACCACGTGCCGACGGTCAAATTTCTTTTTCATTTTTTCTTTGTACCTCTTTAGAGTTTGCTCATCGTATGGTTCTTCACGAATCATATCGGGAGTGATATTGTATCTGAGATCCGCAGGAAAAAGTGAAATAGTGCCGAAAGCCTTGTAATGCGGAGAACATCCGATACTTGTTGAAAATGAACGATTAATGTGGTTTATTGCAGCTTCCAGTCATGCTTTCCACCCTCCTACAGGTACAGGGTACAGGGATAGGAACTTTTTAACGTCCCTTACATTTCTTTCGACCAAACCATTTCCTTCTGGATGGTACGGCGAGCTCTTAATCAATTTTATACCTCTCTCAGATACGAAATTCTCAAGTAATATCGATGTGAATTGAGAACCATTGTCACTGGTGTAGCATCACAATTGGTTTTGTTATCACATGACTTTTAAGAATCAATAAACAGCTTTTTAGTTTTTCCGTTTCAATGCGATTGACTTATTAACTTAGATCCTACAAATGACGACGAGGAGAAAACGAGCGTCTCATCAAAGGGATGATTTTGAATACAATGAGAACACTGAGGTGACTCGGCCCAAGTTCAAAGATTTCGATATCGAGAGTTTCAATCCCGATGCTGAGGACTGGGAGTACTGGTTCGGACGTTTCAGTTACGCCCTCTCCGCGTCCTGTATCGAGGATGAAAACCTAAAGCGAGACTACACTCTTGCTAAGCTTAGTTCGAAATCCTTCAGGGTCATAGCGGACTATTTTCACCCTCAGCCGTTGAATAAAGTGGCTTATGAAGACTTAATCGCAGTACTAGCTAAGAATTTCGGGCGGAAAGACATTTCACTTTGCGAACGCATCAATTTCAATTCTATGTGTCGGTCTGAAGATGAATCAGCAAATGAATTCATTGCCCGTTTGCGTTCCCAGTCCATTAAATGCCAGTTTGGGGACACAGTGAAGGAGCGCATGAGAGATCAACTAATTTTTGGAATCAACAATGCAGACTGGCAACAGGAAATTCTTCGTAAACACCCTTCGGTCAAAACATCTTTCGATGAGATCGAGGCTCTAGTTCTCCTGCTTGAAACTTCGAAACTACAACAGGAGACGATGCTGAATCGGAATCTAGATCGAAGGAACACACATCGAGTTGAGTCTAAATTTAACAACCCGAACCGTCTTATTACATTGGTCGAAGGAACACATTGTTTTAGATGCGGCGATTCCATTCACAAAGACCACGTAAAATGCCCCGCCATGGGTATACAGTGCCGACATTGCAAAAAAAACAAACCATTTCGCAAAAGTTTTCATGAAGACAGGCAACGTCAAAATAAAGAAACGGACGACCACCAACAAAGTCACGTATTCTTCAGATTCAGACGCAGTGGATGACGAGTGTCGCAACGTTGACTTGGTTCGAAATTTGGCTCATGGTTCTGAAGCCTTTATCAGCGTAAAAATCAATGGGGTGATGGTCGATATGCTGTACGATTCAGGAGCATCCAAATCAGTTATAAGCGAGTCGTTGTGGAAAAAAATTGGCTCGCCCCCTCTGGAAACGGCACAAAGTGGATACGCTGGGAAAAGCTAGTGAGGAAGTAAGAGGGTTCAGCAGAACAGTAGTTCTACCAGCAATTGTAATTAAAGCTACAGACGTGCCGTTGTTTGGAATGAACTGGATTATGGCATTTAAGCTTCCTTTACCGCAAGGTGCCAGAATACGTGCTTCAAAAATCGGCAGTTTGGAAAATGTTCTTGAAAAAACGCTGCAAAAGCTGTTCGAGGAGTTCAAAGATGTTTTTCAGGGAAGGCGCTGGAATAATAAAAACACACAAGGCTGTTATACATTTGAAGCATGACGTTGAACCAAAAATATTTCGGCCTAGATGAGTTCCATTTTCATTGAAAAATAGCCTCGAAAAAGAGCTTCTTAGGTTGGTTGAAGCTGGAATCCTTGAAGAAGTTAATCCAACGTTGACTCCTATTGAAAGGGCTTCTCCGTTGGTAGTTACAACTAAGTCAAACGGGAAGTTACGAGTTTGTGGGGACTTCAAAGTGACGATAAATCCTTGTATTCACTCTGATCATCACCCAATACCGACAATCGAAGAATTATCAACTAAACTTAATGGCGGTGAACAATTCTCGGTCATTGATCTACGCGACGCTTACCTTCAAATGGAAGTTAAAGAATCATCCCGAAAGTATTTGGTAATAGCTACTCATAAAGGTTTTTTTCGTTACAGACGCATTCCTTTTGGCGTTTCCTTTGCGCCGGGTCTTTTTCAAAGGACAATAGAGCAAATTTTATCGGGAATTGATGGAGTTGCCAATTACATAGATGACATCGTAATTACAGGTTCCACCCAAGCCGAACACTTTTCACGCTTGAGAGAGGTTCTTAATCGTCTTAAGTCTGCTGGACTACGAGTACAACTTAGCAAGTATAAATGGTTCCAGAACGAAATAACATACTTGGGACATCGCGTTAACAAGTGGGGCATCAAACCTACAAAGGAACACTTGGAAGCGATCACCGACATGCCGGATCCTAAAAATTTAAAACAATTGAGGGCATTTTTAAGCTCTGTAAATTACTACAGCCGTTTTGTTCAAAATTTGCAATCACTCTGCAGTCCATTACACGGCCTTCTACATAAAGGCATAAAATGGCACTGGACGTCAGTATAATCGGGCGTGGTAAAGAAAGTAAAAGAGGCATTGCTAGCATCAGAAAGCTTATCACACTACGAATGCGTTGCCCCTCATCTTAACTACGGATGCCAGCGACCTTGGAGTGGGAGCGGTGCTTTCTCACGTTTACCCCGATAAGAAAGAAAAACCCATATGTTTTGCGTCACGAACACTAACAGCACCGGAAAATAATTATTCAGCTCTGCCCCCCTATTCTGTAACTCTTAACGCGTGCGTTAGCGAAATAAACAAGGTGAATAATTGAAAGTTATCAGCTGAGAAAATTCGCTAACGCACGCGTTAAGAGTTACAGAATAGCCCCCCTGGACAAGGAAACTCTCGGAATAATATTTGGATTGTCCAAATTTCGACAGTATCTCATTGGAAGACATTTCAAAATAAGAACAGACCATAAGCCTCTTATTCATTTACTCTGCGAGAAGAACGAAATACCAAAATTAGCAGCCAGCCGATTAACTAGATGGGCTCTCATTCTGTCTGCTTTCGATTACGAAATCTTGTATCAACCGGGAAAACACAAACCCCGCTGACGCTTTACCGAGACTTCCATTGGCTATTTCAACACCTTCTGACGAAGAAAAAGAAGGCGAACGTTTCGGCCATCAACTGTTCAACGTCAGATTAGAGGACATCGCTTTCAGCAAGTCATATCTTCGCCGAGAAACAATAGAGGACCCAATACTATCAAAGGTCATTGGTTTCTTTAAGCACGTTGTTGGCCTAGCAGGAAGGATACAATTCCCGCGAACATGCACACCTTTTTCGAGAAAAGGAATGAGCTCTCTTTTGAAGAAAATGTGCTGCTTTGGCATGGCAGAATAATCGTTCCCTCGAAGTTGAATTCATCCGTTTTGAGAGTTCTTCACGACGGACATCCCGGTATCACCGGAATGAGAGCAGTTGCTCGGTGTCACGTGTGGTGGCCTAACATAGGCAGAGAAATCGAAGACCACGTACACAGTTGTGTCACTTGCCAATAACATCGCCCTAAAGAGAAGGAAGTACCTCTTTATTCCTGGTCTGTACCTAGAGAGCCGTGGAGCCGAGTTCACATCGACTACTGCGGTCCATTTCAAAAGAAATACTGGCTTATTGTTGTGGACGCCACTACAAAATGGTTGGAGATATTTCCGAAGGATAGAATCATTACTTCTAAAACCATACGGATTTTACGAGAAATATTTTCCAGGTGTGGAATTCCACGCACAATTGTGAGTGACAATAGCCCACAATTCACAAGCTCAGAATGAAATAGCATCTGCGTCCTCTAGATCTTTCCCGCTACGATGATTAATAATAAGATCGAATCCCATTAGAAATACTTGCCAACGGCCTAAACGGCCTTTGGGCTCCTTCAAATTCATTATGAAGGTCAAAACCTGATGGTCCATGAGAAACGATGAAACGACGGCCCTCCAAGTACGTCCTGAAATATTTAATTGCGCAGACCACGGCTAAACCTTCTTTATCAGTTACTGAGTAATTGCACTCCGCCTTCGTAAATGTGTGGGAGTAATAGGCAATGACTCGAAGCTGCTGATTTTTGGGTTTTACTGGGTCCCGCTTGTACAGAATGGCGCCACAGGCGTAGTTGAAAGAATCTGCGCATACTTCAAAGTTCAAATCCCAGTCAGGAAGTCAAGTCTCTTGAGCACGCTCTCCGTCTTCTTTTGTGCGGCCACCGATCACGATGTCGTCAATGTAGACCCAAATGAACGGATCCTTCAGGAGATTCTCAAAGGCCCAAGTCATAACTCGCTGGAACTGAGACGGGGAGTTTTTCCAGTCGAAGGGTAAAAAATTAAATTCAAAATGGCCGAAGGGAAGGACAAATGCCGTGAATTGTTTACTAGGCTTAACACTAACACTGGCGCCTGGTGTAGGCGCCACGCGTGAGCTCCTGTAGCCAGTTGGATCATGTTTTGCCCAAAGGCCGAGATAAAGTGTTCCCTCCACTCCGACCACGGGCGCACACGCTCATCGGCGAGCAGAGAAAAATACAATTTTTGTGCGACGCTTCCCGGAACAAAGTGTGAAACCAGGTTGCTACTTTTCAACTCATCAGTTGTCCACTGGTTGACAACTCAAGCTTTTTCGTATAGCGTCATCCATACGCTGGTATCGTCGTTCTTGCCGTCGGAAGTGAGGGAAAACCATTTTCTGAGGAGTCTCCATGGCTCGTAGGCAATCTCTCATGGTTGAGGTGAAGTCTTACATGACGTTTTGCATTAATAGCAAACTGCGTTGATTAAATACAGTAGCTTCCTAAGTCCCCTTTCGGGTATAGCTCCCGCATTAATTGCAAATTAGACGACCCTTGTCTTAGGACTTTTCAAAGGATTACTCCCCCCTCACCACCCCTCAGCCCCCGCATTATCCTGGCTGTTATCAAGTCATAGCCGGGGGATTTTTTCATACTGAGGTTGGTCATAATTTCCGTCCTTAGTTCTTTGATCATTACTGTCCGACTTTCCCCCTGTTGTCCTTGTTGGGTATGTAGGCTACACATTCGTTGGCTGACTGCCGTGGATGGGGCTGGAAGGTTCTTTCCAGATGATCTGCAAATACCTGCACTTTTTCCTTTGCCCTCCTAGCCCATGTTCCTTCACCAGTTCGAATGAGTGGTATAGGCACTTTTGGCCGCTTGAGGCTCTTTGTCGCTTTCCACAGCGAGTATACTGTGCCTTTTTCTGTTGTCAAGCCTTCGAGGTACGCCGAAAATTCTTCGTTCTTTACATGCATTATTAGACCTTCAGCTGGTTACAAAGCTTGTTCAACTTCATCTTATTTTCTGAGGATCGATTCCTTTGCCATATTTTACGTGCCCGCCTTTTCGCTTGTACCATTTCCCGTACTTTCATACCACCGACCACCGCTTGTGATTGGGACTCAACAACATCAATGAGAAAGTGCAACAGAAGTAGAGGGAAAAGCTGGTTTCTGATTGGTGCATGAATTATAATATTGTGATCAGCTGTTACAAGTTGACTTCAAGCAATGAAAGCAGTTTAGTTTCAACTAGTTTTATCATTAAAACTGAGACTTCTCCCCTATAACTGAAGTTCTATTGTACTCTTCTACCCCTCTTACATCGGTTCCCCTCATCAACCATTCAGGTTCATTATTTAATGATGTTTCATTCGCTTTAAATTGAACCAGAATTATACCAAAAGTCGATTTGTCGGAAAATAAACCGCATTTTTTTATTACGCGGGACTGGCGTGAGGCGAAATAAAATAAGAATGGTAGTTGTTTGTTCCAGCGCAACATTATAATGCGGAGAATTGTATTAATGTCATATACCAGAGCAGAAACTGCGGTGCTTATCTGCGCGTTTTACTAATTAGAAGCGTTAAATATGAGCTTTGCTCAAAATCCATTGTCTCTCCTTTTCGCTCCGTATAATTCCAAACTAACGATAGCTTCCTCCCCCAGCAGTGCGCGTACCATTTCTCTGAGTGAGACCCTGCGATTTATCTCTTCAGTCTGCCAATGACTTTCATCTTGTGCCGTGATGCGTACTACATCATTAAAAAATGGTAAAGGGCTGAAGGGAGTGTTCCAAATTTTCTGGGGGAGTTAAATATACGTGCAGGGGTTGAAGGGCCTGTAGAGGTGCACGGCTGGGCATGGAAAAGCTGAAGATTTTTTTTATTCGAGAAAAATAAATTACACCAAAACACTCGTCTACCCTTCTCCTATCAACAAAGAAGACAATGAATCGTATAATAACTTATTTTCGGGGAATGAACCTCCTAACCCCCGCGCCCGACCACTACCAAGTAGGCCACCTTCCGTTACCTATATTGCCTATGTTGCTATATTTCTATCCCGTTTTTCTCCTTCAGTAACTACTTCGGATATTCTTAGGCTCATCGATGGCTTTAATCCAGAATGTTTCAGGTTGCCTACGCAACATTCTTCGTACTCATCCTTTCACCTTGTCGTTGACGAATCATTCAACGAGAAACTGGACCCGGCAAACTGGCCTGAGGGTTGCACAATCGCACGGTCTCGCTTTTTGGGAGCCACCGAGAATAGTGTCTATCACCTTGACCGCAGTTTCGAGAGCAATTACAGATGAAATGCACCCTTCTTCTAATGCTCATCACAGCGTTCCTACAGCGACAGCTGATGAACTTAATGACTTTTTCTGTACAAGGGACACTGAGTTGGCGAACGCGCATTTCTCCAATGGTGGTCTTGGAGTATCGAGTGACCCTGGCTGGCCAGCCTCCTGAAGATCTTCTCCATTCTTCCACGTGCACCTTTGATTTCGGTGAGATATCCGTCGATCGTGAGTACGCTGCTTTGAATCAGCTGACTTTGAGCCTTGGGACTGATGTTTATGGTATTTCGACTGTCGTGATGAAAGGTGTTTCTGAGTATATCACATCTGTGAGCCACTGGCTTTCCTCTTCAACAAAATGTTGTCATCCGGACAGTGGCGGGAGTATGACCCCACCCTTGGAGACGCGAAGTCACATGAGCAAAAACTTCATCAAAACCTCCACCCAACCGTTCTCAAAGGTTCTGGGTCTGATCTTCGAGGCAGACGTGATTTATAAGTCCCCCGAACAATGTTCAACCAAGAAATTAGGCTCCAGAAATGAATGTTTCACGGCATGGTCCTCGGTATTAGTCGATTCTATCGACTCCAGGCCCAATGAGCGGTGGGTAAGAAAAAACAACCGAAAGTGTGGTTGCCTTGATGGATTCCTTCTGCGGCACTTTTTCAAGACCATTCTTTCCTAGGCCCCCGAGCTGCCCCGAGAGGTTCTTGTGCATCGAGAGTCTTCCTTGAACTTCAGGGCTGTCCGCGGGAAAGTTCGGATGCAGTTGTTTAAAAACAACAGTAGGAACCCTTTCATTGATTCCTGTTATCAAAAAAGTGTCTCAATTTTCGGATTCCCCTTGTGGAGAAACCCCAAAATATTAGGCTGCAACCGCCGAACTAGGATTTGTTCATAGAAAGGGATGGGAAATTGTGTGTTTCGCTTTCCTAAAACTGGCTTGACAACGATTCACTGCCTAAATTGACGAAATAATTTTTGATGGAAGCCGAACTCCTCTCACGATATTTTTTCTTGGATTGCTAAAACGAATGAAACTCATAATTTCTCTTGCATTTTATTCAAATAATCTGGGTCACACAGCTCCCGACTTTAATTAAGTGCGCTCGTTACGAATCAGTAAATTCTGGTAGATTACCCTTCCAAAAAAGTAAGAAGTTTAATAACGTCAAAATTCCAAACTTTCTATTACTTAACGTCGTTTAACTACTATTGATTTATCCACACACACTCTACAAGGATTTTCAAGTGGTTTTTAATACGTTGAATGCGTGTATAGGTAGTTGAGAAGGTAATAGGGGAGGGAGGGGTGTGTAATGCGTACCTACTGGGTAGAGGTGATTATGTGAACCAAGAATGCGTGAAAAGAGCAAACTTGCTGTGTGAAAATGTGTTGTGAGGAGGGTCGGTTGGTTTAAGAAGGGGGTTGGTACGGAGGGGGGGAGACGACACAACTCGGGTTAATCGACCTGGAAATGTGCACGGCTCGTAAGTTAACTCACTCGATGCGAAAACAATCTATTCTTTCTCCGGCAATAATAAATAATAATAATAATAAATACAGTCCGATATAAACAAGAAAGCGTCACTCCAGATTCGCCCTCGAAATTTGATTTCTGTCGAATAGTGAAGTAACGATTTATACGACTGGCGTGGAATGGAAACGATACTCCTCCCACACTCCTCCCCTCACGCCACATACACGACCGTTTTAAGTTGATCTGTCTGTCACTGTCTTGGATGCGGTTCACGGAGCGAAGAGACGAACTGAATTTGGGAAGGGGGTGGGGGGAATGCTCGCTGAAGGAGAATAAGTACATTATTGGCTATGTCGACAACAAACCGTGCGCTCTGATGATAAGTCGCATTATTTTATAATCACGACAGTTATTTTTTGTTGAATTACGCTGTCATGCCAATAAAATGGACGAATTGAGACCCAAAAGAAGTACATCAAGCCAGAAATTCCATCAACGCTGATTAGGGCCCTTAATAAGAAAAAAAAGACCCTTCCAAAAAAGCAACTATCCTAAATCTTCCAGCCGCTCCTCTTGAAATCCCCCTAAATCTCTATTTTAAAAGGGCTCAAAATAATTTCCACCCGGATAAATTCTTCAAAGAAGTATGCGATTTGAGATCCTCTCTCCTTCCCTTAAACAATTTTCATTCCCCTGTGTCTTATTTTCCATATTTCCATACTAAACACAGTCAGCAGAAATTGTTTCATTTCAATTCACTTCCGGTTTTTAGGTTATAAACCGATAAAATGGACTCCTTCGCGGCAGTGGCACCGAAACGGTTTCCGTGACGAGTTGTAGCGGAACCGGGGGGAGGCGAGCCGGGCGACCACCCGGGGGCGCCGTGTTCCAAGGGGCGCATCTAGCAAACTGAGGTGTGGGACTGGGGGAGGAGAAAAAATGACCTAAGAATGAACGCATTTGATTTGTGAATATTTGAAAACTATAAAACCGCCGAAAATTGGATTTTTAGATAATTATTTTTTAATTTTTTAGTAACGTTTTTATCCCATGTTAGCGATTTTTCTCAATCTTTGTCATTAATTGAAGTTTTCTCTATTTTTGCATCAAACTAGCGCTTTTTTACCTTTTCAGCACTGAATTAGCACTTTTTTTATTAACTTTGAGCAGCAAGTATAACGTTTTCCATTAATTTCAGCCGCGTTAATTAGTGATTTTATTTCAACATTGGCCGTAAATTAGCGTTGTATGAGCTATTTTTGCCAGCATTACCATTTTTTTTTTTTTTTTTTCACTTTTAGCTGTGGACTAGCACTTTTTCTCAGTTTTAGGCAATGAGAAAAAGCACTAAATGACGGCTAAAATTAATAAAAATACTTAGCTACTTCACGGCTAAAGTTTCCTAAAAGCTTCCACGGATAAAGTACAGAAAAGGCCCTAATTAGAGGCTAGAAGTATGGAATCGACAATTTTCGGCTTCTGAAGGCAAGTTCACGGCTCAAACTGAGAAAAAGCGCTAATTCATAGCAAAAAGCAAAAAAAAACGCTTAATTCGAACCTAAAATTTTAAAAAATACTAATTCATGTATAAAATTGAGAAACTGGCTAATTAGCGGTTAAAATCAGGAAAAACACAAATTCACCGCAAAAATTCAGAAAACTCGCTAAATTCACGGCTAAAATGGTGAAAAATCGCTCATCCCTGGCTAATTCACCGATAAAATTGAGAAATAGCGCTGAAGTTAGGGGGAAAATGCTAATTCAAGATTTAAATGGAGAAAACGTGAGATTGGCGGCTTCTGAGAGTTCTTGGGGTTAACATTGCGCCAGAAAGTGTAAAAAATTTAGTGAAACGTTAATTCACGGCAAAAATGAAGAGAAAGTGGCGGCTAAAACATGGACAAGCGCTAATTCGTTGCTGAAATTGAGACACAACTCTAATTGGTGAATAAATTTGAAAAGCGCTAATTCGCGAGTGAAAAGTTTAAAAATAAAAAACTCATGAACGGCTAAACAATTTTGTTTAAAACACTAATTGACGGATAAAACTGAGAAAAAAACCAATTCACAGCTAAAATTTAGAAAGACGCTAATTCGCGACTATGGAAAACACCAATGCTCGGCGTCTGAAGGCAACTTTGTGGCTAAAACGAAGGGGTGAAAAAGCGCCCAGCAGTGTGGTCGAGGTCGTTAGGGCGTCGACTCTCATGTCCAGTTATCCTCTGCTGCGTGGGTTCGATTCCCACTACAGGCTGGATTATTTGAACAAAAATGATATCTCATAGTAAAGTGTGTGCTTTCGCCCTCGTCCACGACACCTGAAGGCAGATGGACGTAAAGCCCCGTTGAACTCCAACTTAAAAATAAAAAATTGGTGAAAAAGCGCAAATTCATGGCAAAAATTGAAAAAAGAAGAAGCTAATTCGGTGTTAAAATGGAGAAAAAAAGTTAATTCACTGCTAAAATTGAGAGAAAGTGCGAATTGACGGCTAAAACATAGAAAAGCGCCTATTATTTGCTAAAATCGAGAAGAATTCTAATAAGCGGCATTTTAAGCCCTAAATTGCGAATAAAAACGGTTTAAACTCTATTAATCGGCTAACATTGAAAAAAAATCACTAATTGACAGCTAAATTTGAAAATAAAAACGCTACTCCACAGTTAAAATTAGACTGGGGTAGACTGACGAGAAAAACGCTTATTCGTAGCTATAGAAAACACCAATGCACGGCGTCTGAAGGCAACTTTGTGGCTAAAATGATGGAAAAGGGCAAATCCGTGGCAAAAATTAAAAAAAGGAGAAGACAATTCGCGGCTAAAATTGAGAAAAACGTTAGCTTGCTGCTAAAATTGAGAGAAAGTGCGAATGGGCGGTTAAAACATGCAAAAGCTCTGATACTTTGCTGAAATCGAGTAAAATTCTAATAAGCGGATAGTAATAATGTAATAAGCGCTGATTTGCGAATAAAAACTGTTTAAACGGCTAAAATTGAGAAATACGCCACTTCACAGCTAAAATAAAGAAATCGCTCATTCGTGGCTATAGAAATCACCAATGCACGGCGTCTGGAGGCAACATTTTGGCTGAAATGGTAAAAAAAAGCTAATTCATGTCACAAATTGAAGAAGTGACTAAAATTGTGAAAAAGCGATAAAAGAGAAAAAAGCGCTGTTTTGCGGTTGTAATTGAGAAAATACAATAATTCGCGGATTTATTTTGGAAAATTCGCTAAATTGCGATGATTGCGCAAATGCGCAGTTAAGGTTGACAAAAATCGCTTAATAATCAAAGAAATAAGTCGCTGAGGGCTAAAATTGAGATGAATAAAATAGAAAAAAACGCTAATTCGCGAATCAAGTTCAGAAAAACCCTGGATTCGCGGCCAAAATGCGAGGTCGGGGATGGAAATCTCTATAGAAGGCTCAAGGTCTAAATAAACAATGAATACACTTTCAACGTAGAGCTAAATTATTTATTTTTTTTCAATTTTAGTCACGAAGTTGCCTTAGGAAACCAACCGCCAGTTG
The DNA here is from genome assembly GCA_038030265.1 of Corythucha ciliata. Taxonomy (NCBI): domain Eukaryota; kingdom Metazoa; phylum Arthropoda; class Insecta; order Hemiptera; family Tingidae; genus Corythucha; species Corythucha ciliata. Next base: position 5,366,754 of record CM075939.1, read on the forward strand.
GTGTTTTCTTATTCAATCGTAGGTAAAAATGAGCCCTTTTTTTTCAGTTTTGACCAAAAAAATAAGCTCATTTTCTCAAATTCATCCCCGGATCAACACATTTTCTCAATTTTCTCTGCGGGATATACTAGCGACTTTTCTCAATTTTAGCTGCGAATCAGCGTTATCTCCACTTGAGCATTGAATCGGCGCTTTTTATGAGCTTTTAGCCACGAAATAGCGCTTTTTTAATTCAAGCCACGAAGTTTCCCCAAAAATCCGCGAATTAGTGTAGCGAATGAACGCTTTTTATTAAATTCAACATCGAATTGGCGCATTTTCTCAATTCTATCTGCGAATTAGCGTTTATATCAGCTATCTAAACTAATATTTTTCCAATATTTTACCCGCAAAGTGCCTCATGAATCGGCGAGTTGACGTTTTCTCAACTTCACCTGTCAATTAAGCTCTTTTTCTGAACAAATCGCAACGCTCCATCCCAATTTAAGCTGCGAATTTGCGTTTTCCTCAACTGTAGGTACGGAAATGCACTTTTTCTCAATTTCAGCGTGAATTAGCGTGTGTTCTCAATTTCACCCTCGAATCTTATTCGTATATGAGCGGTTTTTTTTCAAATTTAAGCCACGGATTAGCGCTTTTTCTCAATTTCAACCACAAATTGTAGAGCTTTATCTCAATTTTGGCCGCGAACTACCGTCTTTCTCAATTTTACCCAGTAACAAAGAACGCCTTTTCTGAATGTCTGACACGAATGAGCGGGTTTTCTCAATTTGAAAAGAGAGTTAGCGATTTTTACTTGAATGCGTTTCCATAGGAAAGGGATTGTATGGCACACGGTTAAAAAACTCGAGTCAGTGCTATGAATACATAAGTCTTGCTATTTTCACGCCTTATTAACCTAAAACCCTACATTATTTCATCTATAAGGTTTTCGGGGGCAGCCCCCGAAGATCACTCACAGGCGGTCTGTCCCCCTCACCCATTTATCGTTGCACTAGAGGCCCTGAAATGCTTTTACACTGATTATTTCAACCCAAATTCCGATTTCGCACTATAAAAAACCCTAATTTTACCGATTTGGATATCGCAGAACCCAATTTCGTGGGCTTCGCTCACCCAAACAGCCCAACTGGGAGACGAAACAGTTAATTCCCGAGTCACCTTCCCCTACCTCGTGGTCTGGTTCACACCGATGACTGGAACTTGCGGTTTTCACTGGCTTTATCCCCACATTTCGGAGATTTGGCGTTGTAAAAAGTCCAATTTTGTGGGTTTGACGCCAAAATTTTGTGGATTTAGATCTCACAATACCCAATTTAACTGGTTTCGCTTACCCAAAAAGCCAATTTGACGGGACTGTGTCAAAAATACAATTTCGAGGGTACGGCTCCTCTTTCAAAACCGAAGTTTTGTGAATTTGGCATTCAAAAAAAAAAAAAAAAAAAAAAAAACGTAGGATTCTCCCTAAAAGGCACAATTTTGCGGGATTTGTCAAAAAAAAAAAAAAAAAAAAAAACAATTTCGTAGCTTTGGCCCACTCAAAAAGGCAATTTTCACGGGGTTCAAACAGGTAATTGGCTGTGAACTGCCGGAATCGCCCCCTCTGGAAGCATTTCTAGGTACGCCCCCGCTGCTTTGTGTGGGCCAAACTCATGAAATTGTTTTTTTGCACGCCAATCCTTCGGCCAAACGTGCGAAATTTTCCAGACCCGCCAGAGCCAGACCTGTGACATTAATGACTGACATTGCCCTTCAAAAACGAGTGAAATTGTGTTACAAAAATCCGCGAAACTTGGAACTTTGGAAGAGCCAAACCCACGGAATTGCTTCGTGGACGCAATCAGTCAGTTTTGTCATCTTGGTGATGGGTGGGGAGAGGCGCGAGTAGTCAGTAAAGCGGCAATAAAGCGGCAATCGACAGTTTAGCCGATTAATGGGGTGCGTGAACCGTCAGATTAGCCACTTTTGGGGCACAAATCGTTGGTCTAGCCATTTTAAAGGCGCGAATCATCAGTGACGCTATCTTCAGGACGCGAATGATAAGTTCTGCAAGAATAGTCTGTTTATAGCCATTTTTAGAGTGTGAATAATAACAAGTTTGGCAATTTTCTGGGTCAATTTTCATGCACGTTATCAATATGGTCATTTTTTTTAGCCAAAAATTCAGCGTGATATTTTCAAGCTACGAATCGTCAGTTTAGACGCGTTTTGACCCTTTTTTGGCGGGAAGTTTTTGCCAATTATTAGGACGCAAATGTCACTATCGTCAGTTTCAGGGCGCAAATCGTCAACTAAGACAAATATCAAGGCACGGATATTCATGTATGTCGTTTCTAGACTCCCGAAATGGTCTGTTTTACCATTTTTGGACATTTAAAGTAGCCAGTTTGGATATTTTTATGGAGCACATTGCCTGTTTAGCCATTCTTAACCCGTGGAGCAGTCAGTTTTTCCATTAAATGAAATCCATGTCAGCCCCGCCGGAGCGAAATTTGTAGACTTACCAGATAATATTAATTTATTTATCGTAATATTTTCCGATTCCCATGGTAATACTATGAACTAAAGGCTTCGGCAAAATACCTTATTTCCTGTATTGGAGAGAGCGCGGGTTCCAGCAAAACATAATTAGGACGTAAAAAAAAAAAAAAAAGACACTAATTTTGCGTTGCTCAAAGTGGTATAGGGACTAGTCAAATTAGCCTTTGATGAAACAAACCAAATAAGTGGACAAAGCAGGGTGGTCAACAACTATGCAGGTCACCCTCTTCCCTTTTCATCGTCCCACACTATTTACAAGCTCCTGTAGCCGCCATTGATTAATTCTCCATTCTTCCATTTGTTTTAAAGCTATCGCGAATGATTAAGTAATTTTGAAAAGAGGACTAATTGATTTTCAAAACGAGGTTTTTGAGAAATTATATAGTTAAAAAGGAAGGAAGGAGAAAGGGAGAGAGAGAGAGAGAGAGAGGGAGAGAGAGAACGATCGTGAGGCACGCTAAATTTAGCAAAAAGCCGACTCTTCTATGTAGGTCTGCTTCTGATAGGTTGGAAATCGATTCAAGAGAGAGAGACCCCCCCCCTCCACCAAGTTTAGGGGGAATTCGTGACAATAAAAGCGACATGAAAATGATGAAAGGAGGCCGAATGCGACGCGGCGAAGGGAAAATGAGGCAGAAAAGTGCGAGCTCCATAGCGTTGTCGACGTCCGTTCCCTTCATCCCATTTTCCGCCCTTGTGTGCTCCAGTTCCCTTTTCAGAAGTTCTAGGCCTCTTTACATCTGTACTAGGAGTTCTAACAAGGCTCGGACAGTGGGACGGTGTGGTGGGTTGACTACATAGCATATGGACCGCACACGTTTCGTGTTTGTCTTCTTCAAAACATTCAAATAAAATGGGGCCGATTACCAATCAAACTTGTATAGGTACGTTTATTTTTCTTTTTTTATGGTTTTCTTTTTCTGGCACCATGCCCGCTCTGTACGTCTTATGATGCAATTTACTTGGCAGCAAAATCAATCCTATTTGGGGCGTGACGTCATAACTCCGGGTTCCGGTTCCCGTCTCTTTCTTTTTCTACATTATCAATGGGGGTGGGGGTGGGGTTACATCCACGTCACTAATAAAACGCAAGCTTTTGAGGGGGAGTTCGGGGAACGATGAAGAAAATCGTATTTATAGACAACCCCCTTCTTCTTTACCTTATATATATAAATTCCGAGGTCTAAACAACCTTCCTTCACTCTTTTCCTTCCCATTCCACTCTAATTCACGCTTCCGTTAGTCGGGAATTTTATTAGGATTTAATGCGTGTAGAAGTTTACGTAGCCAGCGCTCTAATTCAGCAAAGTTTGTGGATGTTTTTTAATTAAATAAAGACTTTTTTCAAAGGAAAGGGTGGATCCTTTATTTAAATAAAATAATGAAAAGAAAGAAAAAAAAATGAGTTTATGAAGGGGCGGGGCGTGGGTTTTAAATAAATCCGAAGGCAGTTAGAACATTCGTCAATGGATTTCAACAATCAAACATGGATCTTAGTAAAGGTTTCATACACTTCAGGGCCTAGGAACCACGTGGCATGTTGCCTTCCATGTGACATTGTGGAAGAGCGGTCGTTCGACTCATAATTACTCATCTTTGGGGGTGGGGGAGGGTCTAGTAAGGGCGAGGTTCCTCTGATTAACCTCAAACACCTTGAGTGCTTTCTTGATACATGCAGAGATATTGACAGCGTGGTTCTTGAAACCACCTGTTAAATAACCTTGATCCCAAGAAACCTTTAAAATACAAGAAATCTCTTCGAATGCGTAATTAACACAATATAAATCGTTCTCTTGACCCTGTTCTTATTACAAAAAATGCAGAATTCACGTCCTTACGCCCACTCAACTCAATAGGACAATTTGGCACTTATAATATGCTCCGTTAGGCTATACACGCGCGCATTGCCAGGGTTTAAAACAAACAAGCGTTATTTTAACGCTATTCGACGCTTTAATTGCGAAACGCCAATTTATCCTCGACGTTCACACGCTTAAACAAAAGCCAACTTTCTATAATGCCAACGTGCACATACGTGACGTTATACGGACAGGTCGAGGATGATTTATGAACGGAAAACCGTCTTGTTTTTCGCCAACTCTCAGAGTGCGCTCGTAAATATACACGAAACACGCAAGAAGGAAATACCCTCCTTTAAAGATGATAGGTCTATCTTTGTTTTTAGAGTAATTTGAACGGAGATAGTGTAACGTTACGTCTGTAGAGGACTCATGCTCGACGAATTTATACCCTCCTCCATATTTCCGGAGGAATTTCATTCTGAAAATCGTGCAAAGGAAGGCTATAAGCCACGCTAAAAGCAGACATAATCGTGAATTTGACCTTCCCCGTAATTTCAGATAACGAGGGAATATTACGAATGAGTGAATTTTGTATCTTTTTAAGCCTCCATTATAAAGCATCCCTTCAGAGCCGCAGTAAATAGAAGCTACAAGTACTAAGGTTCCTAGCTCCCGCCTCTTTAAAGGAGAAATTTAATATCAAGGTGGTAAGTAAACGGGTTGTTATTAGAGAGGTGCCTTTGGAGCTGGGGTGTGGGGGTATGCTAGGAAGGCTATCTTGCTCGGCGAGCGAACCCTTTTGTTCTGGAAAATATGTCGGTGTAGAGGACGGTGGTGCGGTGGGGGGGGGTTATGTGATGAAAATGTGAAGAGTGGCTTTCTTCCTTCACTGGAGCCGTGCTCTGTCTTTGAAAAATATGGCGGAAAATACCTTTTAAGGCCTCCTTTTAACATGAGAAAGATGAAGGGGCAACGGAACAAGTTTAATATCCAAGGGAAGACTTTTCAGGGAGATATTTATTAATGGCGTACACTTTTTGTTGGATCAGGTTCAGAACCTTTTATGGCATTCACTGTGATATAATATAGAAAGAGCTCGGCGAATCGAACAGAATGCTGAACACAGCCGATCCCCCATAATTGAATTGAACCCTGATCGTGGAGAGAACAAGCGCGGATTCTATTTTTTGTCGCTGAAATTCCATTCAGCCAACAATTCCATACAATTTGAGAACACTCAGAGATAATCTGTACCAAGTGGGAATATAGCAGAGGTGCTGCCTCCAGGCCCTTAGCAACCCATTCCTATACTTTCGAGTGTGTCAAAAACGCGACACCATCATCAGAAGCCATTTTGCCACGAGGGGGCAAGAGCGGGGCCAAAAAAAACGGCCTGCATATCGTGTGAAACGCCTTCAAGTGCTCCTCCGTCCTGATATTCAGATTCTCAGTGTCAATAAAGAGCCAACAGTTAAAAGGGTGCCATATTTTGGGTCAAATAAAAGACGCCGAAAATAAGCTTTTGAGAAGTTATTTCATAGTGTTTTGATTTGAGATGGACACAATTTATGAATCTCTACAGACAATGCTAAATCGACAAGCACAGCCCAACCGCTCCTCTCGATCGTTGGTTTTGGTCGATTTTCTCCTCTCCTGTCACCCCAGAGCAGCCAATCAAGATTCGCGAGCGCTGTACACAGCGAAAATTCTACGACTGAAATTGATGAATTCCGGTTACTCCACAGATAAAATGAACAAAATTAGCCATTTCGCCGTTTTTCTATGCAACGTCCAGGACAAAATATAGAAAAAGCGCTAAATCACAGTTAGAATAACAGCCCTTTTGCAGCTAAAATGTAGAAATTATGTTTAATGAGCTATTCATTGGGGGTAAGCCTCCCACTAATGCGATCGTTCACGGGTAAATTTTGAAAAAAGGCACTCGCATTCGCGGCTAGAATTAAGCAAAAGCTCCAGTACGCGGTTTTTTTTATGCAACATCCAGGCCAAAATTAAGACAAAACGCTAATTCACGGTTTATCGATGACTTTTACACGGCTAAAATTGAACAAAATCGCTACTGTGTTGTTCTTCGGGCAAATCCAAGGACTGAAATTGAGAAAACCCCGTTAATTCACGGCAAAAATGGAGAATAGCAGTTAATTCGAGGTTGAAATTGAGAAAAAGCTCTCATTTACCTCTGAATTTGGTAAAAAACGCTTCTAGTCATGAAAATTGGGGGGAAAGACTAATTCGAGGTGTCTGAATGCAACTTCGAGGCTAAAAAAATACTAATTCGAGGTTTACGCAGAACCATAAACGGCTAAAATTTGGGGAAAAAGCTAATGAGCTGATTTTGTAGCAAGTCCCCGCTCGCTGCTACAAGTTTGGAGAACGCGCTGATTCGCGTCTAAAATCAAGAAAAAGCACTTATTCCCGGCAAAAGTGGACAAAAGACACCAATTATATGTGCGCCAATAAATTGGGAAAATACGCAAATTCACTGCATTTTGGAGGAAAGCGGCTAAAAGTTTTTAAAAAGCGCCGATTCGCGGTATAAATTGGTGAAAATTGATAATTCGCATGTCCTCTGTGCAACTTCCGGGACAAATATTAAGAAAACAAAAAACAAAAACAAAAAAACGTTAATTCGCGGTTTACGGAGGACCAAAAACGGCTAAGATTAGGGAAAAGCACTCATGAGCTCTTTTTGTAAGAAAAACCCGCTAATTTGAGTGTAAAATTAAGAAAAAGCGCGGATTTGTAGCTATGTATCGCGAAAAATCACTCTTCGCTTCTTGAATTGTTAAAAGAGAAAGAGATTTGGAGCAAAAATTGAGAAGTTCGCGGCAGAAATTTTGAAAAAACAAAAAAAAACTTAATTTGCAGTATCTCGGGGCAACGCCTAGGCAAAATCGAGAAAACGTGCTTGTTTCCGGTTTTTTGAGCTGATACTCGGTAGCAATTGAGAAAAAGCGTTAATTCTCTGCTAAATTTGAGGATATGAGCGCTCGTTCACAGTTAAAATTGGTGAAATGTGATAATTCGCGCGATATCCGCGCAACTTCCAGGGCAAAATAAATTGGGAAAAGCGCTAATGCTTAGCTAAGATCGAGAAAAAATCACAATTCGCTAAACACATTTTGACAAAAGGCACCTGTTTGAGGCAAAAAATGCGCCAGTTCACGGGTTTCAGAGCAACTTTGCGGCTAAAATTGAGTAAAAAACGCATCTCTCGATTATATAGGTCCCTGGGTGGCTTAAATTGAGAAATCTCGCTATTGAGCTGTTTTTGAGGAAGTTAAAATTGAAACAAAAGTTCTGATTCGCAGTTTTTTTGGTGCAACCTCTTGCCCCCCTTCCCCACCTCCCAAACGATAATCCACAGTTCACGGAGGACCACAAATGGCTAATGGCTAAATATGGGAAAGAGTTAGTAAGAAGTTTTTGTAGCAAGTCAACGGCTTAAGAGTTCAGAAAACGCACCAACTTACAGCTAAAATTCACGGCTGTTTCGAGAGCGAAAAAACTGATGAAAGCAACCAACTTGTGGAAAACTACGCCCACTCACCGTTTTTAGACACAAGTTTACAAGAGAAAAAACGGCAATTTTAGAACAAGAATGGCGATGTTAGCACGAAAATGGCAATTTTGGCAAAATAAAAATGGTGATTTGAGTAAGTAAGCAAGCCCTGCGACGGGGTCTGATAACGCCGTGTCAGAGGGCCCCAGAAAAACATGTACGTGAAAAGGAATACGAGCGACTAAAAGTACGAAAACGCCAATTCTAGGCTTCTGGCGTGACTCAAATTGAAAAAAGGCACTAATTTATGGCTGAAAGTTAAAAAAAAAATCGTTCATTAGCGGTAAAAAATTCAGAAAAATCGCTAAAACGCAACTAAAATGAAGAAGAAGTGAAGAAGAAGAAGAGTGGTTTACATTGGAGAAAACGCAATTCGCGGCTTCTGGGGGTAACTTCGTGGAAGAAAGTGAACAAAAACGCTAATCCACGGCCAAATTAAGAAAAAGCGATCGTCACTGCCCAAACTTGTGTGTATGACTATTCGCGCTATGGACGCAACTTCGTCACTAATACTGAGAGAATTATTTGATTCGGTGCTGAATTGGCTCAAGGCGAGAAAAAAAATTGCTAGCTCTCGGCTAAAATTGGGGGAAAACTCTAATTCATGGCCGAAATTCAGGAAGAACGCTAATTCGCGGTTAAAATCAAGCAAAAAGGGTACTTAGGGGTTTCATTTCGCAAGTTGCAGTTTCTGGAGGCAACATCTCACTGAAATTAGGTGAAAGCGCTAGTTTACGACAAAAATTGGGAAACATCGCTAATTCACCGCTAAAATGGACAAAAAGTGCGAAATTCTGGCTGAAACATGGAGAAATCGTTAATTCACAGATGAGATTGAGAAGAAGGGCTCAAGCGTGGGACAAATGCCGACGAAACACAATCAGAATGTATCTAGAGGTGGGCAACTGCCCCACTAAATCTGCGCTTTTGACTCTAGGGGAGGGCAGCTGCCTATCCCTGCCCCACCCCAACGCCCATGCACCCAATCTTGGAGCATGTTTTTGAGTGTGTAGTAGGCGGAAGAAGTGACGCTGACCAAGTCACATGGTCAAATGAGACGAGAATAAAAAAATAATACAAATAAAAATTTTCTGGCAAACAAATTTTCAAGAGTTTTTCCCCCGACACTGGAAAAATGAACTCCGCCATCATCATCGACAACGGGTCAGGATCAATCAAAGCGGGGCTCGCGAGCGAACTGAAACCCAAATGCGTCTTCCCCAATTACCTGGGGGCGCCCAAACACGTTCGCGTTATGAGCGGCGGCCTTGCCGAGGGTGAAATTCTCGTCGGTGACAAAGCTGAAATTCACAAAGGCGTCCTAAGCTTGCGGTACCCCGTTGAACATGGATCGGTCGTCAATTGGGACGACATGGAAACAGTTTGGCGCTATATGTTCGGGCGGAGTAAACTGAATGTCAACCCTGAAGAACATCCGGTCATGTTGACCGTGGTGCCTTTAGACTCGAAAGTCAACTATGAAAAGTCGGCCGAAATTTTTTTCGAAACCTTCAACGTCCCAGCACTTCACATGGCTATGAACGCAGTCCTGAGGTTCTTAACCACTTTTTGGGGTTTTTCAAAATTAAAATTCGCCGAATTCATGAAACTTTATATACTTTTAGTTTGTACGCAACTGGGCGGACAACCGGAGTTTTATTCGACTCAGGAGAAGGAGTGTCATACGCGGTTCCAATCTATGAAGGGTTTGCCCTTCCAAATAGCGTCAATCGAATTGATGTTGCTGGAAGAGACGTAACCAAATATTTAAGAATTCTATTGAAAGAGGAAGTTTCCACTAGACGATCCCTAGCCGAAGAAGTAGTTCGATCAGTCAAAGAACATTGTTGTTACGTTACAAGCGACCCAGCCAACGAAGAGACTAGAATGAAATCCTACCTTTTGCCCGACGGAACTACAATCGAATTGGGTTCAGTTCGTCACAAGGCACCCGAAGCTCTCTTCAATCCGGCACTTATTGGTGACGAAGTCTGTGGAATTCATACAGTCGTCCTAGACGCTATCAACAGTTTGGACATTGACATAAGAAAAACTCTATACGAAAGTATTGTACTGTCTGGAGGTTCCACGATGTTCGAAGGTCTGGGCAATAGAATGTTGATGGAACTCAAATCTGCCGCACCTAAAAATGTGAAAATTAGATTATCAATCCCTCAAGAACGTATTTTCTCCAGTTGGATTGGAGGGTCAATTCTCGCTTCCCTGGAGGATTTTGGCAGAGAATGGATCACGAAACGAGATTATCTTGAAAATGGAGCGCATAATCTTGTCAGAAAGTTGTTTTAAAAAAAACTGAGTGTGGCTAAATAAACTTTTATTTCACCGTCCTTCCGCGCCTCAAATCTCATTCGAGAGAAATGCACCCCCCCCCCCCACACACACACACACAATGAAGCATTCACCTAGCGTTCAACGCCAACGTGAAACGACAAAAAAAAGTTATCTTGAAAAGAAAAAAAGTACAACTCCTCAACCGGAATTTCCCGGATTTGTCAGGCGAGCCCCTTCCCCCATCCTCAATAGGTTCAATGTTGTTCATTTTCTATCCTCAACTGCCACTGATTTGGCACAGCTACTTCAAAATAATCTATTATTAGCGTTTACCTCGGCGGCTGGTTTCTATTTGAATTTTTCACACTGTTCGTGTACAGATGTAAATAACGGTATTAGTGGTAAGAGGGGAGGGGGAGCAAATAAATAACTGAAAATCCAGCTCGAAGACAAGAAAGTCATAGGTTGAATGGATTTTTTTTTTTTTTTTTTTTTTTTGTGCTCCTAAAATAGAGCTATAGACGCAAAGCTAAAAATCAGATAATCAAAACGACGAGTAACAAGTACCATGGACCTATCAGAACCAGTTTTCATCGCAATAACTTTATAGTAGAAGCTGGATAAACCAATGAAACGTTAACTCGCAATGCCTGTCTCAAACACCCACTAAACTGTATCCGTGAGGGGGTGAAGCATGATAGAAAGTTCCAATTACGAGCGAAAGCCAAAGGAAAATAAAACTCAAACAAAGCTAAATTTAATAAAATTGAGCAAAGGCCAATAACATTATAGCTCGCAAGCTTTTAAATGAAATGAAATGAGACGAGATTAGATAATCGAAGAATAAAACAAAGTATTTTTAAAATCACCTTGAAACATTTTTTTTCCCCCGTCACTTCAACTGCCGAGGGGCATTGACTGCGACGAAAAATAATTAATTTCTACTAGTGGTGGGCAGGAGGAGGGGGCAATACGAGTGTAGCCAGAGAGCAGTTGCTCTCCCCTAGAGTCGAAATTGACGATTTAGTGGGGCAGCTGCCCACCCCTAGATATCAGCGGAGCGTATACAAATCCTTCGCCACATTTTTTACCGTTGACGTTCACTACCAAAAAACAATTTCGAGAATTTTTGTGTCATAAAAATACATTTTCGCAGATCTGACTCTACTAAAAAAAAGCAAATTTCTCAGATTCAGCTTAGTAAAAATCCAATTTTGCGACTTGGGTCGCTGAAAAATTAATTTTGCGGGATTGGCACTACAAAACCACATTTCACGCATTTTGCCCGCAAAAACCATTGACGTCGGGCAAAAAACCCCGCGAGGAAAAAATACATAATTTCGCCAACACCAAGGAAAAATTAGCGCCTTGAAAATGCCTCATCGGGCAAATCCTGCCCTGAAAATACCCAAACTGACCGTCTTGGCGCTTAGAAAAGAGCAGAACTGGACATTCCCACTCTGGCAATTCTAATGGCTAAACTGGCAATTCTTGCTCTACGAATAATCACGATTTTGCAAGTTTCACGTACTTTCAGCGAAACCACGCATGTTCCACGATCTTTTTGTCGTGAACCCATAGGGCACACCAGTCCCAACTGTGTCCTTAACTTCGAATTTGAACTTTAATTCACTTTGGCAATTAAAAATTGAATAAGTTTGCGCGTTCGGGTCCTGATTTGAGCGATTTCGGGTCCTAATTTAAGAGAAATTACAAGTTTTCTGGCTGAGTAAACGTGAAATTGACAGTTTTGGGCCTTCTACTGTTGATTCTTCCAAAAATGGTCGGTTGGGGTCTTTATTCAAGCTAAACTCCAATTTACAGGCCGCTTAATTTCAAGTTTCGGTGCTGAATAACCGTGAAATTGCAAATTTGCTAACTTTTTTTTTATTGCGGGCTCGGACCCCGGACTTTCCGGCCACGATTGCAACCACGCCATGTCGGAAATATCCACGAAACGGGTTGTTTCCTGGCACAATTTTCGCTATATTGCAAGATTCAGGTCCTAATTTCGGTGAAATTCCAAGTTACGGGACCAATTTCGTTTTTTCGGTCAGCTACCGCCAGGCCCCAACTGCTCCCATACCCCGACTAATAGTCGCGTAATTGCTTTCCTTTTTTTGTTAACTTTCCTTAAATTCAACGTCCTTTCTTACATGGAATATTTGTCGTCTGTGGAACCTCTAGCGTACCGTCGCAGGGCGAGGGGGGCGGAATAGCTTAAAGATGAAAAAGATAGGGATTTTTAAGTAGATAAGATGAGAACGAATGGCTAAACTCGCTTGTAAAATTGAGAAAAACGCTGATTCGAGGCTGAAATTGAGAAAAATTGCTGAAATTAATGGCTGTTAATATTGAGAAAAAGCACTAATTCAGCTGACATTGAGACAACGCAAATTGTTGACTGAAATTAAGAAAAAGCGCCAATTCGCGCAGCTAAAACAGAGAAAAGCGGTAATTAAAGGATTAAAAAGAGCAAAGCGCGAATTCACGCCTTAAAAAACAAGAAACACGCTTGTTCACCGCTAAAAGTGTTGCTACAATTTACTAAATTGTGTGCTGCAATTTAGCAGCTTTAAAAAATGAGAAAAAATGCAAATTCACAGCTAAAAAGGAGAAACGCCAACTCATGTATTCTCGGGGCAACATTTAGAAAAGGCGCTAATTCACGGGTGAAATAGACAAAAACACGAATTCGCGTCTAAATAAGAGTGGAAGAACACTCAGCTAAGGTGAAAAAAATTAAGATTTTACGGACAAAATCTGGAAAAAACGCTGAAAATCGCAGCTAAAATTAGGAAAATGTGTTAATTAACTGCTAAAATTGAGAAAAAAACGCTAATTCACAGCTGAAAATGAGAAAACGCCAACTCGCCTATTCTTAGGGCCAACTTCGGGGATGAAATTGTGAAAAAACGCTAATTCACGCGGCTAAAACTGAGAAAAACGCTAATTCACGGATAAAAAAAGAGAACAACGCGAATTCGAGTCTAAACATAGAGAAACGCGCTATTATGACAAAATGTTACGAATTGACAGCTTTAAAAAATTGAGAAAATGCGCGAATTCACAGAAAACGCCAACTCACGGATTCTCGGGGCTGGGACTGAAATTGAGAAAAAACGCTGACTCACGGCGTGAAATAGAGAAAAAAGCGAATTCGCGTCCAAAAGTGGAGGAAAACTATTATTCACAACTAAGGTGTGCAAAATTTCAACTTTGGATAAAATCGAGAAAGCGATATAATTCGCAGCTAAAATTAAGAAATGTGCTCACTCGCTGCTAAAATTGAGGGTAAAATGGCTAATTCGCAGCTAAAATTGAGAAAACGCCCACTTGCAGATTCTTGGGGGAACTTCGCGAATAAAATGGAGAAAAAGCGCTAATTCAAGCGGCTAAAAATGTAAAAAAGCGCTAATTAACGGGTAAAATTTAGAAAAACACAAATTGGCGTTTAAAATGGAGAAAAACGCTAATTTGTGGATACAATTTGGTCAGAGCACTCAAACGCTACGTCTAATTTGCGGATTCTTTGAGGAAAATTCACGGCTAGGAGTTTATAATAAGCACCGATTCGCAGCTAAAAATTAGAAAAAGTGCTAATTCACTGCTAAAATTGGGAGATATTGATAAAACACCAATTCGGTGATTCCTGGGACAACTTTGGGAATAAAATTGGGAAAAAGCGCTAATTTCGCGGGTAATACTAAATAGAGAAAAACACGAATTTTTCTTTTAAAAAAACACGGGTTTTTCTTTTAAGGCTTGCTGAAAATCCAATATCGTACGTATATGGGTTGGCTCGTTGAAATGATCAATTTCACAGGCAGAAACAACTATATTTTTTTTTCAAATTCAAACGTCCAAACGTCAAAAGACTGGCTACGCCTCTGCCATGAACCAGCTATTTTTCCGCTTTTAGCCAAGAATTATCGTTTTTCTAACATTTATTCGCCGTAGCAACAACTTTCTCAATTTTATCAGTCAATGGATTTTTTTCAACACATTTTAGTCGATAATAAGATTTTTTTTCGATTTTAGCCACGAATTAGCAATTTATTTCGCTTTAGACATGAACTAGCACTTTATGTCAGCCACAGTGGCGGATCTACGGGGAGGTTTTTGGGGTTTAAACCCCCTCTAAGAAGATGGCGTCCGCCAAAAATGTGTTGATAGTCATTCCACAGATTTCTTCTAATACCTTGCACATACCAAAGGGCAACTGTTGAAGGGGGATCTGCACAGAATGATGATTTCTCGTCAAATGGGCGATCTCGTGATGGTGAGGCCACCATTCATTGGGGGGGGGGGCACCAATTATTGGTATTGGTTGATAGGCCGCCAATTTAAAATTATTACCGATCATAAACCTCTGGAAAATCTCGCAAACTATCTCTTACAGTATTGTATCGTTTCCGGTGTATATAAGTAATTTGATGTTATAAAAAAAAGCTGAAAGGGAAATTAATGTTAATTTGTAATTATTTTATATTTTTTTTAAAATGGCGGAAAACTTTCTTTCATAAAAATCCGGTCTTCGGTCATCGAGACGTGAAGGATGTGAAGAAAGGGGTTGAACTTCGAAGTGTCGACTTATCCGTAGATATTAATGATTTCTTCGATGTGTTGAGAAGAATTCTGTTGTTTCACGCGCCGTAGTTGTTGTATTGAAATTTCTTTTTTATCACGACGATATGTTTAGTGCACAGCGAGTACTCCGTGGTCGAGCTCTTTTTGAAATCCACACTCGCATCAAATTCCAAAACGGAACTGATTAATTGTTTTTATTTTCCCATATGTCGTTCTTTTATTGTAATAATGAAGTAGCACATCGGTACAGTATGGTTTCGACATAATCTACAGATCGGGATCCGCAAATGCAGAAGCGGACTGCCTATCGATAAAAGCCCACGACGAAAACAAAAGACGATACGACTCCAAAAGAAAAAACCTTTCACTCACAATAGGAGACAACGTGCACGTAGAGAACGGGAACAGACAGGACCGTGGAAAGCTAGACGAAATACGATTTGGTCCGTTTCCCATCGTGAACAAATTATCCAACTCGGTGTACCAGGTCAACGTAGGCTACAACGGTACCGACGACAAACGCTTGTACCACATAAGTAAGATCATCAGGGTAAACAATCAAGGGTCAAACACACCCAAAAAACCACAGCTTCGCATGCTTAAGGCTAAAGTCCGCGGTGGTTTGGTGTGATTCTGAGTCAACAGATCGCGCCACTTTCGCCCCTAAATTGCGGCACCTCTCACGGCTTGAAAAATTGACCGATTTTAGTTTTTTCAACGGATTCTTACTTGATAAAAGCATAGAAAATTCGGAAATTAGGTCTGTGATTTTTAAATTAAGTGTAAATGTAAAATGTGGAATTTAAATTTTTTTGAAATATTTTTATGGAAAAAACTGCCGTATACCAAGAAGCAGCAGAATATTCGGGAACCAAATAATTTTGGGTTTTTGATTTTCCTCCATAAACATTGCCCGAAAGAGAAAAGTACGACTTCAAAGAGAAAAGCCGCCTCAATAGCAAGAGTCTCTGGGGGAAGCGGGAGGAATCACCCACCCACCCACTCACGCTCAACACTGGTTCAATGGGAGCTACGTTTTTTGTTGTTTTTTTTAATGTTACTTGTCCTACCTTTTATATTGTGAATACATATATTATGTTTGTGGGTACTGTGACATTTGTAATAAGCCATTGCTCCAAACCCAAGCTATTCATATCTTATTTTTTGTGGGTTAGGCAACGAGCCAGTGGCGAATGCTGGTTCGAAAGGCAGGGTAAGCGGTAAAGGGCCAAAATCGGGCTTCCAAAGAAACAAAAATTACGTTTCAAAATAAGTTACCTGAACACGTTCCCAACGAGTTAAGATTAGGCGTTCAACAAGATGTGTGTTAATACGAAAATCAGTGAAAACATGTCCAGACGATTAACCAGATCAATTTTCAGACTTGAAAATTATTCAACTGCATTGAAATTGAAAAAAAAAACTCGAAAACATTGGTGAAACCCTTCGTAACGTCAAAACAAGAATGACAGAAAACAATGTCAGCCGTATTGAAAAATCAGAAGTAGCTGAACACATGTACAGCGGTCAATCACACGTCATCAAATTTGAAGATACGAAAATCCTCGTGAAAGTGCGTGGAGTAAACGAAAACTTCGAGAAGCCATCGAAATAAAGAAAGTTCTCTGACGATGCCTTCAGCACAAGGAGGCGAAAGCTCAGGAAACAAATAAGTATAAGAAGAAAAAGCCAAAACCATGAAAATAAAATATAAACCAAATTTATAGTTGTATGGCTTAAAAACTAATAATATTAGAAACGTTGGATAATTATTAAAATTCCGTTTTGTACGTGTTATTGATATCATTCTCAATATACTATATTTTTGTGCAAAAATAACTTTTTTTCTATTCAACCTCCTTCTCAGGCGTCTTATATTTTGGAAGTTCACACACTGGAATACTACGTCGATCAACGTTGAAGAGTTAGGCTCTAAATACGTGTGCAATAAAATTGCGAAAATTATTGCGAGTGTTGCTCTCAGTTACGTTAACATCTCTGAGAGAGCTCAAAGGAACTTATTGCGCAACTTTTTAATGTCTGAGAGCTCTATCAGGAGTGTTTACACGTGTCAGAAATCAACTCATACACAAGTTTTGTAATTTATTAAAAGCCTTAACGTTGGTTAACGTTGAAAACCACCGTTGATTTATGTTGATAACCAACGTTGGTCATCATTGAAAAAAATTGCGTTTTTACGTCGACCAACGTTGAAAACTAACATTGATCAACGTCGAAAACCAACGCTGGACCACGTTGAAAACTAACGTTGGTCAAAGTTGGAAAACAACGTGCGTCAATGTTTAAAACCAACGTTGGTCATCATTGAAAAAAATTGAGTATTTACGTCGACCAACGTTGAAAACTAACTTTGGTCAACGTCGAAAACCAACGCTGGTCAACGTTGAAAACTAACGTTGGTCATTCATTGAAAAAATCAAGTTTTTACGTCGTCCAACGTTGGTTATCAACGTTGGCCAACGTTGAATTTCAATGTTGGCCAACGTTGGTGTGCTACCTGGGTAATTTGAATACCAGTGACCAGTAGAGAAAGGGTGAGTTGAAAGAGTGAGTGAACCATTTGTTTTAACGCGAAAATGTACCAGACCAAATTTGAAGAGCACAGTTTTGCACAAGAAACTTCCGCACCACTTTTTTCCTTCCCTTCGCCTTTTGGTTGAAACAGAAGCAGGAAAGTAAAAGCTGATGGAAAATTGACCGAAGCTTGGAAGCTGGAAAAACTGAAAAATGTTTGGTGCAATCTCTTTCTGACCCGCCTCCTACCACTGTGCAAAAAATCTCCGAAGATTTCACGTAGGGTGTTGGCACTGCACGAGCTGGAGTTCGCATTTCAGGGCCATTTTGTTTGTTTTGCTGAAATATCTGTGCAACCATCAGTGTTGACTAATCATTCTATTAGGATTAATTTGAAGACCACAGAAAAACCCCACATCAAGCTCTCATGAGCTGTTTTCCTCGATCGCATAGCATAGTGGAAGCCGAATGAACAACTATGCAAAATTGTATAGGTATACCTAACTTTTTCTATGGCGACTGATTTCATCGAAATCCGGGATGCGTTAAAAAAAATAGTAGGGAGGGATTGTAAACGCATGCATCTGAAGAACGTCTAGCAAAATTGAGCACCTTCGTTTCAAGAACTTATCCGACAAAATTTTCGATGGATAGTTTAGCGAAAATATAAAGCATGCTATTTCACGTAACTTTCAATCTCTTTTGAGAAGGCTTATTCCTTGAGAAGGATGATTTGTGCCGTTTGATGCGACCGTTCCACAATGAAAAAAGTGTCTTCTTTCAGGATTTGTCGTCAAAATTACCATAATGGCAGCTGGAAGGAAAGATATTGCAGTTATACCTAAAAAGAGGAGGTTGTGCCAAAAAATGATGAATAAATTAGGTTCGAATAGATGCCTCAATAGTGGTTGGGGTTCTCACAATTTACTCGCTTGTTGTTTTCGGAGGGAAATAGTTTCACAACTTGGACCTGTGGGCGAATGCCTCTCTTTTCAATTGAAATATGGCATGTAGTTACCTATTACAGTACTTTATACAAGTATAAACCCCCGCTTAACAGTTTCTTGTGTAAAATTTTGTGCTCTTCAAATTACGTACTGTACATTTTTTTGATAACCCCAATAGTTACAGAATTATTCCAGAAAAACGGCTGAAGTACAACTTCCGCCGACATCAGCTATTCCCAAACCCAGGCAGAATCGTTGGGAGTTTTTTATGCTGTGTTGGGGATAAGGTATCAAACAATTTGCACCAAAAATTGTCATGCTCTTTTGAATGTCTGGGTTTAGTCAATTTTTCACCTAATTGTACTGTATCTACTAAAAAATAGCACGTTAAAAAGTGCTGAAATGTGTGTTATTTGTGTATCGTAGAATATTTTTTGATACGACGTTTAGCGTAGGGGGCCGGAAATTTGATTTTCAGATTCAGATTACCTGAAAACATGGGAAACTAATGTGAACTATTTCAATTTCGGCAATAACAGAAATCGGGGGCTTTTGTAGATTTGTCTCTTTTAGGGGGTCGGGGGGTTGAAATTCAGATTCAGGACGGCGTTGTGAAAAAACCAAAAATAATACTGAATTTTAAAAGTCAACCAAATTTCGGCATGTTGCCGGGGTTGTATCGTTGGGCAAAGTTGAAATTCGGATTCAGCACACCTGAAAACATTGAAATCAGTCATCAAACTTAGCCCCGAGGTTTTTTCCTCCCAGATCTACCCTCTTCCTGGACTATTATTTTAGTTCGAGAGATGGCGACAGTCCTACTCAACCGGAAGAACATAGTCACGAAAGGTGTGCAAAATGATGGCATATGACCCCCTATTTACGAGTCCGGGAGTCGGCCATGCTGTATCTGGGGCCTAAGGATTTTATGGTTAATTAAAGTCCTTAATGAGACATGAATGAAACCGAGAACACAGTCCTGAAACTGGTTTCATTCGAAAGGTGTTACGGAGCTGATTACAAATATAATCATCTGTCGGCGTCTGCCCGGGCCATTTGCCCTCTGTGGCTCGTCAAACTCACGAAATTTGGGAAATTTAAATTAACCGGAAAAACGAAGTCCAGAAAATGGTCTTATGCAACAGGTGTAAATTGTAATCATCCCCATAAAACCTATCGAATAAGACCAATTTCAGGACTATGTTCTACCGGTTAAATTCATGTCCCAAATCGAGGACTTTAATTAGCTATTAATAAGTATATAATAAAATCCTTAGCCCCCAGATACGGCATGACAGACTCCCGAACTCGTAAATAGGTGATCATTAGCTATCATTATGCACAGCTTAATACACGCGAACTACAATTTTCAAGTATATTAAATTCGCTACAATTTGAGACATGGCCCAGCTCTACATATAGGGCAGATAGTAGCCAGAATACAGCTCTTCAAAATTGGTAATTTGTTGTTTTTCAAAGAAGTTGTAAGTTTATAAAAAGTTGAAAAGCTCCCTTTAAAACTTCGTTAGGCGCTGTTAGCGTATGGGTTTGTGATAGAACATTGCTCAGTGGTAGGTTTCACACAAAACAAAGCCAAAAATTTCATCATTTTGGCAAAACAAATTACCAATTTTGAAACGCTGTATCTTGGCTACTATCTAATCTACAGAGATCTAAATTGTAGCAAATTCAATATACTTGAAAAACGTAGTTGACTTTTTTAAGATACAGCCGTTGAAAATTGTGGTTTATTATTCATTCTGAATAATACACCTATGTTTTCGGTCAGGAAAAAAAATTTACAACCCACCCTCAAACTTTTTCTGTCTACGTTTTAACATGTCTAGATTCCATTTCTGGAATGTCCGTCCGCCGTCCGGGCCACATCTTCCCCTAGGATAGCTCGAAAAAACTCGTTCTTTCGCACATAAACTCCACTTGGGATCTAGTTGGTCCTAACAGCTGATCAGTTTGATCAACTAACTCCCTGGATTTTTATGGGCCAAAAGCTGGTCCAAAATTAGGATTTTCAAAGGTTTTGAGATCATAGGGGTGTGGGGTGTCGATTTTCATGTAATTTCAAGCCGCAGATTTGGCTACATTCATGAATAATAAACCCAATGTTTTTTGGTCAAAAAAGTGAAATTATTTTGCTTTGTTCTGAGTGAAACCAAATACTGATCGTGAGACATTTTTATATGCCCATTCGAGAACCAGAGCCTGAAGAATAGTAGAGTTATGATTACGGATAAAAACGCTGCAAATTTTACACATGGGTTTATTATTCATGAATGTAGCCAAATCCGGCTTGAAATTACATGAACCCCTACACCCCTATTATTTCAAAACCTTTGAAAACCCCCATTTTGAACCCGCTTTTGGCCCATAAAAATCCAGGGAGTTTGTTGATCAAACTGATCAGCTGTTAGGATCAACTAGATCTCAAGTGGAGTTTAATTATGTGCGAAAGAACGAAGTTTGAAGTTGAAGCTTGACGGCAAGTGTGGCCGCGCCTTTCGTCTACAAACCCCATACGAGTTCAGAGCCTGCTCTAAACTCGTATGGGGATTGTAAATACGCATCATTCAACCCCAACTTTAATTCTAAGTATCTGGTACTTCTGTGGTTCATTCAGATTGGAATTGGAGGGGGGGGGGTAAAAGTCGTGCGGCCCGCCAAGGCCCTACAATTTCCCAGAAATTGGCCCGCCGAGAATTGAGGTTTTGACACCCCTGGTCTAGACATTTGTGCCCTAGGCTAACGTTTTTGTGCGTTTTCTTCTGTTGAAACCAGCCAGGAATTAAACGCAGTTGTTTAATCAATGGAAAAACGCCTAAGCGTCACTTATAAGTAGGCCTCAAGTTCTACTCAACTTAAATCTTAAGGGGAGATAAAATATCACCTGGCTGAGCCTTAAGTGAAGTTTCTGAATGCAAAATCTCCATTTAAGTGTAAGTTAAGGCTAAGTTCGGTTTGAGTGACGTTTATGAATACGGCCCTAATTCCATCATTCGAACTCGATGCTCGATGGTGATTGTAGGAGAGCGGCTATCACAAACAAATAGCAACATGTCATAGTCATGTGGAAATGGCTTTGCTATTAATTTATAGTTTTTGTTAATTGCTCACACGTTTATATTTTTCCCCTTCTCAGTCTTTGTTTTGACTTGTAACAATTCATTTTATTAAAATGACTTTTCGTTAAAGACCTCTGATTTACCCAAAATTAACAGGTTATGGGCTGTAAGTGCGCATAATTTCATTGCAAAAATCTAAATTTCGCGTTAAAAGTTTTTTTTTCTCGAAATGAATGGTCTTTTCGTTTTGCCTCAGTTGTCACCGGACAACTTTAATAATTGGAAATTTCGTGTTGCCCCTATATTGGAAGAAAGGCAAGTACACTATGTCTTACACTCGACATATGAGGACATTCAGGGCCAAGAAAGAAAGGAAAAGTTCACGCAGAACGAGGCAAAAGCACGAGCTACAATAATACAATGCATTTCGGACAAGCATTTGGACCTAGTAAAGGATGCTAAGACAGCTCAAGAAATGATGCAAGCCCTCGAAAATGTTTTTCAAAGGAAAAGTGTGTTCACCAAGCTAACTCTCAAGAAGAGTTACAATATCGTGTACAATTTCATTGAAAACACCTGTTCCGTGATTAATTTTTGTTAAGATCACAACATGTTTTTGAAGAGATTGCTCACGATATTGCCTGGAAAATTGTACCGTGTGAACAAGGCTGGCTGATGGCCCACCATTTCGGTAACCGCTTCTTGAATACCGTGCACTCCATACACAGGTGACCCGTACACTCCAAAATTTAAAGAGACTCTGAACATTTTACTAAACAACTATGGGAGTGTTGAACGAGACAAAATAGATCGTTCTGCGGGAGACAAAAAAAAAAAAAAAAATGCTGCAAAGTCATTATTTAATTACCTATATTCGAGTACCTAATTTTACTTCATTTTGCTCGCCGGGCGTACAGATAACTTCAATCTTTCGAACGATGTTGAGGATTTGCCGCGCAAGACTTTCTTGAATTGGATGTGTATATCCACGTCAATTTTAATAAGTATACCGGTCAGTACATCATCTTAGCCATCATTCAACCCCAACTTTAATTCTAAGTATCTGGTACTTCTGTGGTTCATTCAGATTGGAATTGGAGGGGGGGGGGGGTAAAAGTCGTGCGGCCCGCCAAGGCCCTACAATTTCCCAGAAATGGCCCGCCGAGAATTTGAGTTTGACACCCCTGGTCTAGACATTTGTGCCCTAGGCTAACGTGTTTGTGCGTTTCTTCTGTTGAAACCAGCCAGGAATTAAACGGCAGTTGTTTAAATCAATGGAAAACGATACTGAGAACGACGAAAGAGCGCCAGAGGCAATGCAAGGGATCGGAGTGCTCAGAGTTCCCTCTCACACTAACTCTCTCTCTCTTTTAGAGCGAGATCTCATAACTCGTGGTTAAGAGCCGTCATAATTGACAAGTTTCGTATTAACTTTCGTCGGTTGCTCTACTCTACACACACACACACGTGTGTACAAGAATCGCTCGGCTATACAATGCCACAGACAACGGAAGAAGGGGTGGGGGGGAAATACGTGCGTGTTTTTAAAAGAGTGTTGAAGAAGGGATCAAATCTTCTTCCAGAGTATACAAAATTGAAGTAAAGAAAAACCGTCGAGCAATTTTTCCCAGGAAAATGTGATCAACCGCAGAACCAAAAAAAAAAAATGACCCAGCATCTCAATCTCGTCAATTTGTTAACGGAAGTTTCTCCCCCCAGGCAAGATGTGTAGAAACCTGAAAGAGACGGCCAAGGAAAGGAGAGGCCACTATTTTTTTTTTTTTTTTTTGCTCTTCTTTTTACCCAAGAGCTAGACTCACCGGCTGTCAGTGTGACAGTTCTCCCTTGGATTCACTTCAATCAGGGGAGAGGATACGAAGATCAATTTGTTGGAATCGTTCAATTCCTATATAACAAGTAGAATTTATTTTGTACGAAGCAGCAAGGGAGACAAAGCGCGTGAGGAGGGTGGAAAACAAGGACAGAATAACTTTTTCATCGATTTGGCGAGCCTTACAACTTCACGAACGCGAAATCTCTCGTTCGAAATGAATGGCTTAAAAATTAACGAGAGGGAAACCGTTAAAATCATGCAATTAGACTAAAATTTGACAAAAAAAAAATGTTTTGAAAATATTTACCTTGTTTTCGAACCGGCATGACAAAATAATCCGACAAAACTGAAGAATCAGAAATTATTTGTCTCGGCTCGGAGAAATGACTCAGAATTTCCAGCTTGGATGTTTAGAAGAAACAGTAGAAAAAGAAAAATTTACCTTGGCCCTTTTTGAGCCAAGTTTTTTTTTTCACGCCGATCGAAAACAAAAAACACACTCCACGAGAAAATCCACCAGTAATCGAGTATTTAACACAAAACGATCCACATACACCGGGGGATTTCGCACTTCCTATTTATATTTCTGACCGTTCTTCAAATGCCTTTGGCAGGCTGAACGAACGGCACGATAAACATTATTAGATCCCAAAATTGGACTAGTCTCTCTCACTTTTTTCTCCTTTCTGTCTTTTTTTTTTTTTCCGTCCGATTTGTGAGACCGCGGTCAGAGAGAAAATGAATATAAGGAGGAATTCGCGATAAAGAAAAACACAATAAAAGAGAAAACGTTAAGAAAAAGAGGTGGCACTTGCGTTGATAATATTTAATAATAATAAAAACGAGGAAGGGTTTTTTTTTGAAATTTTTTGTTTGCTCCTCTTCAACCACCGAGATCCCGACAGCAACTGATAACAGGAGGCATTTCAGTTATCGGGCCTTCTGTCTTGAAATAGGAGAGTGTTCGCTGTTGCCCCCGCTCTCCAGGGCGGTTCGTTCAAAACGTATTTTATTATTAACGTTCTTTAAAAGGTAGAAAATGGGGAATCTCAAGTTGAAATACTTCGAAAAAAAGCCTTGACGTTTGAAACAATGTATTTGCGTCTCTCCATAAACAAACTGAAGGGCTCGTCTCGTTGCTATCACATCGTTGAAGGTGGTCTTCTCCGTGTTGGACCATCCAATGTACAAGATTTCTTCAAATTCAAGTAAGCTAAATGGTTGATTTCAATGGTTTTTACCCTTAGGGACTTATAAAACATCAATAAATGGCCACGCTAGAAATGTCAAACAGAAACATGAATGTGAAGTGCTCTTAAGTGATGTATTCACATTAACCTTTTGGGCGGACAATTAATTGTTCTACTCATTGCAGGTTGTAAACAAGGTATGTAACAATTTTTTTAAATGAATTTCAATCAACTGAAAATACTAATTTAATTTTTGACGCCCTTCTGGTTCAGGTAAAACTGTAGTGACTGCTGCTGGCAAGTTTCTCTCCGAGGTAAACACGCTTACACATTTAAATCTGTTAAATTTCGCCTCCGCATAGAATAAATTTACTTTCAGATTCTTCGGAGAAAATGATTAGTTACACTTGGTGGCTACAATAAGACATTCTGGCTTCAAGGACAACCTAGGTAAACAGAAATCATGATTTGATGGGCTTTTAGCCTCAATTTTCTCATCACCCCCCCCCCCACAACTCTTTCACTATTGCCAAAATATCAGTCCAAAAATAGTCGTGTTGGTCAGTGGCGGCGGAAGACAGCCGGCATTGGGGGAGCTAGAATCTGAGCAGTAAATTTACCCCCCCCCCCCTCTGAGAAAGTAGCATTTTGCGAATCAATTATGCCTAAAGTTACAAAAATACAATTATTGAGGCAAAAATTCCAAATCCTTCACAAAATTTACCGCCTCTTCATGAAATTCTCTTGTTTCTGGGTTAATTTTCCTGGGTAATTTGAGTCCTTAAGGCAGTTTTACTAGATAAATGACGTGTTATGAGCTAAATTGGCTACAATGGCCATAAAATGACGTAATCACACTATTCAGTGTAGGAACTTGTGAAAGAGCAAGAGTATGTCGTGAACAGTGCAGTAGCGTACGGAGGTAGTGGCGAGGGGGGCGGACCGCGCCCCGGGCCCCCTGACAGGCGGGGCCCTCGAAAAGCTTAAATGAGGATTGGAGTGAAAAGGTTGGACAGTGATTTGGCTCCTTTCTACGATTTTCACTCTACATCCGACCTGGAGAATATAACGTTACAAGTGATAACAGCAAAGAGTGTGGGCTGACTATTCGATTGAGCCCCCGAGAGTGCTATTCTGGTGGCTGAAATAAAGCAATTTGCGCCTTCTTGAGGAAAATTCATGGATAAAATAGAGAAAATAGACCGTCCCCAGTTTCGTTAGGTCCTTACGAGCGCACTAATGTACTGATAGGCAATTTAGAACTGGCTGACGCGGCAAAAACTTATGAAAATGCGCTAATATTCGTGGCTATAACTGCGAAAAAGCGCTGATTCGTGGTCTCACGATGCAACTTCCAGACAGAGATTGAGAAAAAAATCTTTGATTCGCAGTGTATGACGGCCATTCCGCAGATAAAATGCAGAAATCAATGCTAAAGAATTGTTTTTGGGCCAACCCCGCGGCTACAATTGAGAATACACGCTACTAATTCAAGGTTGTGCAAGTAAAAAAAAACATCGCGGCTGATATTGACAAAAATCAACGCTAATTCGGATTAAAATTGGGCCAAAATGGCAAATTCACAACTGAAATGGCAAAAAGATATGCTAATTCGCTGCAAAATTCTAAAAATTTTAAAATAAAAAATTAACAGCTGAAGTGAAGAAAAATGACTAATTCGCGGATAAAGTTGAGTAAAAACGCCTTTTCGCGGATATGAACATGAAGAAAATCACTAATTCCTGGCTGAAATTGAGAAAACGCAAATCCGTATAGCTTCTGAAAGATTCGAGGCTCAAACTGAGAACCAGCGCTAAACCACAGTACAAAGTAGAAAAAAATTGCTTATATGCGGGGCTGAAATCTAAAAAACAACACGGCTAAAATTTAAAAAAAAAAAATTGATTAGGGTGGCTGACATATTAAGAAAAACACTAATTTTCAACTCAAACTGAGAAAAAGTGCCAATTCGCTACTAAAAATGAAATATGTGGCAGAAAATGAGGAAAATGATAAATTCGTGGCTGAAATTCAGGAAAAGCGCTAACCCGTAGCCAAAATTGGGGAAAATCACTAAAAGTTCGAGGCTAAAACTAAACAATAAACGCTAATCCATAGCAAAAGTTGAAGGAAAAAAATGCCAATGTGAGACTGAAATGTGAAAAAAAAAATAACTCTAGTTTTCAGCTGAAATGAGGAAAAAGTGCTATTCCCGGATAAAATTTAGGAAAACGCGAATTCGTGGCTAAAATTGAGACAATTCGCGAATTCACAGGCTAAAAACGCTTCTACGCAGCTAAAAGTGAAAAAAAAAAAACAAAAAAAAAACGCTAATTCGCGGCTAAAATTGAGGAAAAAATTTGCGGTTAAACTGTTTAAGAATTTCTAATTCCACCATCTCGCCTTCTGAAGGCAACTTTGTGACTCGAATTGAGAAAAACGGCAAATTCATGGCAAAAAAAAAAAAAAAAACACTGATTCACGGCTAGAACTGAGAAGAAGCGCTAATCCATAGTTAAAATTAAAAAATGCTGATGTGGTGCTAAAACGGAGAAGAACCCGCTAATTTGCAGCTAATATTGAGAAAATCAGTAATTATTCTGGCTAAAATTAAGAGAAATGTTAATTTTCAGCCTGAATTGAAAAAAAGTGCTAATACGCTGCCAAAATTGGAAAAATTGCCAATTTGCACTTAAAATATCGGAAAACGCCAATTTGTGGTTAAAATGAACGGAATTTGCTAATTTGCGGGTTAGAAACGCTACTACTCTGCTAAAATTACGAAAAAGCGCTAATTCGCGGCTGAAATATAGGGGAATCACTAATTCACGGCTAAAATTGAGAACATTCGCGGCTTCCTCGGTCAACTTTGCGGCTAAAATTGAGAAAAAGCGCCAATTTGCGGCTATTCGTGGCTAAAACTGGAAAAAAACGCTGATCCGTAGCGTATGGTTATGGTGAACAAGAAAATGCTAACTTGTCGTAAACATTTAGAAAAAACCGCTGTTTGGCGGCTAATATTGAGTAAAACGCTAATTTTCAGCTCAAACCGAGTAAAGTGCTAATTCTTTGGTCCCTGCTAGAAAAAATAGCTAATTTGTGAAAATTGTGAAAAACGCAAACTCGGGAAAAAGTTAAGAAACATCGCTGATTCACAGGATAAAAAAGCTACTTTGTTTCTTAAGTTAAGAAAAAGCGCGTATTTATGTCTATAACGTGGGGGGGGGGGAGTACTCCACTAATCCGCGTCTACTTTGCGCTAGATTGCGGCGAAAAGCGCTAATTTGCTGGTAAAGTTGACAAAAAGCACTCATTCGCGGCTAAAATGGAGAAATTCGCGGCTTAAACTTGGCGTAAGCGCTGTTCGGCGGATAGGTTGGGGAAATAGCGGTGATTTGCCTAATATAAGGAAAATGCCTTGGCTACAATTAGGAAATGTCCCTATCGGTTACCAATTATAGGTTTGTATTATGAATGTATAATTAGAGACTTCCAGTGGAACAGTGGCGTACCGAGGTAACGGCGAGTGGGGCGGACCGCCTCGGGCCACCTATCAGAGAGGGCCCCCGAAAAAGCTTAAATATGGAAAAAATGATGATTTTTGAGGTTCATGTTCGAAGATTTAGGCACGTGAAAAGAAGTTTTGGTATACCATTGTACAGTGACTTGGCTCCTTTCGACGATTTTCAGCCTATCCGACTAGGAGAATAGAACGTTACTTGAGATCAGCAAACAGTGTGGCTGAATATTCGATCGAGCAATCGAAAGCGCAATTCTGACGACTAACATTGAGAAAATTTGTGTCTTCTGGAAGCAAATTTGTGACTCAAATAGAGAAAAATACTCTGATTCCCAAGTTTCTTTAGCACCTTAAGCAAAAAATTGAGAAGGTGCTCTAATGTGCAAATGTCGGTGCGAGTAGGCTGCAAAAATTTGGAAAAAGTTCTAATAATCGAGGCTAAAACTGCAAAAAAACCGCTCATTCCTGGTTTCTCGATGCAACTTTCTGACCATAATTTAGAAAAAATCGCTGATTCTCGGTGTATAGTAGCAATTTTACGTCTAAAGTGTACCAAAAAATCGTTAATGTGTTGTTTTTGGGCCAAGTCCGCGGATAAAATTGAGAAAAATCGCCTAATCCGTCGATGAAATTGAGTAAAAGCGCTAATTCGCGAATAACCTGTAGGAAAAACGTTGATTTGCGGATAAAGATGAAAAAAATCACTTATTCGCGGCTAAAATTGAGAAAACGCCAATCTGTATCTTCTAAAGTATATTTGGAGGCTAAAACTAAGAAAAGTGCTAATCCATAACTAAATTGAAATGAAATGGCTAATGTGGGGTTAAAATGTAAAACGAACGCCTTACCCACGGCTAATATTGAAAAAACCACTAATTAGCGCGGCTAAAATTAAGGAAAACTCTAAATTTCAGCTCAAATTGAGAAAAAGGGCTGATTCGGGGCTAAAAATTGAGCAAAACGCCATTTTGTAGCAAAAATTGATAAAAATCGCTAATTCATGGAATAAAGCCCTCTTTATCAATCGTTGATTGAAGAGCTGACTAAAACCTTTATCTGTTTCATGATCAAAATAATATTTCGTCATGGTTCGCAGATGATTTGTCTAAATCAGTTCTTTAATTTTTTTAAATCGATAAAGCGGTCCTAAAAACGATAATTTTACGTTCAAATTCAAAAAAGTGCTAATTCCCTGCTGAAAAGTGAGTAAAA
Source organism: Corythucha ciliata (assembly GCA_038030265.1). NCBI lineage: Eukaryota > Metazoa > Arthropoda > Insecta > Hemiptera > Tingidae > Corythucha > Corythucha ciliata. The sequence continues at coordinate 5,395,877 of CM075939.1, forward strand.
GCGCTAATTCGCGGGTATAATGGACAAAATCCCAAAAAATGTTCAAGATTGAAAATAGGGCCGATTCTCGGCTTCTGAATGCAACTTATTTGTGGCTAAAAGTGAGAAAATGCACTAATGCATAGTACAATAGTGAGGGGCCTCAAAGAATTATCCGCCCCGGGCCTCGATTTTTTTGACTGTGAAATGTACTTTCCCCTCTGAGCCAAAATGTCTATTGAGCACATTAAAATATAATTTTCGAGGGGGTTAGCCACTCCAAAGCCTTTTGGATCCCAAAGAAGGACGAAACAGTTGATTCTGCAGAGTCACATTCCTCTTCTTTATGGTCTTGGCTGGAATTTTCTTGGTTAAGTTGGCTAGAATTGACAGTTTTCACCCCTTCAAGCCCAAATTTCAAAGATCCTGGTCCTTTGAAAAATAAATTTTGAAGGATTGGTTCCCTCAAAATCCGAATTTGCGGGGTTGACTTATTGAAAAGTCATATTTCACGGGGTTCAAGATAGCAATTTCAGAAATTTGTGGTCTTCATAGAACAAATTCGCGGATTCAGCACTAAGGACCCCAATTTTGCCGTTTTGGCAAATTCGAGAACCAATTCCACGCTTGGCTCCATAAAAACAAGCAACTGCGGTGGTTATATTTTGGTTCTTTCAAAGCCCAAAGTTCGCAGATCTGGCTGGTGAACCTGAATCATGTTGTGGAAGGTGCGAACGATAATTTTTAGGAGGCAAATTCAACCCATTTTTTTTTCTCCATTCCTCAAACATCGGATTGGGGGAGCGCTGCTCCCCCCAACCAGACCATTGGGAGAGCCTTCGCTGACCCTGAACCCCACTTCCGCCGCTGTTGGTCTGACCGATTTTGGAGCCCCATCAACTGAACTTTCTTGGTGGGGGGGGGGAGTCCTCGGCATTTCCAGCTGTTGATCTAGGGATGGGCAGATTCAGAGGCACTTTATTGCCTATTACAGGTTTAAGTCCTCCAGCAAGAGAGAACTGATGCTTTGTCAGAACTTGGAGCTGGAAATCGTTTAATTTCTCAAACTGGACCCTTCCATCGTAAAGACGAATAGTTCTTCGCCAGGACCTCAAAATTCTGTAAAATGTCAAAGTAACAGTCCTCAACAAAGCGAGTAGCCACCTCATGATTTTAGGAGAGGGCAGCTTCTCGTCATCAGATACAAAAAAAGGGGCTGGGACTCCCCCCCCCCTCACCTCATACGAAAGCAACTTTCGATGAGGCAACGCAGTGAAATTGGTATTTCAGCGAGTCAAACTCCCAAATTTAGTTATTTAGTGAGCCCACAATCGTGAAAAGAGTTTTTTTTTTTTTATGGGTGGGAAAATCCATGAAATTGGAATTTTCAGAGCCCAACCCGTGGCAATGGCGTTTTAGTGAGCGAAACCGTCTTTTGTTTCTTATTTGGTGCCTAAAACCTTCGAAAATAGCAATTATAGACACACTAATTTACGCTGTGCGTGCCAAATTGATTCCGCGGGTGCACGGGTATTGCCACTCACAATTTTTGTGTTTGTTGTTGTGGTTTTTGAGTGATTTTCTACTGATTTTCATACGCTGGCCACCCAAAACAGATTTTAGCCGCGAATAAATAGGTCAAGTCGCCTTGTTTTGCCACATTTTTTTTATAGCAGAACTGAGGCCTTCCTCAAAATTTCCATGAAGGGAACAGACCAACATTGAAATTCTGTGGAATTTTGGCTGCAAAGTTTCTCAATTGCATCCACTGAGCAACCAAAATGCCGATGATTCGCTCTTTCTATGCCCTATGGAACCCTATCTCGTTGGTTTTATTTACTCAAAAGGCCGCAAATTCGCTGCAAAGCAAAATTTGCTGGCTTCGCTCATTGAAAAAAAAAAAAAATAACAGCAATTTCACGGATTTTCGTCCTTTAAATAATATTGTATTTCACAATGAGTGAGGAAAATGTCACTTTACGCGCGAATTGTGTTTGGCGATCAAGGCGAAGCCGAGTTCGCTAATTACTAACAACGAGCGCGTAAAGATGCTCCTCACGAGTTGTGAACGCTATTTTTCGCTTGACCGACCAAGTGTGAGGCACTTCACCACGACTCATTCCAAACACGTCACTCCTAACAGTGACGGAAAGTACTTTACATCACTACTAGCAGTGACGGAAAGTACTTGACATCACTCCTAGCAGTGACGGAAAGTACTTTACATCACTCCTAGCAGTGACGGAAAGTACTTTACATCACTCCTAGCAGTGACGGAAAGTACTTTACATCACTCCTAGCAGTGACGTAATAAAGTACTTTCGTTCACTCCGTGACGTAAAGTAAGCAAATAACACGCTGAGATTAAAGTGTTTCTTTCTTCGTAAGGTTGCCATGGTGAAAATAGCCACTTTCTCCGTTAGTCAAGCGAAAAACAATTTTATGGGTTGGCCTCTTCCCGGCATAATCCACGAAATTAGCTTTTGGTGGAGAGGCAAACCCACGAAATTAATAGTTAAATCAAGTAAAATCCGCCAAATTGTTCATTTGGTGAGCCCGATCCGCGATATCAATGATTTTGTAGCGCGCAAAACCCGCGAAACTGCCGTTTTACAACTTTGCCAGAACCGCGAAAATATATTTTTAGGCAGTGAAAACCGCAAAATTGGGTTCCTGATGTGCCAGACATGCAACAATGGAGCTGTAAGTAAGCCCGAATCGCCAAAATTTGTATTTTAGCGAGTAAAGACCAAGAAATAGGTTTATTAATGAGCCAGAATTTTTTTTTTTTCATTGAGCCTGACCAGCGAAAATGGTTTGTTGAAATGTTAAGTCCGAGATATTGGTTTCATAATAAACCAGACCCTCTAAAATGGTTTATTATGAAGTTCAACCGGAAAAATTGATTTTTTAGAGAGTGAAAATGGGTTTTAACGACCAAAAATGGCGTTTTGAAGAGCCACTCCCGTGAAAATCGTTTTTTAACCAACAAAATCGACTATATGTAGGTTTTTTTATGAGTCAGACTGTGGCGCACAAACAAATAATCAGTACCTATTTTGCTATTTTCAAGGGGCTGCATAGCCTGTTTAGCCATTTTTAAAGTTAAAATGGTCAAGTCAAGCCACGAATTGTCGGTTTCGCTATTCTTGATGCGGGAAATGGTCGCATGGGGGGGGGGATGGGCCATTCTTGGTGCGGGAATCGTCGATTTTGCAATTCGCAGGACAGGAGTCATCTTTTTAGGCTTTTCCTAGGCATGAATAGTCAGTTTAGCTGTCTTTAGAGTGGAAATAGTCCGTCAAGCCAAGGCGCGTATTGTCAGTTCAGAGCTTTTTGAGGCACAAATTGTAAGTTTAGCCGTCGTTTGCCGAAATCGTCAGTTTTTACCATTTTTGGGTGCGAGTATAGTCATCCTAAACTATGTGGGTACAGCTAATTTAGCTATTTTAAGGCAGCGAATGGCTGTCAAGGCATTTTTAATAGAGAGAGCACACAATTTCTCAAACCCTCCACGCTTGCCTTAGTGGTATGAATACCATTGATTTAGCGGCGCTTAATAGCGAACCTTTAGGGCCAAGCATATCAGTTTTTGGTACTAGTTTCTTTTGTTTTACCGGGGTGAAGTGCTCTGGAAGGGGTTCTGACCCACAATACCCTCCCCGTGGGCACGCCACTGATTTTAGCGGGGAGTCAGCGATTTTTTCTCAATTTCAACCACGAATTAGGGCCTTTTTCTCTAGTTCATCTTTATTTTAGGCGCGAATTAGCACTTTTTTCAGCCTCCCCCCCCCCTTTAATTACGGGTTTTTCTCCACTTCGTCCGCTAATTTACGTTTTGCCGTGAATTATCAATTTCTTTGAGGTTTAGCCAGGTATTCTCGATTTTTAGGCGCCCTTGCTTCCAGAAACCGCGAATTTGCTCAATTTCTCAGTTTTAACCGCCAACTAGCGCTTTTCTTCAGTTTTAACCGGCAAATTAACGCCTTTTCACTATTTGTATCCAAGATAGAGAGCGTTTTCTCCTCTTCGGCTGCGAATTTACGTTTTTCTTAATTTCAACTGTGAGTTATCATCTTTTTTTTATAATTTTAGCCAGGAATTTTCGCTTTTTGATCGGATTTTAACCGCCTTCGCCATCGCAAACCGCTGATTGGCGCTTTTTCTCGTTTTTTTAACCTTTGCTGTTTTGTTTCACTCATGAATTCGCGATTTTCCCAGAAACAAACAGCCGCGAAATTGGGTTTTCAGTGAGCCAGAACAACGAAAATGAGTTTTTAGCTAGACAAATCCTAGAAGTAGTTTTTGTGTAGGGTGAAATCAGTGAAAATGTTTTCTATTTTTTTTTTTGTAAGTCGGACCTGCAAAAATGGCTGCAAAAAATTTGCGAAATTGGTATCTTTTAATCACGCCTCCCCGTGAAATTGGTTGATCCGGTACAAATATTGGCAAATTTGTTTGTACCACAGCAAAGCTCCAACCACAGCAAAGGTCCAGACACTGGAATTGTCCAACCGCTGCCACCACCACCGCCCCCCCTCTCGACGGGCCTGTCCTTTCACGAGCCCAACCCCAAAAAAATCCTAGTTACCCTCCCCAGGCTCAATGACTGGCAACGCACTCTGTTAGCCGCCAATTTTAGTTTTTTTCTCCATTTTAGCAGCGAATAAGCGATTTTTCTAAACCTTGGCAATGAATTCGATTTAGCCACGAATTGGATCTTTGTTTTTCATTTTAGCACTCGAATCAGCGACTATTTCTCAATTTTCGCAGTGATTTAGCGATGTCTTCTCATTTAACAACGAACTGGCGTTTTATTGCCTCAACTTCAGCAGTGAATTTAGCGTTGTCCTCGTAATTTAGAGCGGCGAATTTGCGATTTTTTTTTTTTTACATTCATCCATGATTTAGCGTTTTTCCTCCGTTTTAGCAGCGAGCTAGCGCTTTTTCTCCAAGCTCCAAATTGATTGCTTTCGTCAAATTTAGCCGCGGATTAGTAGCTTTTTTAAAATTTTAGCAACGAAGGTGCCCCAAACATCGAGAATTTGCATTTTCTCAATTTTAGCAGTTAATAAGCTATTTTGCTTCATTTTAGCAGCGAATTAGCGCTGTTTCTCAATCATACCAGTGAATTATTAGCGATGTATTCATATTTAGCTACGAATTAGCGGTTTCACTCAATTCTAGCAGCGAATTTGGGATATTTGTCAATTTTAGCAGCGATTGGCGATGTATGTTTCAAGGTCAAATTGAAAAAAAAAATGTCTCGCCCAAGAATCATAACGATATATCGATGCAGTTAAAACAGAAAATGGTCACACTAGCCTCTTTGGAGTCGGAAACTCGTAATTTCGTCACGTAAACTGACTATTTAGTTTTTGGGATCATTCAAGGAGTCTGGACTATATTTTATTGAGAAAAGAGTGCGAATAATAAAACGAAAATTGTTTATTTCTCTTTAACTATTCAATTTTTATTTGACGGGAAATATTTGAAAATTTGGCTTTCATTCATTTTGGAAGAATTCCGTTGTATTTTAGTAGAATCAGCACTCCCTCCCCCCCTCAAACTCGCGCTTTTACTCGTTACAATTTTTAATTACATATAAAATTACAGTAACTATAGTACAAAATAAGTGTTAGTTTGATTTCCAAGTTTATCGTCTTCCCCCCCCCCTCCACCAACCACGTAATTTAATCAGACGCTCCCGTTGGGTTACTTTTTCGCTTTTCTTTGCATTGGAGCCGTGCTCGGTGGCTTCTTTGTTAGTGGTCGCGAGGACGATTCTCCCTTAAAAAAAAAAAGAAAAAAGTGTAACAATTAATTCGATTAAGGCGAGAATTTTTTTTTTAGGACTTACGGCAGTTGTGAGAGGTCTTTCGGCCGATAATTTCGGTGTAGGAGGCTTCGTGTTACGCTCCAGACTGTGAAAAGGTACCAAAGTCTCATTAACAACGAATATATAGTTAGCGCTTGTTGAGCAACGACCCCCCCCCCCTCCTTTTTTTGTACAAAAACGAAGCACTTACTGTAGTGTAAGGCCTCAAGCAGCATTTCAAGCAAAATCGTATTACTTTAAATCTTTAAAATCGTCGCAATTTACCGGTATTTTACGAAATAAAGTGAAATAGAAGGTACAATCTTACCTGTTTCCTCTAGAAGTTGAACCGGATTTTTTGAAAATGCTAAATTTGTCTTTTGTTTTACCCCTGTCCTCGGCCAGACTCAAATCAGACCCTTCGTCAAGCTATAATTGGGCGGGAAGAGCCATTACAATAAGAATTGTCACTTCGAGAATGGAAAAAAGTTGGCGCTCACCTGACCCGACGAGCCTAAATCGCTTGTCTCTTGTTCTATACTCCTGGATTTTGTCAACTTTTTCAATTTACCGAAAATGCCGAGTTTTTTCTTTTTGTCACCGCTGCTCGGTATTTGTTCACTCTTGGTCGAACCACCCGAGAGACGACTGTCAAAAATGAGGGAAGATTTCCTGTTATTTTATTGTTTTTTAATTGTTTGGGTGCAGCACTAAACCTGTCTAAACTTGGATCCCTTCTAAGCATGCTGTACTTGTCTGTGTCCTCTATACTGGTCATGCTTCCTTCGGTGTCATCCATGTAAATGGCCTGAAATGTGATGACGCGTTGTTTACCTGTGCTGTTATACGTACAAGTATTTAAAATTGGGTACCTGTTCCTGTCCCATCGTGTGTTCCAACGACAGACTTTTCCTGAGTGTGCTACCGCGTCTTTGAAGGCCCGTCCGACGCTTCACACCCGTGTTGTTGGACTCTCCAAGGTCGGACTCGATTGAAGATGCCCTATGTGTGCGGGTTTTCAGTAATGTCTTCTAGGTGTCTCTTCAATAATCTCACCTGAAGGAACTGTAGGAGCGAGATGTACTAGGCTCTCTCTGACTCTTCCGCAGCTCAGTGGCGGCTTCGGTGAGTCGCCGGAGAATTTCATTCACTTCTTGAGTTTTGGCGTCCTCTCGCCCAATCGACGATTCTATAAAAATTAAGGCGTTCAGACGCATTTTGTCCTCCTATATACCGCCGTCGCCATGTCTGTACCTCTGCTGTAGTCTTTTCTTTCCAACAATGGAGAAGCTTCTCTTGATTTGGAACCTTTTCGCCTGGCCGGAGGAGTCGGCATTGTTGGCGGAGGCTTCGGTTTCGATGGGAATAAATCTGGAGCCAAAACCGTCAGCTCGTCAACCTGTTGACATTTGAATCTTTCACGTCTGCTGAACTTTTCTCAACCACAAACGGATAATTATTACAAGTTGGGCCACGCTGATTATTTGTCGCTCTTCCTCTTGGTCCAAACGTTTTTTCATGGCCAAGGAATGGCGAAGAAGCTCTCTGTCCCGATCCAATTTGTCCTTTTCTCTACGTAACTTTTCATTGGTCGTCCTCAACTTGGCGTGAGCGTCCCTCAATTCAAGCAAGTCGCACTGCATCTGTAAGGCTGAAAGCGTGAAGCAACACGTTCACTTTCATGACCAGGAGTCTTCCTTACTTCGCTCAGTTTCTTTCGTAGTTCTTCCTGTTCTTCCTCTTGGGCTTTCTTCAACTGTTCTAATCTTCGTTTTCCTTCCAACCTTTCTCTGTCTCTCTCCCTTTCAACCTTCGAAAAATGTTATGCGTTAGACGAATCAAAAAATAGAAACTCCGTCGGACTGCAAAGTACCTCGAACAAAGTTTGACGTAGGTCACGGGCTAGCGTTGAAGTTTCATGCAAGAGCCTGTGCTGCTCTTCGCGCTCCTTGTGCCAAGCCAGCTCCATTTTAGTTTTTAGACCAGTGATTTTTGTTCGTCCGCTGATCATGATTTTTTCCTCCTCGAGCTGGGTAACAAAATAAAAAATCGATTAATTTCGTGATGCACGTTGTGGAGGGGTGGGGAGGGGCAAGTAGTCCCAGAGGTTACCTCATTGAGTTTAGAGTTGAGTTCGGATAGCTTAACCTCCCAAGACGACCTCTCCGACACCAATTCCGTTCTTAAACGGGACGCTTCAACCCTTGATTCGGACAACTCATCCTCCAGGCTACTAATTTGTTGCTCAAGGGACGCTAAATGAGTCCTTAGATTGTCCCCCTTTCCAATTCATCGCTTTGATTATATTATAAAAATTTAAAATTATTATAAAAAAAAAACATACTTCAGGAAGCCCCGCCGTCCTAACATCGGCAATATTCTTATGAGCGTCCTCGACCATTTTACGATACGTGTCACGCTCCCGTTTAAATCGAGCCATCTGGCCTTGAACGCTCATCATTTCCTCCGACAGGGCACCGATCCTGTGCTCGTAGCGATTTCTCAATTTGGTCAACTCAGTTTTCCTCGTCTTCTCCTCCATGACGAGCTTCGTTTTATACTCTTTCAACTCTTTTTCAAGCGACGCCACGTCCGCTGTCATATTTCTGTGAATTTTAGAGAATTTGTCGAAATCTTCAATTTGTTTCCTTAATTCCTCGTTCTGAAAAAAAAAAAAAATTGTCAACCTATCGATTTGTCCGCCTGTTAAAATTACACAAAACTTACGTCTTTCCTGATATAGCTTAGCTGCTCCGTCAGGACTTGATTTTCTTTCTTGCACTGCTCAATTTGCGACTGTTTTTCATCGCAAATGGCTTGAAGTCGATTTTTTTCCATTGCCAATGTTTCCAGTTCGTTCATTTTATCCTAGTAAATTGTCAAAATAGCTCATAATGTTGAGGTTTTGACGGTTGTGACACTCGGGACTGCCGTGACGTTAAATCCGACAAAATGCCAGTGAATGGTAGGTTGGTGTCTCAATTAATTTGACCCATTCAACTGGTTTCGTATTGATTTTGGCTTAAAAACTGGTAATTATGCCCCCCAAAAAAAACCACTAAATACGAAACCAGCCCGAAATTGTGGTTTACACTCAGAATATTCAGTTTTTAAACTCAAATTTTGTGATTTTGGCACACATAGAACCCAATTTCACGGTTTTTGCTCTCTCAAAGCCAAACCCAGCAGGAAGGCTAAGTGCTGAACTTCGAGGGCTAACGAATTTGGCCCTCGAAGAAATCAAATTTGCTAATTTGACCATGTAAAAGACTAAATGTGTAGTTCGCTCATTAATAAAACCCAATTTCGTGGGGAGGGGGGGGTTACTCTCTCAGAAAGCTATTTTCGCAGGTTTCGCTCCATAAACCCCGATTTTCAGACAAAAAAAATAATTCCGCGGGATTCGTCTCCCCCCCCCCTCCATAAAAACATTCAAATTTACGAATTTCACTCCCTTAAAAGTCCAAATTTTGGGGGCGATTTTAACATCGCTCCATAGATGTAACATTCACGTAGCATTAGATTATAAATGTTTCCTTATTTTAGCCACAGCAATTAGCGAAATTTCTACACCGAATGGGCGCTTTTTGTCAATTTTAACCGCGAATTAGCGCTTTTGCTCGATTTGAGGCACAAAGTTGCCTTCGGGAGCCGTGAATTGGCGTATTTTTTTTATTTTAGCCGCAAATTGCAATTTTTCTCAATTTTACCAGCAAATTGGAGTTTTAATCAATTTTATCCGCGAGTTTAAAGCTATTACTATACTTTATCCGCGAATTAGTGATTTTCCTCTATTTTAGCCCCGAATTTGCACATTTTCTCAATTTTAACAGCAAATTAGCGTTTTTACCCCGTGAGTTAGCAATTTGTCTCAAGTTTAGCTGCGAATTGGCGTTTTCTCAATTTTTTTCCCCCCATTTTTAGCAGAAAATTAGAACTTTTTGTCAATTTGAGCTGAACATTAGCGTTTCTACCAGTGGTTACAGTAATTTTCTCAATATTAACCCTCAAATGTTTTTTTTGTGTTTTTTTTTAATTAAATTTTGTTCTACACTTTATCTACAAATTAGCAATTTTTCTACATTCTAGCGGCAAATTAATTAGCCGCGAATTAGCTTTTGTCCTAATTTTAGCCGCTAATTTGCGCTTTTACTCAATTTTTTCGTGAATTAGTGTTTTTTTTCAATTTTAGCAGCCATTTTGGATTTTTTTTTCCAATTTCTGACGAAAATAAGCGTTTTTCTCCTATTTAGCAGCAAATTAGCACCTTTTCCCTTTTTTATCCGCCGATAGGCGATTTTCCGCAATTTCAGTAGCGAACTCGCCATTTTTCTTAACTTTATCCCGTTGTTGTTGTTTTTTCGATTTTACCCGTTTTAATGTCTTTATAGCTATCAATTAGCGATTTTTATTTATTTCAGCCGCAAGCCTGGCCCCGAAACAGCACATTTGCGTTTTTCCCCCTACATTTCTGCCATAAAATGGCCTTCATATACGTTGCGAATTTGCCCAACCAAGCGAATCAGCCCGAAAACAGCTCACTAACGTTTTTTCTTTCAACATTTTAGTCGTAAAATGGCCTCCATACACCGCATATTAGCACTTTTGTTCAATTTTAGCAGCCGCACATTAGCATATTTTTTTTTCATTTTTACGCCATGGATTTAGCGCTTTTTCTCAGTTTTTTTCCTCGAAGAAGCCACGGGTTTGTGTTTTCTCAATTTTTTTTTAGCCATGAATTAGCGCTTTTTATCAATTTCATCCACGAACTAGTCATTTTTCTCAATCCTAACAGCGAATTAATTAGCGATTCTTTTCTATTTTAGCCGCAAATAGCCGATTTAATGAGCAGTTTGTTTTGATTTTAGCGTGAACGACCGTTTTTTGTCAATTTAGCCGCAAATTACCGCTTTCAGTGCTTAAGCGAACGTAAAATTTTCCTCAACTTCATCCCGGAATTAGCGTTTTTGTTGATTTTTCTTCATTTTTGGCCATAATTTAGCGCTTTTTTAAAAATTTTAGTTGCGGGCTTAGCTCGTAAACAGCACATTAGCGTTTTCTTTTTACGTTTCAGCCATAATACGACCCTCTAAACACCGTGAATTAACCCGAGAACAGTACATAGCTGGCTTTCCCCCCAAAATGCGTAAAATGGCTTCTATAAACCGGGAATTAGCGCGTTTGCACAATTTTTACCGAGAATTAGCGTTTTCATCCCGTGAATTAGAAATTTGTCTCCCAATTTTATCCATACACGGGCGTTTTCCTCAATTTTAGCCGCAAATTTGCGATTTTCTCCACTTTATCAGTGAAGTAGCACACAATTTGGGGTAATTATTAGCGTTTTTATCCATTATAAGAGTAGGCGTGCTAATTAGTAATTAATTTCTCAATATTAGTCTCAAATTAGCTTTTGTCCTACATTTTAGGCACGAATTAGCATTTTTTAGCTATGAATTAGCGCTCTTTCTCAATTTTAGCCGCAAATCAGCGTTCTTCTTAATATTCGCCATTAATTAGTTTTTAATTAATTTTTTTTATTGTCATCCACGAATTAAAATTTGTTGCTCACTTTATCCGCGTATTAGCGCTTTTTCCTCAATTTAATTAGCGTTTTTTAATTTTAGCCGCAATTTTTTTCACATTTATTGCCTTGAACTAGCTCTTTTCCTCAATTTTAGCCGTAAACTTCACCCTAGAATAGTACATTAGGGTTTTTTCTACATTTTAGACGTAAAATTGTATAGAAACCCGGCGAATTAGAAATTTGTTTAAATTTTAGCAGCAAATTAGCCCTTTTTTGTCCCGTGAATGAGCGTTTGTTTTTCGTTTTAGCCAAGAATTAGCGCTTTTCCTTAATTTTAGCCGAAAACTTGACCCTAGAATAGCACATTAGAGTTTTTTCTACATTTTAGCCGTACAATGGTGTAGAAACCCCGCGAAATAGAAATTTTTCTCAATTTTAGCAGTTAAGTAGCCTTTTCTTGTCCCGTGAATGAGCGTTTTTTTGTTTTGACCACGAATTTGCTTGTTTGAACTGAAAATTACAATTTTCTGTATTTAGAACAACAAATTAGAATTTGCTATATTTTTGCCGTGCTAATTAGTTATTTTTTCAATATTAGCCGGAAAATAGCGTTTTTTTTGGTTTTTTTTAATGAATTTCAGCCCCTAGTGAAAAACCAATTTCGTGGATTTCATCTCCTTAAAAATTGAAATTTGGGAGGGTGTCCTCCCTGGAGATTCATAGAGAGAGCCCAGGGTGGCTCTCCTATGGCAATCCCCCCCTCCTCACTCATTTTTTGGGGTTGGCGCCACGGTTGTGCCCTGTTTGTGTGGTCGGTGGGGGGGGGGTCGTGCTTCGGTTAACCTCAACTCAGCGGAAGCTTACCTCAAATTTAAGTTTTTCCTTAATCCAACAATCTTGTTTTGCGTTGAATTTGTCCCTCATCTCCTTCATTTCTTCCTCCAGCTCTTCCAGTTCTATTTCATTTTTAGTTAACTTGCTACAGTCAGATAGGACAGAAAAAAAAAGTCACAAAGTTATATTTCAGCTCAGAGATTCCTTCCTTCTTACTTTTGCATTTTTTCCTTATCTTTGACGAGCGTAGCTTTCATAACGACGTGCTCCTCTTCCAACTGTTCGTATTTACTCGTCAGCTCGTCGTATTCACGTTTCTCACTGTCCAGGGCCATTTCGAGTCCTTCATAACACAAGAAAAACGTGAAAGAGTCTAAATAGATGTTGGAAGAACAGAATCAGATAGGCCTTACGGTCAATCGTCGTTTGCATTTCGACAACTTTAGAACTGCTGGAAGCCAGGGCGTCGGCTTTCAGCTGAGCGATTTCCAAGTCTTTGTTTTCCGACTCTTTCTCCTGGGCCGCTCTGGTTCGTTCCATTAATTTTCGATCGGCCTAGTAAAAATAAAATAAAAAATGTCTTTCAAAAGAAAGAAAAACATAATTTTCAATTTGTTAAAGTAGCGAGTAATGTGAAATAAGTGTAGACGGTGGTTGGTTCTTCCACGAAGCTGCATGGTACAGGTTATGGCACATAGAAAGGTGAAAGCTTTTTTTTACGACACATAGAATTGTATTATTATGTGAATTAAACCATTAATGACTTGATTAGAAACAATTTTGTTTGTACAACCTACCGATTCATCCACTGAGGCATCCTTTAAAAACAAAATATTTAAAGATTAGTCAAGTACTACCACTACTATCACTTAAACATAATGTCCAGCCGTCATCAACATCTATTTTCCACAAATGCCAACCATTATAATGATTTAAAAGTTTTACAGTAGTCTACTGGGACAAATCTTGATAACTTGGGCAAGAAAACAAACAAATAAATTCAAAATAATGCGAGAATTCAGTTTTTAGACATTACCTGCAAGTCCATTTCAAGCTCAGACGCTTTCTTTTCCCAGTCGTTGATTTCTTTCTGTAGAAGTTTTTCTTTTTTCTCAAATTCAGCCTGTGACTTTTTGAGCTCTTCCTCAGCCTGGGAATTAGTGAAACCTTCAGATGGAAAACCAGTGACTTGCCACGACCGCGCTTACTTTGTTTATTTTGTTGTTGAGATCCGTAATTTTATCTTTTGCAGCTTTCAATTCGTCCTTCAATTCGTTCATTTCTTTTGTTGATTTTATAGAGGAAGTTGTCTTTTTTTCTTCTTTGGTGTCCAAAACCTTGGAAAATAGACAATAGGGACAATGATGTACATTTTTGACATTGTTGTAATCGTAATGGTTTCAGCTCTCCCCCCCCGCCACCGCTGCTTCATGTTGTGTGGCATGCAAAATCAATTCGTGCGTTTGACCCATTAAAAGCCAAAATTTTACAGATTGGGGCCCTGTTCACTCGAAAAGCCGAGTCCGACCGGGTGGAGTGATTCAAAGCGGTTTTGGTTGACAGTTGAGTTGCTGTCTTGGTGGGACCACCGGGCAAATGGGGCGATCGCCCCTCCCATTCTCTACAATGTACTGATACCCTTTAAAAAATGGTTTTTGGGGTGAACTAGTCAGTTCGAAGGGGGTGAATTGACGGTTTTCGAGACTCGCGAGTTTCAAGGGTTGTCAATAATGAGTTCGGAGGTCGTGTGTGTGTCTCTGCAAAATCCGCCGCAGAGTAGTCAGTCTCTAAAGGTCATAGAATGGGGGGGGGAGGTCTAGAAGCAATATTTACAGATGGCCACCCAAGGGCCAACTGCCTTGAAGTGCGTGAAAAAGAGCCACGACCCGAGTGGACCTCGATGTGTGCCGCCGCTCTGGGGCCGAAAAAAATCGACCATGTCTTGACGATGTGATACAAAAACACTCATTCATGGAAAATTGGCCAAAACCAAAAAATTGGCAACAAAAGACGGGGAAAAAGTGCACTGAAAAAGCGCTAAAGGTCAAAAACTGAAGAAGTGGACACCCGGCCCCCCCTGGTAAGCTTATGATGAAGGGTTGACCTAACTGTGGTCGAGAGGGAAGGAACCTCCCAAACATCCTTCTCTTTGAGGATAAAAAACGTTGTCTGATAGCTGGTCTAAAATATGAGCCAAAAGCCCTCCCCCCTCCGGCCAAACAACCTTTTAAAGGAGTCAAAACCACGAAATTGGTTTCAATAAAGGCCAGATCCGCGAAATTTGTGGTTTGATAGAATTAAATAAACAAAATTGATTTTTATAATGAGTCAAATCAGCAATTTGATTCTTTTAACTAATGCAACCCCCTCAGAATTAGTTATTTGACTGAGCCAACCCTGCGATATTGCTTTATGAATGGGTCGATAGCGCCAAGTTGCGTTTATGGGGACCGCCAGTGGTGATGGTGCTGCGAAGGGGGTTGACCGCCCCTGGTCCGCGCACATGCACGGGGTATGCGTGTTCACATTACGCGGATAAAAACCGAGAAAAGGCGCTAATTCGCGGCCAAATTGAGAAAAAACGCTAATTAGCAACTAAAACTACTAGTTGTAAAAAAGTAGCCAAAAATATAAAAATGTTAATTCGCAAATAAACCTGAGAAAAAGTGCAAATTCGTGGCTAAATATGGAAAAAAAGGCTAATTCGCGGCACACAGTACGTCAGCGTGACCCCCCACCCATGGCCCATGTATCGGAAATGTAGTTGCGTGAATGTGTCCGGGAGGGGGGAGGGTCATCCCTTGAAGATGCCGCCCGGTCAAGGCCGTTGAGAGAATATTCGGGCAAGGGGGATGGGAACTCAACAAGACCCTTCCTTCACTGACGCCAGACACCCCCCTCCTCCACCGTCAAACGTTTTAGTATTTCGTCTAATATTTTGAACGACAAAAATGCCCAACCCCGTCAAAGCTCCGAAACCACAACAAATACCTCCAAAACTCAGCAAAGCTCGTAATGGCAGCAAAGCTCGTAATGGCAGCAAAGCTCCAAACTGGAACAAAGCTTCAAACCACAGCAAGGTATCAACCACGAAAAATATAACCACAATAAAGCTCCAACCACAGTAAAGCTCCCAACCATAATAAGGCTCCAACCACAGCAAAGCTACAAACCTACAGCAGAGCTCAAAACCACAGCAAAACTCCAGAGACAAGCTCTAACCACAATAAAGCTCCAACCACAGCAACGCTCCAAACCTCAGCAAAACACTAAATCCCAGCAAAACTCCGCAGACAAGATTCAACCACAATAAAGCTATAACAGCTTTCAAACCACATGAAAGCGGCTTAGAGCTTTCAAAACCACATGAAAGCGGGAAACTATAGCAAATCTCCAGAGACGAGCTCTATAACTACAATGAAGGTCCAACCACAGCAAGGGTCCAACCACAGCAAAGATCCAACCACAGCAAAGGTCCAACCACAGCAAAGGTCCAACCACAGCAAAGGTCCAACCACAGCAAAGGTCCAACCACAGCAAAGGTCCAACCACAGCAAAGTTCCAACCCAGAAAAAGTCGAACCACAGTAAAGCTCCGACCATAGTAAATCTACTAACCACAGCAAAGCTTCAAACCACAGCAAAGCTCAAAACCTCAGCAAAACACTTAAACTCCAGAGACAAGCGGTCAAGCGCGAATGATCGCCATTTTTAATGCGTGAATTCCCAGTTTGGTTATTTTAAAGGGCACATATATTGTCAGCTTTTAGCCATTTCCAAGGCTAGGAAAGCCAACTTGCCAATTGTGCGAGAATTGCCCCTTTAGGCTTTTTTTAGGGAGCATTTAGTAATATTTGTCGTTTTTAGGACGTGGAACACGCAGTTTGGCCATTTTTAGGGCACGAATCATCGGTGGTGGTGGGGGGAGGGACACCCTTGGATGAGCTCTTGAGAGTAACAGCGCAAGACCAGGGAGTATGAGCTGTCCGTGGAACGGGGCAACTCGCAGGGTGTTCCTCAAATTCTTCCAAAACAAACCAAAATTTGAACTTTGTGGGGGGAAGGGGGGGTGAAGGTCGACTCAACGGGTTTCATACGATTAAAATCAGAATTTCCAGGGTTTTGGCTTATTGCAAAGAGCGATTTCGCGGGCCTCCCTCCATTCAAAATCAAAATTTGGCCCTTTCAAAGCCCAATAAAACTCAATTTCGTGGTATTGACTCCCTTAAAAGCCCATTTTTCGGGCTTGACTCATTGACTAAAAAAAAGACAATTTCTTAGGGTTTCGTCCTTTAAAGAAACCCATTCCAATCCGCCAAAAAACCGTTTTTTAGCGAGCTTAAATCGCGGAAAGGGTTTTCTAGTGAGTGAAATAGTTTTTTGCGACTCACAACCATCAAAAATATATTTTGAGCCAGTAAAATCAACAAAATTGGGTTCCTATAACCTATAATGAGCCATGCCGCCACATTGGCGCTGTTGTGTGCTTTTTTTTGGCGAGCGAAAACCAATAATTTGGTTTACGGCTAGATTCGCGAGTGTGTGTGTGTTTTTTTGTGAGCCAGAATCGCACCAACATTATGGGGTTTTTGTAAGCAAAATCCGTAACATTGAAGTTTCATTGATCCGGACTGGCGAAAATGTTTTTTTTAGTGAGCCCAGACCCGCCCAAAAAATATTTGGCCAAGCAGATTCGCGGAAATGTGTGTGTGTTTTTTTTTTTGAGTGAGACAGACTCGCGAAAACGGGTTTTCACTTAGCCAAATCCACGAAATTGGTTTTTTTCAGTGAGTTGGACCCACGAAATGGGGTTTATAACTATAACTCAGACCCGCGAAAATATTTTTTTGGAGAGCCGAAACCCGCAAAAAGTATTTAGCGACTGAAATCCGTGAAATTGGCGTTATTATAGCCTCTATAACGCCAATTTCCTCCCATTGAGCCAAGACTCGTGGAAATAGTTGTATAACCCACCGAAACGACGAAAATTGAGGGTTTTTTTTATTACTTACTATTGCCAAACTCGTAAAAATAGCGTTTTAGGAGCCGAAATGGTGAGCATGTTTTCTTTTTTAGCCAGCGAAATCAGAAAAGTATGATTTTCAGTGATCCAGACTTGCGAAAATGGTTTTTTTAATGAGCCAGACTCGTGAAAACGGGTTTTTTAGCGTACGACATTCTACGATGAGTGACGATTTAGTTGAAAGAAAACGGTCTTTCACGAGCGAAATAAGCGTTTTGATGAGCCAGACCCGTGAAAATTGTCTTTTAGCGAGACAAAATTCAATATTTTGGGCGTTTTTTATGATCCCAACTTGCCAAAATGGTTTTTTTAGTGAGCCAGACCCGTGAAAATTTGAGTGAGGCGTTTGAGTTAGCCAGACGCGTGAAAATTGTTTTTAAGAGAGCCAAATCCTCGAAAATTGTTTCCTTTTTTTCTTCTTCTTTAGTAGTGAAAAGAACTTGCAATAATAGCGCTTTAGCAAGCCAGGATCGCAAAAATGTTTTTTTAGCGAGCGAAATCAGAGAAATAGGAGTTTTAGTGAGCCAGACTTGCGAAACTTGTTTCCATTGAGTAGAGTTCGCAAAAATTGGGTTTGAACTAGAACCAGAACCACAAGCGTCACGTGAAATTAGGTTGGTCATGAGCCAGACTCGTGAAAATGGCGTTTTAGCGAGTCGGGGTCGCAAAAACCGGGTTTTTCAGCGAGCGAAATCAGAGAAATGGGATTTTTTGCGAGCCAGGCTTGTGAAAATGTTTTGTTTTGTTTTTTTCATGCGCTAGACTGGCGAAACTTTTTTCCTAGTGAGCAGAATGTGCGAAATTGATTTTGTATTGAACCAGAACCACGAAAATGGTTTTTAAGCGAGTGCAACCCGTGAAATTGGACTTTAAAGTAGCCATATAGTTGCTAAAATGGGGTTTTTAGAGAACCACAGACGCGCGAAAATGGATTTTTAGAGAGCCAGAATTGCAAGTAGAGATTATTAGCCAAAGAAATCATTTACATTGGATTCTTAATAGTCCAAGGCCAGCGAAAATAGCGTGTTTGTGAGTCAGAATCTTTAATAAAAATTAATAAATTTATGGTCCATCTCTGTTTACTAGAGCCTTCGAAGTCTACAACGCACGCTTGTCTTCTTACCGTGAGGACGTGTACGGTGTGAATGTGTAAGTGCAAGAACTGCACCCTCCCCCCCCCACACCATCACACAACATTGGAAAACCTTCCCACTACACGCTCATGACACAGGTGGGCGAGATTGTTCGTTTTAAGTGGAGACGAATCGTCTGATTCCTGAGTCACCTTTACCTTTTTTCAGGACTTGGTTGCGTCGATGGCTAGAATTTTTGGAGTTCACGGCCCCTTTGAACCCTAATTTGTATAGATTTGGCACTCTACAGAACCCAATTTTACGATTTCAGCTAATTCAATAACTAATTTCGCCTTTGCTTCCTGAAGAATGAACAATTCCGTCGATTTCGGGTCTGCCAAAACCCGAATTTTTCCCATCTGGCTCGTCAAAAACCAAATTTCGCCGAGTCAGCTCACTAAAAATAGCCAATAGATTCAACGCCCTAAAATCAAAATTTCCAGTGGCTCATTTGCTATTTTAAAAATCTAATAATTTGCGGAAAGCTGCATTTTGACCCCCCCCCCTCCGGCCCCTCACCATAACTCGACCACTTGCTTACCTTTGACTGCAAAGACTGTAATTTCTTGTCAGCCTCACTGTATTTGGACTCTAGCGTTTTCTTCTCACCCAGCAAATCGTTGTTAATTTTCTCCAGGTCCCTTAATTTATTTGTCAGTTCATCGTGCTATTTATAAACATTTTTGTTTTTTTAAATCGAAAATTTTTACCAATGAGATAGACGCGTTTCGTACCTCTTTTTCAGTTTTTAAAAGTTTTTCTTTCTTCGATGCCAACAGTTTTTCCGTCTTTTTTATTTTTTCCTCGGCTTCTTTCAATTTATTTTCTAATTCTTCCACTTTTCTGTTAACCTCGTCAGTCTAAAACACGCGTATTTTATTTATTTAGCCGAAAATTCGTTGGGTTTTGAAGGAACCTTTTACCTTTTTGGAGCCAGTTTTTTCTGTCTCAATTTTTTGCTTCAAAGCCGAAATTTCTTTCTTTTCTTTTTCTAAAATAAAGTGAAAGCGTTGAAATTGGAAATTATTAAGCCAATTAATTTAAATAAATCACCAAGTTCTGCCTTCAATTTATCCAGCTCGAGGTCCTTTTCTTTAATTTTTTTTTCTAGTTCAGTAATGGTGGAATTTAACTTTTCCTTTTCTTTGTCCAAGCTGGATTTGTTCTTTTCACTTTTATTTTTATCTGCGTAGTAAAACTTTTATTCAAAAGGGAGGCCAAGATATTTTAATGGTTGGAAGAAGGCAAACGTTACCGCTCTGTAAATCTTTCACTAATTTGTTCAATTTTTCAATTTCAGAGTCTTTTTTCGCCGCCTCCTCTTTGGCCTGTTTGATTTGCTCCTCGAATTTGACTCGCGTCGCCTCCAAATCCGATTTCAGACGTTGAACGTCTCGCTCTGTTTTGACACCGCCGTGTCTTTTTAAAAGAACGAGAATTTCACCGATTTCACACTCGAGGTCGTCGACCATTTTCTTTAGTTGAAGCTTCGTGGTAATGTCGGTGGGTTTTTTGGGCGTTCGTTTGACGTAAAACTCGGCGATTGTTTCAATCGCTTCGTCTTTAAGTCGATTGAGAGTCTCTTCGAGTTTCTTTTTGTCCGTCTCGACCTAAAAAATATTAATATTGTATCTTTTTTCAGGGAATGATGAAAGAAACCAGCGATCTTCACTTTTTTAAGTTGATTTTTGAGCTTTTCAAGCTCTCCGATGGCAAGCGGACCCTGTTTGGTACCTGGAGATTTATTCGATGCCTCCAGTTCCTTGATCTGTGTTGCACGTTGTACAAAATTATTTGTATTTACATAAAACGTTTTATACTACCTTTTTATTGCATTCTTCAAGTTGTTTTTCAAGTGCCGAGATGGTCTTCACGTCGCCCGTCCGTTCCACTGAACTAGACCGCCGTGACGCACTCAACATAGTCAGCCTTCGATTCTCCATTTGAAGTTTATCATTCTCCTGTTCAAGATCCTGCGTCTTCATTCGAAGAACATTCGTTTCAGTTTCAATCACTTGAAGCTGCCGTTTCAGGTCCACCGCTTGCTGGTCGACGTCTAATGATCTGGTACGTTTTATGGGGTGATTTTTACAGAATTATTCAGTATCAGTTGAGGATATCCTACCTGCTTTTTTGAAGGGATTTATTTTTTTTACCCCCTACTGACAGTTCCGCGTGAAGCCTCTCGCATTCTCTTTCTTTTTCAATCACTTTCAGTCGAAGTTCACTCATTTCCTCCTCAAGAACCTGAAAAAAACAACAACAACATATCGACGTTGTTCAATTTGCAAAGCGTCGCACCGCAAAGAGTCAAAAAACCTTAATTTTTTGATCGTAAACCCCGTCAGCTTTGCCCGGCTCGGCGGCTTGAATCTGCGAGCGTCGGACGGCAGCGATGGACGCCGTTTTATTATTTAATTTCTCTTGAAGCTCTTGAACTTTCCTTTTGTGGTGATCACCTTCCACTTCAAGATCTTCAACTTTTCGTCGCAAAACGGCCGCTTCCTGGGTATAGCGAATTGTCAAGGTTTGTATTAGAACGGGCCAACTCAAGATTGACTCGCTGCGCGAACACGAACCTGCTCGCTGAGCTCCAATAAAACTCGAAGCTCAGACGGATCTTCTTCATCGGAAATGCCTTCGTCTTTTTCAACTGGCTCTGGTGTAAGATTATGCGACGGGCTGTGTCTCCGCGCTTTACATAAAAACAAATGATAAATCGCCTATTATTCTCCGAAAGATGTTCAAAAATCCACAAAATAAATGGTGAACTCCATGCTTTTTAGTGACATCGCGATATTTAGTGAGATTAAAGCGAATAATTCCAAGTCAAATTATGTGAAAAAATTAGTTTGAGAGTGAAACAATTTTTTTTTTCTCCAAAACTACTACGCCAGACCTACTTCTGGCCTTGGTAGCCATTTTCTTTAGTTGCAAAACCAAAGATTCATTATCGTCCTCAACGCGCGATGATTTCTTACGAAGGTTTGCAGCCTGAGAACAATAAAAACCAGGGGGTTTAAAAAAAAAGTTACACACTTCGTGCAAAATGAGCCCCTGATAAAGAATTGCGGAAAAATAATTATGTATAGGTACTTATTTTGGGGCTAAAATAGTCGTGGAATTGGAAATTCCAGTAGTATGCTCCCGCTAAATTGAAGTTTAAGGGTTGAAATAGCAAGTTTCTGAAATAACCAGCCGCGAAATAACAATTTTGGGGTTGAATTTCAGGGTTCAAGTTCACGGGGAGTTGAGAGTATAGCCGTGAATTGAAAGTTTTGAGAGACATAGTTCTGTGGGACAGAGGGTTGGGGGGGGGGGGTGCACCAGTAATATTTTAGGGCCAGAGTGCGGTTATCCGGTGGTCCCAAAGTCTCGCCTTTCGAGGCCCGCGTACGTCATTTGTACCTCTCTGATTAGTTGTGCTCTATTGCCCCCCGCACTACACGCGGCCTATTCTGGTCAATGTGCGATTTTGTATCGCGCCGCGCTAACTTTTGGTATAAAAATAGATTGTCGAACTTGTCACTAAACGTCTATTCATCCCCGAAACAGATCTGAATGTGCAGAGAAAGGGTTATCATCCGTTAAAAATATGGCACTTCTGCTGTCGTTCTAACCTTCTTCTCCGGATTTTTCAGTCCAAAAATTGACAATTTTGCCCCAGAAAGTGCTAAACTGAAATTGTTGGTGCCTTGAGACTCCCTCTAGGCCCAGTAAATTTGGAAATTTAGCGCTTGAAACTGGGCCCCTCCATCTAACAATAATTGAGAGAGCGTTCTTCCAAGTGGGAAAATTACGGATGTCCGGGTACCACAGCAATACTTCGGTGTGCGGCGCATGCGCAAAAGTAGCCTACACACTGAAAATACCTCCCCAGTTCGTTTTTAGTGAGCTAAAACACATAAAATTAACTTTTTTAAAGCCTTTTCAGTAAGCCGAACGAAATTTGTTTAATTAGTGAGCCAGACCTGCGAAAATAATTTTTTTCCTCGAGCGAAACGTACAAAATTTGACGTTTTAGTGAGCCAGACTCGCCCAAATATTTTTCCAGTGAGCGTAATCTGACATATTGGATTTTCACTGAACCAAATATCAGCAAAAATGTTCGTATAGTGTGCAAAATCTCGGGGAATTGGTTTCTGAATGCTGCAAATTTGCGGTAATATTAGTTTTTCAGCGAGAAAAAAATCCGTCAAAATTGTTTATTTGGTGAGTCCGACGGCGAAATCGGTGTTTTAGCGATCTAGAATCACGAAAATAGGTTTTTAGCCGGCGAATTCCACGAAATTTGACTCTTAAAATGAGCCAGAATCACCCCCAGAATGGGTTTTTAGCAAGGCAAAATCAGAGGCATTGGTTTTACAGTAGGCCGTGCCCGCAAAAATGGGTTTTTAGCGAGCAAAATTAACGTTTGATTGAGGACAATGACAATGCCCGAAAAATTGTTTTATACGACCAGAAAATCCACGAAATTTTAGTTTTAATAGTCCAGTCACTCGTGAAAGTATTATTGTTTTTTTACGACCGATAATCGCGGAAATTGCTTTTTAGTGAGCAAAATCCGTGAATTTGGCCGCTTTTAGTGAGTCAGAACCACGAAAATAGGTTTTTAAGCGAGTGAGACCATTTTTTTGTGAGCCAGCGATCGAAATCGGCGTCTTATCGTGAGTCGCAGGGCAGCAAATTAGTGAAAAACGCTAAAATTCGTGGTAGAAATTGTGAAAAATCGCGAAATAGCGGCTAAAATGAAGAAAACCGCTGATTCGCGGCCAATAAATTGAGAAAAAGCACTAATTAAATTGCGGCTGTAATATTATGATAAATCGCTGATTCGTCGATAAAATTCAGATAAAAAAAAACACTAATCCGCTAATTTTCAGCTGAAATTGAGGAAAATAGAAAACAAAAGGCGCTAATTCGAGGCTAGATGGGCGAAAAGAAACGCATATATTCACGGCTAAAATTGAGAAAAATTGCTTAATAGCGGCTAATATTATTTTTAAAAAAGTTAATTTGCGGCCGAAGTTCAGAAAACTCTCTGTTATGGCTAAAACTGGGAAAAAGCGCCAATCCATAACTAAAAGTGAGGAAAACGTTAATGCGGGGCTAAAATATGAAAAAAAAAAATTATTTTCTGCTAATATTGATAACATTACTAATTAGCACGGCTAAAATTGAGAAAAACGCTAATTTTCTTGCAAATCAAGAAATATAGTGCTAATTCAATGAAAAATTAGCTAATTTGCAGCTCATATTAAGGAAAACGCCAGTTTGCGGCTAACAATTGCAAATAATCGCTAACTCACGGGACAATAACGCAACTTCGCTGCAACAATTGAGCAAAAGTGCTAGTTCGTCCGGTGTACAGAGGGCATTTTACGCCTGACATGTAGGAAAAACGCTAATTCACGGCCAATTAGGCCGTGAGGCTAGAATTTAAAAAAAAGCTATTTCGAGGCTAAAATTGAGAAAAATGGCAAGTTCGCTACTGGAATTGCGTGAAGTGGATAGTGGAGAGCGCGCGCGGGAATTTGCATCTAAATAAGGGAAAAAAGGTAATTCACGGCTGAAATTGAGAAAAATGGTTGCTAAAATTCATGAAAACGCTAATTTCGAGCTCAGATTGACAAAATGTGATAATCTGCTGCTAAAAATGGAAACATAATAAAATTGAGGAAAACGCCGCAACTCGTGGCTGAAATTGTGAAAAATTCGCGATTTGACAAGATGAAAACGCTGCTTCGCTGTCAAAAATTGATAAAAAGTGCTTGAATTAGAGGAAAACCACTAATTCACGGATGAATTGTAGTAAAAGCTCCAACTCGCGGCTAAAATTGATAACAATTTAAATTGGCGGTCAATTCACGGCTTCTGGCAACTTTTTGGCTACATTTTGAGACAAAGGCAAATTCGTGGCAATTGTTAAGGGGGAAAATGCTAATTCGTGGCTGAAATAATAATAATAAAAGTGACTCGTCGCGATCAAAATTTAGAAAAATCGCCCACTTGGTGTTGAAATCGCGCTAACCTGTGTCTAAAATAAGGAAAAGGCCATAATCAAACGCTACGTAAGTAATCAATTTAACCCCAAAACTAGCCATATATCTTGATTTCAGCCGTGAATTAGCGTTTCTCCTAATTTCAGCTCTTAGTGAGCCATCAATGAGAGTTTTTTCCGCCAATTTTCGCTGCAAATTATACGCTTTTTCTGAATTTTATCCGCGAGTTACCGCATTATCCTCATTTAGCCATGGATTCGCGATTTTGTTATCACTTTCAGCCACGAAGTTACCTTTAGAAGCCACAAATAGCGTTTTCTCCATTTTAACCACGAATTAGCGTGTTTTTACACGTCAGCGCTTCTTCTCAATTTTATCGGTGAGTTACCGATTATCCCCTATTTTGGCCGCGAATTAGCGATTTATCCGAATTTTGCAGTGAATTCGTGTTTTTCCTGATTTCTCAATTTCTGATTCGCTGCTAAAAATGGGGAAAATGCTAATTTGCGGCTAAAATGGCAGAAAACGCCAATTGTGGCCAGAATTGAGAAAACACGCAAACGGGATAAAAGCGCTACTACGCTGCTAAAATTGAGAACTGAGAAGAAGCGCTAATCTGTAGCTAAATGTAAAACCAAATTGCTAATACGGAGCTAAAATGTTTTAAAAAATGCTGATTTGAGGTTTGAAAAAATCAATTTTTAGTCGAGCTAAAATTAGGAGAAAGGCTGATTTTCAGCTCAAATTGAGAAAAAGTGCTAATAGGGAAAAACGGCTAATCTGCTGCTAAAATTGTGGAAAACGCCAATTCATGACTAAAATTGAGAAAATTTGTGAATTCACGGGCTAGAAGCGCTGCTAAAATTCACAAATAAAAATGCTAATTTGCGGCTTGAAATAATCAATGCCTGGCCCAAATTTTAGCCTGCCTAAAAATCGGGAGAAAGGCTAATTTTCAGCCTAAATTGAGGGGAAATCTAATTCACTGGTAAAAAAAAAAAAAAAAAATTAAAAATCACCAATTTGCACCTAAAATTGAGTAAAACGCCTGTTCGTGGCTTCTTAAGGCAAAATTGAGGTTATAAATGAGAAAAATCGTCAACTTATTGTTATATGGGTAAACAAAAAACAAAAAACGGCTTATTTGTGGCCATAAAAAAACGCTAAATCATAGCGCCTCATCGCGCCCATTTTGACGCCCTATTCAGTCGCCGTTGGTGGAGGGGGTAAATGCACCCGCTAGCCCCCCTCTAGATCCGGCTCTGGAATTTTTCTACGTTTTACCAGCAAATTAGAGTTTCCCTATAATTTTCACCGTGGATTACCGAATTTTTTCACTATATCTGGCCCGAAGTTATACCTTCGGAAGCCGCAAATTGACGTTTTCTCCATTTAATCCGCGAACTTCAGCGCTTCTTATAAATTTTATCGATGAATTTACCGATTTTTCTCCCATTTAAGCCGCTAATCAGCGATTTTTTGCCATTTTAGTAATTTTTTAAACATTTTAGCCGTAAATTAGCGAATTATCTAAATATTGCAGTGAATTCATGTTTTTCCTGATTTCAGCCGCTACTTATTAGCAACTTTTCTCACTTGTAGCTGCTAATTAGCGATTTGTTTCGCTTTAGCTATGGATTAGCGTTTTTTCGGAGTTTATTGAGCCATGAACTTGCCTTCAGAAGCTGAAAATTGTCGTTTCCATATACTCTTATAGCCTCTAAGTAGCGCATTTTTTCTTTCAATTTATTCTGCCAAGGATACTTGATTTTAGCCGTTAAAGAGCGATATTCCCCAATTTCATCCGCGAGATAGTTCTTTTTAAACAATTTTCCCACGAATTAGCGTTTTTTTCTCTCACTTATAGCCCTGAATTAGCGTTTTTTCAGATTGAGCCTCGTGCTTACGTTCTGAATAATCCGATAATTCATGTTTTCATAATATTAGTTGCGAATTAGCGCTTTTTCACGTTTTTTTCGTGAATTAGAGTGTTTCGTAATTAATAAATTAATTAAAACTGATGTTATTTGGACTACGATGGAAGGGCATAGCCCAACACGATTCGAGTTTCGAGAAAAATTGGCTCCACGACGGGATTTGAACCCGCAACCTCTGGATTACTAGTCCAACACGCTGCCAATTGCGCCACGAAGACGCCTTTGGGAGTCGTACCCCGAGGGATAAGCTAAGGCAAACCCCACCCAGGTCGTTAATTTTAAACGCGAATTACTGTTTTTTACACTTTATCCGCGATTTTAGAGCTTTTTCTCAATTTTAGTCGTGAAGTAACGTTTTACCTCGTGCATTAGCTAGGTATGTATTTTTCTGAATTTTATCCGTGATTTAGCACTTATTGCACTTCTGTCCGTGGATCAGTTATTTTCTCAATAATTTCAGCCGTGAATTAGCCATTTATCTTAATTTCAGCCTCAAATTAGCGTTATTTCCAATTTTGGTCAGGATTAAGAGGGCACTTAGCCTTATAGACCCTAATATTTAGGGGTTCAATTGATAAACTGTTATACGTTCCTGAAATCTACAATTTTTGGGCGTAAAACGTTTTCGATGAACTAAATTTGACAGTTAACCACGAGGATCGAGGAAGAAAGTGTGTTTTTTAAATGGAATTGTTTTTAAACTGTTAGAATGAGGAAAACGTCGAATGGTACGGTTGTACGACATACAAGCATCAGAAACGCAGGCATGAACGAGATAGAGGGTGGCTTAAAAAAGACATAATCCGCGTTAGTGGAAACACACTTTTGCACAAAAACGACACCGAGAAATGACTAATAGACGACTCATTTTCGTTTTGTTTTTTTTTTTTTACCTATTGGAAGGAAAAGCATTTCCAACGGTGACAAACGGACAAAAGGAAATGATGTTGCCCTCGAAAATGGCGTCGGGAAAGCTAATTTTGTCGGTTCAACTGATGTTTGCACCAAGGTATCAACGAATCGTTTTTTACACGGTGCGACCACTGCGTCCGTTTGTGTCGCCCGCGACTCACGGTGAGTCGGTCGCAAGTCGACTGTTTGCACCGATTGATCCGTAACGTTTACTCTATTTAATGTCACCGTTAGATGTTCCTGAGCGGTCTTTCCGCTCTTTTTTTGAAGTAACGTTTTTTTCGTTTGAAGTCGTAAAATCTACGAAAAATCACTGGGATCTGTATGGGGTTTTCTCCGCGTGGGTTTAATTTTAGGATGGTCGGAATGGGGGGGGGGGGGTTCGAATCCGTAGATAAATGTAGAAAAATAATTTTTATCGCACAAAGTACCTCTTCCTCGGCGAATCGAAGTTGCTCCCTGAGATCCGCCTCCCGTTCCAGTGAATCTTGAAGGTCTCGAAGAAGTTGTACTGGGTCTTCTTGTGAATCTCCACGAGTAAGGGATTCCCTTGACATTTTCTGTGCAAAATATAAAATCATTCCGAGTTCAACATAAAAAAAAAATCGGAGCTCCTACATCGGTCGACGATGATCTGGCGATGCTACCCAATTTGGGAGCTTTCTTCTTGATCGGTGGTGCTCCTCCGGAGGATTTGTCTTTGTCTGTAGTTTTCAGTTTGCTGTTGGCATCATCAAGTTCCTTTTGCAATCTTGCAGCCGCCTGGAACAATATTAAATCGATGGCTTCACTCGAGTTTGGGGAATAATCATT
Organism: Corythucha ciliata; assembly: GCA_038030265.1. Classification (NCBI taxonomy): domain Eukaryota; kingdom Metazoa; phylum Arthropoda; class Insecta; order Hemiptera; family Tingidae; genus Corythucha; species Corythucha ciliata. The sequence goes on from CM075939.1 coordinate 5,423,854, forward strand.
TCGGAGTTGCTCTTCAATACCTCATTCGCAACGCTAAGATCGTGCTCTAGCTGTTTTATCCTTTCGACCTTGTCCAACCCAGTTTGACCTCCTGCTACCTGGAAATCGCCCGGAATCACTTTTTGTAAACTCTCTAGGGTGCGTGGGTGGGGGAGTGGGTGTTGAAAACTCACTTCCCGACATTTTCTCTCAGCCTCCAGCTTCTCAGCCTCCAACTGCTCCGCTTTCCTTTCCGCTTTTCTCAGTTTAAAGGAAAGGATGCGACAGTTTTTTGTTTGCTGCTCCAATTCTTTCTTGAGCGAAGTATACTCATCTGCCCTGTCTTCTCTAACAAATAGGGTCGTTGAGTTAGCTGTTTTAAGCACGGGATGATGCTTTTTATATACCGAAATTTATCTTGAATCTCGTCCATTTCATCCGCCATATCCCTCAACTCTTTCTGTATTTCACCGTTCTTGGACGTCAGCTCTTTACAAAGCTTATCAGACTTTTGAAGTTTCTCTTTAAGAGTCTGGATCTCACGTTGAGCTCCCGTCGCTCGAACCACTTGCAAATCAGTCTCTAACTCTCTCACTTTCTGACTCAAAGTTCGTTTCTCCTGTCTCAAATCCTCCGTTGTATTCGTCATTTCGTTCAGTTTTTGTTGAAGTTTCAGAACCTGACAGGGTGAGTTTAGCTTAAGGGGGTGTTGGTTGCGGGGGGGGGGGCGTTAAAAAAAATAAGAAAAAACCTCGGAAGCGGACGTCCGCGATGAAATAGTGTCCGATGATGCGAGCCTTCGAAGCATAAAGTCACTTTTTTCTCTTTCGGCCTTTTCACATCTTGCTTTCATAGCCGCAAGCTCTTTTTTGAGGCTTGACATCTCTTCCTATAATGGAAAAACAATCACGCTGGTGTTGTAGAATCAGATTTTGATGTGATGATCGCGGGAAACTACCTGGAGCGATTTGCCACTAATCGAAGACGATCTCGTTGATCGCTCGGTATCCTCTTCGCTGTCTGAGTCGACTTTCTTGAAAGTCGACTTATACGATAAAGGAGGCTTACTGTCTACTCTTGAAACGTTACTTGTAGAGTATTTGGACTGAAAAGAACCAAAAGATTGTAAGTTTGGTCAGAATTGGAGAAAAAATGAAGCATAAAAGAACGCACAAGTACTGATTCAGTTTTAGGTTGAGAGCTAGTCGACGATGACGAAGTAGTCGAGGTGGTGGTTTTTGGGGAGTCGTAGCCCTGCAGGCCTGACGACATCAGAGGTGACGTCCGGCGTCGAACAGTATATTGCGTTCTACGAGCGTCGTCTAAATTCCCTTTTATACGCGTAATATTTATTCCCAACTTTATAAATTAAATTATTAACTCACCCTCTATTGTATCCTCGTCTGGAAGTTTGGACCGCCGTCGTGGTAGAGTGATGCTCACCGTGACGCTGCTGGATTCATCTTTTGCGTCAGGAAGGCTTGTTGATGACGTCCAAGATGACGCAGCCCTTGTGCAGGATCGAATTAATTTTTTTTTTTTTCAAGTCAAAGCAAGTAAGTTGTCCTTACCGAGACAATTCCTCTTTAGGCTCGTTTTTGCCAATTGTGCTGAGATTGGAACTACTAGTCCAGTTCCTCGATCGTAAACTGTTCTCTTCGAAACTCGACTCACTCCTACCCCTAAATATCAGGAAAATAACAAATTTTATTATTATAAACATTCAAAAATACATATATTTTTCGTTATACTTCGACTGAGAGTAAGATGAAAGAGCTGGCGTCGACACCGTGAGTTCATCTTTTTTCAGTTGTGTGTCTTGCTCTTTATTTCTATTTCCATGCTCTTTATAGTCTCTGAAAAGGAAAGAGTCCGAGTTGGATGCGGGTTGGTGGGAGGGGGGGGGGTGTCAGTATGAAAATAATAGAGCGTGGAAACGTGTTAGATGCTCACCTGAAACATCTTTTGCACCTCCCGGGCCACCGCACTTGCGGATGAAATCCGAGAGGGCAGAGAGGGTCACCTTTCGATGAAGGTTTGACGTGTTGCATTTCGCATTTAAGAATGCTGTAATAAACAAACCAAAAAAAAATTTTTTTAATTGGACAATTTCACGTATCGTTACTTTTTTAAGTTGATTTGTGGCATAGAAGAGCCGTTATAGAACAGACATCCTGGCTGGCTACTCCCCCACCGTTAAAACAGATAAATTGACTATAACTCGTGCTCTAAAAATGGCAAACATTGACGAGATTCACACCTCAAAATGAAAAACTGACGATTCACGACTTGAAAATTGTCAAACTGGCGATCCTTGCCCTAAAAATAGCCAAACTGGAAATTCACGACCTAATAATTGCAAAATGATGACCGTTCGTACCCTGTAAATGGATTGACGAACTAGTAACTGAAGATAGAAAACTGGCTAATAAACAGACGATTCGTGCCTTATAAATAAATTGCTATTATTAACAATTTTTTCCAAAAAAAATAAGCAAAGGCAGACAATTTGGGCTGGGGGAAAAATGGCCAAACTGATCTTTCATGCGCCTTTATAAAGACCTAAATATTGGCAATTCCGGGCCCTAAATTGACCCTTTTGATGGGAAAAATGGCACTAAAGGCACCTTGAAAATGAAAAAATTGACGATTTTTTGCAAATGAAAATTCGCGCCTTTAAAATGGCCAATAACTGACCACTTGGACCTTGAAATTGGCTTAACTGTCAAATCGTGTCCTGGAAAATAGACGAACGCATTATTCACGACCCACAAATGATCCGTATTGACAATTTTTGAGTCTTAAAAATATCCGGACGCGTCATTCACGCCCTAAAAGTGCGGCTGAAATTACTCGCTACACGATTTAAAAAAATGTCTCAACAGACGATTCGCGCCTTGAAAGTGCTTAAAATTGCGATGATTCGTGCTCTTAAAATGGCCCTAACTGACCATTTCGCAGTCCCACTCTGATGAAAATGTCCAAAGACCATCGCCACCCCCTTTAAAACGGCTAAATAATGGGCAACTTTTAAAATTAACCAAACGAGGGCAATGCAGCGTCCAAGAAACAAGAAATAGCTAAACTGACGATTTGCGCTCTTTTCAATTGGCTAACCCGACCATTTGGACTTCAAGTTTCGGTTAAACAGACCAAATCGCGTCTTTAAAAAGAGCTAGTAATTATATTGGCGATTCTGTGCTTTAGTATGACTCTTCTGATGGTTATTTCCGCTCTAAAAATGGCAAAAATGACTCAATGGGCACCTTGAAAAAAAAGTAGACAAACTGACGATTTGTGTCAAAAATTAGTAAAAATGACGGCTCGTGCTTTTGAAATGGCTAATTTTAACCGGACGGTCCCTAAAATTGACTAAACTGACGAACCGTCCCTGAAAATATAGTCAAACTGGTTATTACATTCACGACAGTGTGCGGCTTAAATTGATGGCCAAATCACTGACAATTTGCGGCTTCGAAACACTTAAAACTTACGATTCGTGGCCTTGTAAATGGCAAATCAGATAATTCGCACTAAAAAAATAGCCAAACAAGTGATTCCCATGCACTCTAAATATTTCCAAACTGACAATTTTCTCCCTGAAAATGCCTGAACAGGTGATGCCCCTTCTGTGGTCCAAAAGTGGCAAAATCGATCATTCGCACACAGAAAATGCCCAAAGAAACCATTAACACCTTGGCTTGACGTACTATTCACTTATTACGTCCCATAAAGGGCAAAACCGACTAAAAATTGGCGCCCTAGAAATAGCCAAACTGGGAACTTAATTCGGCAAAACTGACTGCCATTAGTTTTGAGTCAGAAATATGTGCTCTAAAAACAAAAAACAAAAAAAAAACTGACAATTTGAGCCTTGAAAAATACCCACACAGACGATTCTTTCCGTGAAAATGGCCCTAAAATTGGCATATCTAACTCACTTGGCCCTAAAAATTGGAAAACTGATGGTTCGCGCCTTGAAAATGTCTAAACTGCCGATTTAATTGTGCGCTAAATATAGTCAAACTCTCTATTCACGCCTCGAAATTGGCAAAAATCACGCTCAAAACACGGAAAATGGCTAAATACTGACGGTTCGCACCTTGAAAATGTCTAAAAGAGACGCGATATTCGCGCCCTGATGAAAATGGCACATATGCGCATATATTTGCGCTCTAAAAATTAGCTAGACCGACCAATTTCGCACCTCGAAAATGGATAAAGTGACAATTCGTGCCCTAAAATTGTGCAAATCCCTTCACTTGGCACTAAAAATTGAGAAATTGATGATTCACACCAATGTGAGAATGACACTAAATGGTAAATGAGTACTAGTTAAGGCTAAACTATGGCTATTCGCGCCATAAAATAGTAAAAAACTGATTTAGTTGACCCTAAGCAATGAGTTGAACTGATGATTCACACCTAAACGATTAATTGTGTCCTAAAAATAACCAAACTGGCTGTTAGCACACCCTGAAATTGGCAAATCCGTGTATCAATTGGCTCAGTTAAAAAAGGCGAAATTCGTGCCCTGAAAATGGCAAACCAACCACATTCGTGCCCCAAAAACGCTAAACTGACGATTTTTATCCCTTGAAAATTTCTAAACTGATGGTGGATAGGCGAACCGGCTATTCACGTCCTAAAATTAGCAAATCTGACTCAATTGGTCCTTTATGAATGGTCAAACTGGGCCATGTTCGCACCTTAAAATTCCCCAACTGACAATTCGTGCCCTAAAATTTACTAATCCAACTCAATCGGCCCTCAAAATGGGAATACATTGACGATTCGAGCAATGAAAGTGTCAAAACTGATGATATTTGTGCTGGGAAAATGGAATTATTCACGCTCTAGTATTGGCAAAATTAACCTAATTGGTCATTCGATCCTTTAAAATTGTTTAACTAACGCGATTCATTGAAAAATAACTGAAACGCCATTGAAATGGGGCAGACTGATAACAATAAATTGGCGTTCTCAAAGATGTCCGCATTCACGCCCTACAAATGGCGTAATGGAAAATGGCGAAAAGGATCATCAGCGTCCATATTTATGTATAATATGGTCAACCGCGAATGGTCAATGACGAATTCGCGCCCTTAATGGATTAATTTACACTGTTCTACGCCCGATACACGGAGCATTCGTTCCCGAGCACCGTCTTCACGTTACGTTACCAAAATGGGAGGTGCGAGTGGTCCTTTTTCCGTGAATATTACCTCTACAGATTGGAGAGACCATAAAGATGGCGTATTGCCGTACTCGTGCTGTATAGTTCCTTTTATTGCCCCCAAACCAGACTTAACCAGACTCCCCCTGTTGAAGCCAACCTCACCACGGCTCACTCCTAACAGTGACGAAAAGTACTTTTCGCTTGACCTACGGAGAAAGTGGCTATTTTCACCATGGCAACCTCACCACGAAGTAATAAACACTTTAATCTCTGCAGCGTGTTATTTGCTTACTTTACGTCACGGAGTGAACAAAAGTACTTTACGTCACTAATAGGAGTGATGTAAAGTACTTTCCGTCACTGTTAGGATAGTAACGTGTTTGGAGTGAGTCGCGTGGTGAAGTGCCACACATTTGGTCGGTCAAGCGAAAAATAGCGTTTGCAACTCGTGAGGAGCGTCTTTACGCTCTCGTTGTTAGTAATTAGCAAACACTCAGCAACGCCTCGATCGTCATAAACACAACTCGCGCGTAAAGTGACGCTTTTCTCACTCGTTGTGAAATTATTACATCACTCCTAACCTCCTTGTTCATTCCTTGACAAATAGCGAGCAAATAACAGGCTGAGATTAAAGTGTTTCTTTCGTGGTGAGGTTGCCATTGTGAAAATAGCCACTTTCTCCTTATAGGTCAAGCGAAAATGAATAAACGCTAATTCGCGGCAAAATCTAGAAAATGTCATTTCGCTCTTTCTGGAGCCAACTTCGTGGATGACAAAATGGGCAAATTAATGGAATTAATGGCCAGAAGCGAGGAAATTCGTTAATTCGCGGCTAACATTGATTAAAAGCGCTAATGTAGTACGTGGTAAAAGTGGAGGTAAGGCGCTGCTGATTCTCTCGTTTAAAATAGAGAAAAGTCATTCATTCGCATTTTAAAATATAAAAATAAGCGCTTATTCGTTGCTAAAATTGACAATCCATTATTTCTCGATTCAATTTTATGACGAAAATTGAGAAAAAGATCTATTTTTGTGGCAAAAATAAAGAAAAAGCGCCAAATCGCGACTGAAATTGATAAAAGTTGGTCATGCAAAGCTACATTTGAGTTGCACATGCTGCACAAGCAATTGGACCGGTTGATTGTTAATTTATTACCATCTTAGCAAACTCGGTCATGAAGTTTTTTTCACTACCCGGATTGAACAAACGCTGATGGGCTCATATAGGAGCAATTTCGACATCTCGCTCCTTTATAAACGAAATTTCATAGGTTTGGCCATGTCAAAGCCCAAATTTTGTGGGTTAATGGATATTAAGAACCCAACTTTGCGTGTTTTACTTTACTCTCAGGTTCCCAAGGTAGACCCACTCAAAAATCCAATATCAACGCGGTTGACTCTTTTAAAGAAAAACAATTTCGCGTACCTACTTGGGGTCATAAACAACAAATTCAAAGTGTGAATTTATAATATGCCAGTGAATTTATAAAATTTCACCTCTCCCACCCTCCGCCAACGACAAAATCATTGCCAGGCAACTTTGTAACACATTTTAATGGACAAGAGTGTCAGCCACAACGTCAGCAAACGTTCTCGCAACAGCGCAGCAACAAATTCTATCATCCACTCTCAGCCAGCAAGCCACTCTGCTCCAAACGATAACGTGAGTCAACATTTTCATTTTGAAAATTTTGATCCGAAAATAGAATCTTTCTCAATGTACAAAGAACGCCTCAACGTTTACTTTTCCACGAAAAATACTCCTGATACAGCCGACGGTTCCAAATTCAGAAGTAAACTCCTGCTACGTTTCATTCGACCTAATTACTTTCAACTTCTTACCAACCTGTCAGCTCCTCAACATCCAATCGACTTTACGTTCGAGCAGCTACTACAAAAACTCGAAAAACATTTGACCCCAACGGAAAATGTTTACATAGAGCTCGGCACAGATTTTCCAATCGCGTCCAAAGCTCTCAGGAATCAATTGCTGACTACGTCTCGGCCTTAAAATGTCTATCAATTTCCTGCAAGTTCCACTGCCTCTCTCCCGAATGCAGCAAATCAATTGATGACACATTTTTGAGTACACAGTTCATCCGTGGACTCCACAATGTCACCATTCGTGAGAAAATTCTTCAAGTAGCGTCCAGTCAAGACACACCATTCACTTTCGAACGCACTGTACAACTTGCTTCGACATTTGAAATTTCCCAACAAAATTCTCTAGAGATGAGCCATTCTTTGGTCAATCGTCTTTCCAAAAAAAAAAGGTCCACTAACCCTCTTCCCAATCAAAGGCCAACGTATCGTAGTCAACGTCCCACTAAATCACGTCATGACCTTGACGCGCTTAACGTCAAAAACCGTTGTTTACGTTGTGGGAACTCCAACCACACGATTCGAGACTGCCGAGCTTTCCAAAAACCGTTCACATCGTCCCTCACACCCAAACGTCCATTTTATCAAAAATGACGCTAGTCCCGTTGGAATCGCAGCCGTGCGTTCTCACAGAATCGACGGGGAAGAAAAACCCGTAATTTTCATCTCGAGGTCTTTGTCAAAAGCTGAACAAGCCTACTCCCAGCTTGACCGTGAAACTCTCGCCGTTTATTGGGCCGTCAGGAGACTATACCATTATTTATTCGGTCGTAAATTCACCTTAATTTGTGACGGTAAACCATTAACCCACATCTTTGCCGCTTCCACGAAAATTCCAGTAATATCAGCTGCTCGCCTCCATCGTTATGCTACTTTTCTCGGCGGATTTTCGTATAACGTTGAACGTAGACGCTCTGGCCTGAACTGCAACGCTGACTATTTATCCCGGTTTCCTTTGCCCCTGGATTCAGAACACGCTACCGGTGCTGAATATGACGTATCCGCTACCACAATAAAGCAGATTACATCTTCAAATTTAGTCTACGCGTCTAATAAATTCATTCGCGTTTAAAATTACGAAACACGCTAATTCACAGATAAAATAGTGAAACATCGATAACTCACCAATGGTTTTGAGAAAAAACGCTAATTCGTTAGAAAACATAAATTCTTGGTTAATTCAGAACGCATGTTCTTGGTTAAATCTGGAAAAAAACGCTAGTTTGCGGGAAAGCTTAAGAATAAGTGCTAATTAACGGATATAATTGGGGAAAATATACGACTCTAGCTGCTAAAATCACGAATTCACGGCTCAAGTAGAAAGAATCGCTAATTCCCATAAAATGGAGAAAATGCTAATTCGCGGCTTCTGAAGATAACTTCGTGACTGAGAGTGAACAAAATCGCTAATTCAGTGCTAAATTGAGGAAAATGCGCTAATTCGCGGTTAGAATTGAAGGAAGAAAAAGGATTGAAGGAAACAAAACTCTCATTCACTAAGGCTAAGACTAAGGCTTTTTTATGGGGTTAAATAGAGAACATTTTCTAATTCACAGATATAAATTGAGTAAATGGTGAGTTTCTGGAGGTAACTTGGTGGCTAAAATTAGAAAATACATCGCTAATTCACGTGTAACATCGCTCATTAGCGGCTGAAATCAGTAAAAACACAAACTCATTGCAAGAAAATCGCTAATTGGCGGCTGAAATGGAGACAAATCACTAAATTCGCGGCTAAAATGGATGCAGATTGCTGATTGCTGAATTGGAGTTGAGGAGAAGTGATGAAGTGCAGGGGAAAAAACACACACACACAAAACGCTAATTCGCGGCTCGTGAAGGCAACTTCACGGGAGGCCTATCGGTGAAAGATTCTACCCGGGGGCGCCGAATGTCCGAGGCTGGCACTGCATTAAGCTGCCCCAGGGCACATTTTGGTGCAAATGGAAAACGCCATTATACTGTGGTTACTCGTTAGGTAACTAATGTTGTTGAAGTTATTGAACAGATCCTTAAGTGCGTTTTAATTAGAGCGTCACGCGGCCTTTTGCTAGGAAAAAAAGTGACGTGCTGGGGGGGGGGGGAGTTTTTACAACCAGGTTTATGGCCCACGACCAAAAAAGGTTGGCCGGCCCCGCTTTAAGAAACCAACAACGCCATCTGATTGTTGATATAACGCCGATGAGCGAGCTTTAAAAAATGTGAAATTTCGAGGCTTATACTTAAGGGCCAGGGCTTCATTTGAAATTGGATGGCTATGATGGTTTTCTAGTTTATTGTTTGCGAAGAACCAATTTTAACACTTGCCAGCCGTTTCCAAGCAGCCCAAAGATGCGTTTGCCAACATCTAGGTCTGTTCTGAGCATGCTCAGCTAGCTCAGAAGTGTCGTCTCCTGGACCATAAAAAACTTAACGCGCAGGTGCCAGACACGATCAAATGACCCGTATTTTTCATATGGTGGGCTCTCGGGCTATTTGATTTGATTCATTATTCTAGATCGGTAATGTAGATGGATAAAGATAATTACAAAATTACTATTTTTAACCGTCGCTTCATCAGACCAGCCCTAAGATTCCAAGCTTTTTTAATCCCCATCCAGTGGATCGGTTCCATGGTTTCCTCGGGAGTATTCCTGCTGACTTTCTAGAGCTAATATTTTCACATTTCGTGGGCAGGAAGCAACTAAAAGGCATTAGAATGACCGATAAAAGAGCAAATGTTTAGTTTCTGGGTTAAGAAACTGCTCACGGGCCCGAAAGCTAAGATTCTGAGGCGACATTGTCAGATTCCTGACCGATAAAGTCGCCATTTCTGATCAAGAACTGAACAAAGTCGCAGTTTCCAGACAGATTTCGGCCCGGAGTGGTAAAATGTGCCCGATTCTGCCAGTTTTGGCGGATATTTAACCGAAACATAGTAGTTCTCTGGCTTCACTATGATTTTCTGAACTGAAATAAGCCTGAGAACCGATTCTCTCTTCCCTCTTTTATTTTGACAACCCTTTCTTTCTCCTTAAATTTTTACTTCCACATCATTTATCTCCTCCTCGATCACCAAACACCCTCGCCCACCCAATAGAGAGGTGTAACGGCTGCTACACCTTGTTTTTTTTTAAGCAAACTTTATTGCATGAGATGCATTGCAGTTAGGCTAAGATGATAACTAAATACATTGATATAATGAATAAATCTGTCGCCGGCATTTTAATTAGTAAATTAATTAAACTGATATTATCCGGACGACGATGGAAGGGCATAGCCCAACACGATTCGAGTTTCGAGAAAAAATGGCTCTCCGGCGGGATTTGAACCCGCAACCTCTGGATTACCAGTCCAGCACGCTGCCATTTGCGCCACGGAGGCGCCTATGGGAGTCGTACTCCGAGGGATAAGCTAAGCCGAACCCCGCCTAGGTCCATTGTTTCTCGAAACTCTAGGCGCTTCTCCTGATCGGTAAACCACGCCGAATTTAATCTTATCTAGATGTTGTTAGATTGATATACAATGGACATTGAGAAACAATGGACCTAGGCGGGGTTCGGCTTAGCTTATCCCTCGGAGTACGACTCCCATAGGCGCCTCCGTGGCGCAAATGGCAGCGTGCTGGACTGGTAATCCAGAGGTTGCGGGTTCAAATCCCGCCGGAGAGCCATTTTTTTTTTTTTTTTTCTCGAAACTCGAATCGTGTTGGGCTATGCCCTTCCATCGTCGTCCGGATAATATCAGTTTAATTAATTTACTAATTAAAATGCCGGCGACAGATTTATTCATTATATCAATCTAACAACATCTAGATAAGATTAAATTCGGCGTGGTTTACCGATCAGGAGAAGCGCCTAGAGTTTCGAGAAACAATGGACCTAGGCGGGGTTCGGCTTAGCTTATCCCTCGGAGTACGACTCCCATAGGCGCCTCCGTGGCGCAAATGGCAGCGTGCTGGACTGGTAATCCAGAGGTTGCGGGTTCAAATCCCGCCGGAGAGCCATTTTTTCTCGAAACTCGAATCGTGTTGGGCTATGCCCTTCCATCGTCCGGCATAATATCAGTTTAATTAATTTACTAACTAAATACATATTAAGCCGGATACACACATGCGGTACTTGCCAAGTAACTTGCCAAATATTCAATCAATTTCTAGCCATTGTCTACAAACCAACCAGCTGAGAATTTCAAAAATGTGTTGCTCGTTACTTGGCAAGTACCGCATGTGTGTATCCGGCTTTATATGAATATGCTTGACATGTCACTTGTGGGAGAGACACAGTTCATTAACTTGCTCTCGTGCAAATCCATGCTATAACTATAAATAAGTAAATAAATAAATAAATAAATAAAGGACAGTGTTTAGTTTAAGGACATATGGAACAGCTCCATGTTTCAAAGAGTCGCACACACTTTTACTATTGGCAGAGAAGGTCGGTGTGACGCTTGCGCTTTAGCCGTCTTCCAGGTCTATCGGGAGGTCTATCGTTGGGTATACTTGATACGATTGGATTCGGATGACTAATGAGGCGTCTGTAGTGCCGGTTTTACGATTCATTGACTGTTTCGTGCACTGTTGCAATTTTGAGGTCGTTATGCAGGGTAGTATTTCTCACATTCCAAGGTGCGTTTGTTATCATCCGTAGTCGACGGTTTTGGAAAACCTGTACGCGGTTGATTTGAATGTAGGAAGCGCCCCCCCCCCCTTCCCATATAGGGCTACCGTATATGGGCCTAATTAGTGTCAAGTATAACAGTCTTTTAATGTTCAGTGTGAGAGGAGTTAGTTTATTAAGCGGAGAGCTTTGAGACGTAAGCGACATCGTTGTAGAGTGCACGTAATGTGATAATTGAACGTCATCCGTTTGTCGAGCGTGAGCCCCAGGTACCTAACATGGTCAACAATCTCCACCGCTTCGCCGTTAATCTGGACTGCAGGAGTGTGGGAACTTGTGCAAGTAGGTGAACAGCACCATTTGCGACTTCTGTGGGTTGGGCTTTATTTTCCATTTATTGGCCCACTGCACCATTCTCTTCGGTGTAGTTTTGCAAGTGATCCTGGCACACAGTCCCGTTAGGTGACCGGCTGAGAATAGCGGTGTCGTCAGCAAATTGCGCAATCGTAGTTTCTGGTGAGGAAGGGATCGGCATGTCGCTGGCATAAACCAAGTACAGCAATGGGCCCAGGACACTCCCTTGAGGCAGACCAGCTTCAATTGAACATGAGTTTGAAGAATACCAGTTTTGACGAACTGTTAACGTTCTGTTTGAAAGGTAGGACCGGATCATACGAAAGTATGTATCTGGGAGGACAGTTTTGAGCTTATAGAGGAGACCGGCGTGCCAAACTCGATCGAAGGGCTTCTGTGCATCAGCGATGACCCCGACACAAACTTCTTTTGCTTCGTAACTTTTCATGATTTGTTCAACCACTCTGTCTAATTGGTGTATGCACGAGTGAGAGTTGTGAAATCCAAATTGAGTAGAAGGTATTATCGGTTCGACATAGGGAAGGATTTTGCGAAGGAGCAACTTTTCAAATATTTTTGACAGTAGTGTCAGTAGACTAATGTGTCGATAGCTCCAAGGATCACGCTTCTCTTTCCCAGGTTTATGCACCGTGATGATGCATGCTTCCATTTTGCGGGAAATATCCAAGACGAAGGACGCCTGGAGTTGTCCTTGCTGGCATGTTCTTAATAGCCGTATAGACTTGAGCTGGAGTGAATTGGTCATGAAAAATACTCGGCTGCAGTGGAGCGTCGACGTATGTTTGAATTTCTTCGTCCGTAGATGCGTTGCCAGGGTTATTTGTCTTGAACTGGTCGACCAAAAGTTGAGAGAACAAGTCTGCTTTCTCAGGAGGCGAACAATACCATCGAGAATTGTACAAGAGAGACTTTGTTCCTTGAGGCTCTTTGGTTAGTTTTCTTGCCTTTTTGAAAAGTGATCCGTCATTGGGATCTAGTATTGCTAGATCCTTCCTTATGTATTCTTCCTTCCATTGTGCCAGGGATTCTGAGATTCAGGGCAGTGAGCGCTGTGACTAGGGGTTGTACTAGAGACAATAATTGATCGATTTTCTTTAGGAGGATAGACATCTGTGATTCAGAGGATTCGTTTGTGTGGTAGACCAGAGGGGGTGACGACACTACTTCATTATTCGAGACAGGGGGTAAGTTATTCAAATTCCGTTTGTTTTTGTCGTGCTTTTAGCGAATAAGGAGCGCGAAGAAGCACTGGCGGCCTATGCGTATCGGGGCCCGGGGCGGAAATCTTCAAGAGGCCCCAAAAAGTCTCTAACTATACATAAAACCTCTGTTGGTAACCTCTAAGGACTTTTCCTAATTTTAGCCAAGGCCTTTTCCACATATTGTAGGCAAATTACCGCTATTTCCACAAACTATCCGCTAAACAGCGCTAATGCCAAGTTTAAACCGCGAATTTCTCCATTTTAGCCGACAATGAGTGCTTTTTGTTAACTTTAACAGCTAATTAGCGCTTTTCGCCGCAAATTAGCAACGGATTAGCGGGGTAATCCCCTCCCACCACCTTACAGACATAAATATGCGCTTTTCCCCAACTTTAGCAGCAAAGTAGATTTTTTATCCTGTGAATCAGCGATGTTTCTTTAACTTTCCTTGAGTTGGCGTTTTCCACAATTTTAGCTGCAAATTAGCGATTTTTTCTAGCGGTTTAGTCAGTATGAGCTGAAAATTACTCAATATTAGCGGTGAAATTCTCGAAATGTTTACCACAAATTAGCATTTTTTGTTCACCGTAACCATACACTGCGGAATAGCGATTTCCTTTCAGTTTTAGCCGTGAATTTGCGAGTTTTTCACTCATTAGCCTCAAAGTCTCCCGAGGAAGCCGGGAATTAACGTATTTCCAATTTTTGACGCAAATTTAAATTTGTCTCAATTTTAGCCGTGAGTTAGCGCTTTTTTGTAAATTTAGCAGTGCAGTAGCTAATTTTGTTTATTTTAGCCACGATATTTTTACTGGAAATCGGCAATTCTTCCATTTTTGACAGTGAATTAGCACTTTTAGTTTCAATTTAGGCTGAAAATTAACTTTTCTCTTTATTCTAGCCAGAAGAATTACTGATTTTCTCCATATCAGCCGCAAATTGGCGGGTTCTTTTACATTTCGGCACCACATTAGTAATTTTTTGGCTTATTATTTCTCAATAATAAGTCTTTGTAATCGTATCGCAAAAAAATTTTTTTGACCCGTAGAATCCAAATCTGCAATAAAAAAAAATGTCCGTCCGCCGTCCGGGCCATATCTTGCCCTAGGATTGCTCGAAAAAACTCGTTCTTTCGCACATAGACTCCATTTGGGGTCTAGTTGGCCCTAACATCTGATCAGTTTGATCAAATAACCTCCTTGGGTTTTATAGGCCAAAAACGGGTCCAAAACGGGGATTTTCAAAGGATTTGGGGTCATAGGGGTGTGGGGTGTCGATTTTCATGTAATTTCAAGCCGGATTTGACTACATCCATGAATAATAAACCCACAGTCGAAATAATAAGGCATTGTTCGATAATTCTCAGCGTTTTTTCAATTTGAATTGTATGTAGAATAGGGCTTCATCTCAGTTCTAGCCGTGAATCAGTGTTTTTTCTTTTACTTATAACCATGAATTTGCCGTTTATCTCAATATTAGCCACAAATTTGTCGTCAGAAGGCGGAATTATAAATTCCAACACACTTTATCCGCGACTATTTTCCTCAACTTTAGCCGCGAATTCGTTTTTTTTTTTTCAATTGTAGCTGCTTTGAAGCGTTTTCAACCTGTGAATTCGCGAATTACCTTAATTTTAGCCACAAATTGGTGATTTCATCAATTTTTAGCCGGGAGTAACACTTGTTCCCAATTTGAGCTGAAAACGAGAGTTTTTATTTATTTATGGCAGGCTAATTATAGTGAATTTTTCAATATTAGCTGCGGTTTTTTTTTTTAACTTCAGCCCCACGTTGGCATTTTTCCTTCAATTTTTGCTATTGATTAACGTTTATTGTTTAGTTTTAGCCTCAATCAGAAGCTACGCATTTGCGTTTTGTTGGCATTGGTTTGTCGCGTTCTCTTTGGTGTACAAAATAACGGCCAACGAAAGATTTAGAGATCTTTTTTATAACCACAATGAAAAATTTGGAAAATACGAACTCGCGATCAAACTGATTTATGTTGTTTTTTTAACATAATATTTGTTATTTTTTCAAAATAAAAATGGAGGTTTGTTAGCTGTTGGCACGCTACAACTTTAACCAATTTTGGCCACGGGTTAGCGCTTTTAATCAATTTTAGCAGTGCACTAGGGATTCTTTCGTTTTTTGGCGATTTTCCTCCATTTTAGCAACGATTTGGCGTTTTCCTCATTTTCAGCTGCAGTTTAGCCATTTTTGCATATTTTAGCAGCGAATTAGTTTTTTTTTCGCAGTTTGAGTTGAAAATTAGTGTTTTTCTTAATGTTGGCCACGCTAATTAAAATTTTTGTCAATTCTAGCCGCGTTGTTTTTTTTTAGGTTTTAGCCCCGCGTGAGCAATTTTTTTCTACGGATTAGCGCTGTTTCTCAGTTTGAGCATCGATTCTTTCAGAAGCTATACAGATTTTAGTTTTCTCAATTTCAGACGCGAATTAGTGATTTTTCTTCATTTCAGCTGTGAAATATCGTTTTCTGATAATTTTGCAGCGAATTAGCACATTATCTATTCTCGTTTTTTATTAATAGGCTATTTTTCGCCATTTGAGTTGTGAATTTGCCATTTTGGTCCAGTTTAAATAAACTCGAATTAGCGTTTTTTTTTTGCATTAATTGCCACGATTTTTGTTTACTTGTACAGCATTGAATTAGTAGCGTGTATTCAGTTGTGAATGAACCCAGTTGTGAATGAGCTACCAAAGTGTGACCAAGTGGTCAGAGTTCGCGCGTGTAGTTCTCTCAATCTTACTTCACTATAGTCGCAGTCCAGGGAGTACTCCTTTAATTTTATTTTTGATTATTTTTTATTTGGGACAAAAGGAGTCCCATTGTAGATAATAGAAGTTTTTCCTTTTCTTTTTCTTTTACTTTTGCACGAATATGGGCAAAGTAGACACCGATAGGAGGAATGATCCTCCAGATAAAAATGTACCTAGTTCAGTTCGATAACAACGCGGACTCAGAAGCGATGGATGTCAACCCAAGCGTTAATTTGAATTCAATTAATCAAGAAAAAATCGTCGATTCGAATAAAGAAAAACGAGAGTTTCCAAAGTTTCAATACGAGCAGAGGGACAAAGGTCCATTTATTGTCTTTATAGACGGCGAAGGGGAAGGGGGCGGTATAGCTCGCTTACATCCCATGTCCCTTGGAAAATTAATCTTTTGTTCTCACCCCGAAATGAAACATTCAGTATACGATATTAAAAAAATAGGGAGAAATAGAATTAAAGTGACACTGTCCAACCGGGAAAATGCTAACCAATTAATAAACTCGCCTAAACTGTGTGAAAAGAAATTAAAAGCTTATGCACCCTCGTATGTCATGCAAAGACAAGGCATTATAAGAGGGGTATGTCATGAACTTAGTGAAGAAGATATTATCAAAGATATCCAATCTCCTAATTATGATCCTATTTCGGTGATCAAAGCTAAGCGCTTTTCAAGAAGGATTATCGAGGATGGTAAAAGTAAATACGTTCCCACTCAAACAATACTGTTAACGTTTCAAGGTCAAGAATTGCCGGAATTTGTTATTTTACATTACGTCAAATGTCACGTTGAATCATATATGCCTAGAATAAACCAATGTTTTAACTGCTTACGGTATGGTCACAAAAAGGATTATTGCAAAAGTAGCCCTCGTTGCAGTCAGTGTGGAGAGGAGCATCAGAGTGCTGAATGTTCTAAAGATAAGCCCGTACGTTGTGTTCATTGTAAAGGACAACATTCTGCTCTTACGAAAAGTAAGTGCCCGGAATTTAGTCGTCAGATGTCAATAAGAACGCTCATGACTAATGAAAACATAACTTTCACGGAAGCAAAGGATAGAATGGAGAGTAAATCCTTCAAAAATGTTTTAATAAACCCAACCCCCCGTCTCCAACACACGTCAGTTTTTCCTCCATTACAAGCTACTAACCGCGTTACCCCTAAAAGGCAGCGCCCTAGTACTCCTCCGGACAAAATTTCGGAGGCCCATAAATTAATTTTAGCTTCGCACAGAAGTGAAATGTTGCCAATTGCTCCTATTACTAAAAACCCTTATACACCTTCATCGGAAGAGAAACAGCAACCAACAATTACTTTAAATTGCAATATTTTGTATGAAGCTCTTTTCGAAATTTTTAATAGTCTGAAAAATGTAGAGTGTAACGATAAAAATGACATGATCAATGAAACTAAATCCAGAGTTGAGCATTACAAACTGGCTGAATGAGTAGTAAATTCAAATTTCTTCAATGGAATGCTAGATCTGCAATAAGCAATAAAGGAAGTTTAGAACTATGCCTATCAGATCAAAATATTAGCGTCGCCTTATTGTCCGAAACCTGGTTCCATCCAGGTCGGTATGTTAACTTTAATGGTTATAATAATATAAGAAAAGATAGGAGTGATGGCAAAGCAGGCGTGGCCATCATTATTAAGGAAGATATTCCGTACAATACCATCCAGACGGTGGAGTTGGAAAATGTCATGGTAGTAGGAGTAATGATACCGTTTGAGAATCAGAGTGTAGCCGTTGTATCCGTTTATAATCATCCCTCCAACAAAATTTCAACGAGTAATTGGGAGAAGCTTTTCGACAGTATTCCTAAACCATGCATAATTGCTGGAGATTTCAATTGTCACCATAGACTGTTCGGATGTTCCATATCCGACAATAAGGGTAATTCGCTTTTAGACGCTATCAATAATTTTAATCTCTTATCTTATTAAATGACGGTTCTCCAACAGTAGTAAATAATATTAGACAAATAAATTCTTCCGCCATAGACCTCACTGTTCTTTCCGCTGTTCTAGCCCCAAAATTTAAGTGGAGGGTAATGACTGACCCCATGGGATCCAATCACATTCCAATAATTTTTGAAAGTAATTTCAGTGATAATAACATTCACGAGAAGGTGCGTATGACAAGAAAATGGAATTTGCGGAGGGCAAACTGGGACGAATATACTGCAATTTTAGAAAAAAATACTAGAGAGCAATTGGCAAGTGGAAGTGCCATCGATTATAATAGATTTGTACAAAATATTAATAGGGCGGCTAATAAAGCAATCCCAAAATATAAGCCGGTTATCAATCAAAGGTTTAATAAGAACTGGTGGAATGAAGAATGCAAGGATGCTATTGCTAATCGTAAAAAAAGCATTTCAACTATACGATTCCATGGGTAACTATGATAATTTTTTATCTTACAAGAGGGCCGCAGCAAGAGCCAAAAAAGTTGTAAAATAATCGAAAAGGAACGCATGGAAGCAGTACTGTGAAAGCATAGACAGGAACACGAATATCCAGGACGTGTGGAAAGCCTTCAAGCGGTTGAAAAACAGGAAAATAGCGAATAGACCTCCTTTACCCGACAATAAATGGCACGAAGATTTCCTTGACAAACTATGCCCTCCATCAGTGTCCAATGATGAATTTGAGGACGATGGCGAAATAAGTGCCAACAATTTCATATCAGATCCGTTCAATGAAAAGGAATTATTAAATGCGATTAAAACCCATAGAAATACGGCACCTGGGGTGGATAACATACATTATCAGATGATTTCTTACCTGCCCGAAAATGCAAATAAAGTGTTACTAGATATTTATAATTAAGCATGGACGACGGGAACTTTTCCGGACGATAGATACGTCCTTAAGACACTAGCAATCTCGCCTCAAATCTATAGCAAAATATGTCAAATAACTACAACTGTGCTCACGTACTCCTACTGGAACAAGAAACCTACACCACCAATAGTCAATAGTTTTACTGAGACCTCTAAATATCAGTCCTTAATTGCAATTTCCGATAAATTACCCGTATTCAAAACCCATTCCCATGCAGTCTCTATTAGGGTACCAATTATTTATATGGATGATTACAAAGATGTTCCCCAATCACAGAAGAATACTGTTTTTGAACAAATAGTAATCAAATTACTACCTAACTCTCAACTTATATTTACTGACGGATCCAAAACAGACGAAAATGTGGGGGCGGCCTTCTACGACGCCACGAACAATATCAGAAATTCTTTCAAGTTACATCCCTTTTTTTCCAGCTTTTCAGCCGAATGCATTGCCTTTACCGAAGCTCTCAACTATGTAAAGAATTCCCACAACCAACACTTCTCCATTTTAACTGACAGCAAAAGCCTGGTTCATAACATCAGCAACTTCAATAACGATAGTAATTGTTCCTTCTTGATAGTAAATATTATGAATCTAATTAATAATATCACTAATTCTCAGAATAAGAACTTAATTATAA
Organism: Corythucha ciliata; assembly: GCA_038030265.1. Taxonomy (NCBI): domain Eukaryota; kingdom Metazoa; phylum Arthropoda; class Insecta; order Hemiptera; family Tingidae; genus Corythucha; species Corythucha ciliata. The sequence continues at coordinate 5,443,350 of CM075939.1, forward strand.
TATGGATCAAAGCCCATGCCAATATCTATGGCAATGAGGAAGTAGACAGGCTTGGCTAAGGAAAAACTTGCCTTATTAGTGAGGATTAAAGTACCAAACTCAGATTATCGCACCTCTTTGTAAAAGTTTGAAGAAATGAACACATTTCCAGCAAAAAGTGCTTGTTTGGGTGTTCTTTGCAATATCTTTGCGAGGAAATGAAGGGGAAAAAATTGAGTTAAACAAACTACTTCTTATTTAAAATGAAAATAAAACTTCTTTTAGGCCTTAATCAAGGTCAGCGATGCAAAATAAAAACTTCCCGTAGTGCATTTGAACTTTATTCAGAACGATTTGCCTCATTCAATGCAAAATCTGGGGGAAGATGTTCGTCGAAGCCTTATTCTTAACATGATCGTGCCCCTCCCGGCTAATTGATCGAATTTTGCCAGTATTTGGATAGAAGTTATCATATGTGGATATGACGAGGGGGTTCAATTCCACTATCACTTCGATCGCGGGACATGGCGCCCATGGATTTCCACGTCAGGGGTTTGGTAAAAGACCGTGCTTACTGCATCAGAAGGATCTACGAAGAAGGATTACAGGAGCTTTTGAGGCCCTTCGAGCCGACATTTCTCATCGCGTGACCAGTGGGTGCCACGAGAAAAAGGGCAAGAGCCTGCCTTCGAACAGAGGAGGACATTTGGAAAATGTATTGTAAAAAAATAAGTTTTAGGTAATTTATTTGTTCTTTTATTTTAATTGTAATGAATTGGTGCAATAAACGCTACGAAATGTTTTTATTTTGCATCGTGACCACGATTAGACCTACGAGAAGCTTCATTATCATTTTAGGAGAAATAATAGTGTGCTTGATTCCATTTTTCACTTTCATCTATTCACAAAGGCCTATTGCAAAGAACACCCAAAAAAGCACTTTTAGCTCGAAATGTGTTCATTTTTCCAAACTTTTACGAAGGGGTGCGATGATCTGGGTTTGGTATTTTGATCCTCACTAATCAGGCAAGTTTTTGTGAAATTTGCCAAACCTGGACAGCATTTCAAGATTCGCTATCATGCATTCAAGTTACGGCTAAACTGCCTAAAATCGGTACAAATCTCCACAATCTGACTGGTCACTGAAAAAGTGCAACTACTTTCGGGGATAACTGGACCAATTCCCACTGAAAAATGTCTGCTCTTTTCGGTAGTGCCCTCAGATTTAATGTACATGTAACTGTTCTCGACTTATGAGCGCTGAATCCAATAAAACCAACGTCATGGCTAAAACTACTAAAATATCGATTATCTCGAAAACTGTTGGAAATCGGACCTATGTTTATATGGACTTTTTTGGTCCACTTTGGACCTAGAAAACCCTCCTGCATTATTGCCGTCGACTTACCAAACACCCGGTGTTTGGACATTTGCAGTGCCCGGGGTGGTCCGCCCCCCTCGCCCCTACCACGGTACGCTAGTGCGAAGGAGTGTGATAACGTGCCGTGGAAACAGGTGGTTGATTTTTAGTTTTTTGTAAGCTTAAATGAAGTAATTTTTTTGACAACATTGTAGTCAATTTGCCATAAAATTTAAGGAGAAATTCGAAAAAAATATTGAAACAATTCTGAAATCACTTGTTTTGAAGTTATAACTGAAAACGACATTTCAGTACGAGGAGAACATGTCCGATAAATGATTTTTTATGAAAAAAAAAAGGTCAGATTTGCGCTTTTCACATCAAGAAATGGCCAGGTTTTCATTTTCATGCAATTTATCGGGGGGGGGGAAAGCTACAGACCGACAAACCGTGACAGACAGACCGATGGCATGCCGAAAATCACTTTTTTCAACATTTCTGAGATTTTGTTCATCAAGAATATAAAGTCAGATCGGACTCGATTTTATTCACGAACACCATACCCGTACAGGAAACATGGAAGTAAAATTCAAAATAGTGAGATTTTGAATAAAGTAAAAACATGGACGTCCGATGGTTGCTAGGATACGGAGCAGATGATTGCTGGAATTTCAAAAAATGAGTGAACTTTTTCTTTTTTACTTCTTTCAAAATCTCCCCAATAATGTAGTGATGGAAACTTTAAGATAAAAAAAGATTAAACGAAATCAATAATCCCCTAAATATAGAAACTTCGTTTGCAATTCCACCTTTTTGGGTTTTCTTCGAAACGTAAAACTATCGGTTTTTTACTCCCCCCACCCCCCACTCAGAACCCCACTACACTACCATCCTATCGATAGACTTCTTTGAGCCAACAAAAAACTGTTTAAAAGCCCGCGCTCGGCATTCGAGTCGTTACTTCAACTTAAATCGGCGGGGGGGGTGTAGGGGATATTACGTCGGTATATCGTCATTGAATAAATAAACGACAAAAAGAAACAAAGTCCCCCCCCCCGCCCACCTTTTTTTTAAAGGGCTTGCCATGGCGTTCTGCTGGCAATTACTCTCGCTCGATATAAAAGCTCCCGTGTATTATATTAAAACCTTATTAAAATGCGTCGCAAGTGACCGTTGAAAACAGATTGAAGGGTAAGGAACGCGTCCATCCAAAATTAACCTGCGGGGGGGGGGGATAATTTATTCAACAATTTTGTAACGTGCATTTTGCTACAGATCTTTGCTTGAACCCATTTCTGATAGCCTGGTGTCATAATGAACTAACCAAAAAAGGCGTTATTTCACGATGGAGTCGCGCATTGTGTCATGGAGCATTAAATAGTGCAAAATCAGATGCAACCATATAAAAAAAATCGTCTTACATACTTACTAAGCTGTGAGAAAATTATCCAACAAATCCCAGCCAAAATTTTTAAATAATACCAAGAGCATTTTGAACATTTTTCTGCCGTAGAGTAAATTATTGCGGTTGTTTTTTAATTGTAGCTTGACTGAACTCCGTCGTAGAAATGGGAAAACAAAATATAAAAAAAAGTAAGAATAATAACGCTCGAGTCTTTGCAGTCACGCATGCACCAATCTTATTAATTTATTTATTGTAGCACGCTAAGGGGTTTGAGCTAATTTAAATATGTCGACTCTTATTAAAATTACTTTTTCCATCAAATGTGATGCCTCTGATGGGGGCAGAAGATAGTTACATTAAAGACGCTTGTTACAATGTGCTAGCAAGTTGCCAAAGGCGTTTGTCAACAATTCGGCGTCTCTCCTTTACAATTTCCAACTAATTATAATGAAAATCTTTGGCGACGGAGCTGCAATTGTTACACTCGGGACATTTAAATTAATGTGTTTCAACTTCTTTTAGCCTGTTTTTTGTCTTCCTTTTATTATTATTATTGTCCTTCAACTATAGCTAGACAGGTTTGAGTATTCGAGCCTCGAAACGTGGAAAATGAAATGGATTTGGCTGCGTGTAAAAACAAAGTACACGCGACTTTAGGTTGACATTATGTAAAACTGTCATATACTCGAGAGGATGACAGGCCGAAAGAAAAAACTGTTTTACACGTGATAAATTGTTCACGTAGAAAAACATTTTTTCGGGGAAAACCGATACTGAGAGAGGTGGATTCCTTAAGTCCCAAAATAAAACATTGTTCTACTTCTTCAGTCTTCACCCACTCAAAAGAGGATTTTTTAAATGTTCATGCCGCACCGAGGAATGGCTATAAGTTATATCTTTCTAATAAACAGCTTGGCGGTGTTGATTTGTGGGGTAGAAGGGGGCGTTCCTTCTTATTTTTTTTTTAAATAAAGGGTTTTTCTTCCGTTATTTTGTTCGAGGAATGATAATAATAAAAAAAGACGCACTCATTTACTTTTAAAATGCCTCAAAACTAATTGCATCCTGGTGTGAGACAGAGCATTTACGGGCCGTGAAACTTATTCCCTCCGGCTCAGTGAAGCTGGGCTCTCGTTTTATTTTTGTCCGCGTTTGGCTCTACTGTTCTATTCCCGGTTCGTCTTTTTTTAAAACAAAAAGAAATAGCGAGAATAAAATAAAAAAACCTTCATTCCCAATTTTATTTACTTACCGTTTTTTTTACGCAGTTTCTCTCGTTACTCGCTTTTTCACCATTGATGAATTTGTTAAATAAACTCCGAACAAAAGCATCGAGCGAGCTTGAATTTTGACGAATTATTTTTTGTCAGCGTTTTTCAAGTAATTTTATGAAACGCACCATTTCGACACTTTCATTCACGAGAGCGCGATAATTCCTTGTGGTGAGCGAAAAAATAATTTTTTTTTTTTTTAAAGAAGAAAATATTAAGAACGACGGGCAAATAAAAGCTTTGAAAACACCGACCAGTTAACTTCTGACTCTTGTGTATACGTGCGGGCTACGAGCCAACTTCTCGGGAGTCCCCCCTGGCTGTTAAAAGCACACATGAAAAAAAAAAGGGAGGAAAAAGGCTCGTGAGAGTTTCCCGCGGCAACAACAAGGGTGCATTGGTTTTCAAACGGTTTTGTGAATTTTAGTCGAATATTATATTAAGAAATCGAATAAAAATAAATCTTGATTTCCTCGCAACTTTCAATTTTTAGACCACTAAAACCACACACCCACAAATTGCCATAAATTGAAAAACCGCGCACTTTTATTGAAATTTCAACAGAATATTCACAAGAAGACACTCAAATGTCTTTTAAAACGCACTCTCGGACTTTGCTGTAATTTAGCCGGTCCTTCTATCCAAAAGAGACGAGCAGTTCCTTGTCGGGAAATCACAGGATCTAAAGGGAAAGGGCAGCCTTTCTCAGGACATGCGCAGATGTCAGGGGCAGAATACCCTGCAATACAACAACCTCAAATTTGTTGTTTTTTTGTGAGCTAAAATCGATTCAAAATGGTTGTTTATAGTGAACGAAATTGGTTTTATGAACGAGGAAACCCCGTGAAGTCCGTGAAATTGGTTTTTTCAGTGACAGTCACGCAAAATCTCAAGCGAAATGTTTTAACAGCGAACAAAATCCACGAAATTGACATTTTAATCAGCCAGAGCCACAAAATAGCGCTTTAATGAGCAATTAAAATTATATCTTTCAGATACTGAGACCCACGGAATTCGATTCAAAATCAAGAAACACAGCAAAATTGATTTTTCGGCGAAAGAAAATTCGCCAAATTGGTATTTTACGCAATGCGGCCCTATCCCCCCCCCTCCGTTAGCCTCGAATAATATAATAGCGTAAAAGTATAGATTGATATTAATTCAAGCCGCCAACTATAGCGCTTTTCACCGATTTTATTCCCGAATTAACGACTTTTCTCCATTTTAAACGCGAAGTACCTTTTTCTCCCCTTTGAATTAGCGTTACTTCTGAATTCCTTGCCACATTTTACCGTTTTTCCTATAATTTTATAGCCGCTATAATTAGTGACTTTTAACAATTTCTGGTTTACAGGGTCGCGAAATTGGCTGCAAAAGTCGCGAATTGACATTTTCTCAATTTTATAGCCATGAGTGAGCACTTTTTCTACACATTTTCCACATATTAGCTTTTTTTTTTTTTTTTTTTCAGTTTCGTCGACAATATTAAAAATTGTTTAACCATTTTAGCAGTTTATCAGTGATTTTCCTCAATTTTATTCGCGAATTAACGGTTTTTCATTTTACCCGCGAATTATAGTGATTTGTCTCTATTTCGGACGCTAATTAAAGCAATTTTACTCAATTTCAGTCGCATAAAGTATAAGGTTTTTAATCCCGCGAATTAGCGAGACATTAAAAATTCTGCAATTTAGCGTTATCGTTCTTTATTTCAGCAGCGAATTAGCGATTTTACACAATTTCAATCTCAAATTAGCGTTTTTAATCCAACGAACTAGCGGTGTATTGAAAATTCCAGCTGACATCTATCGTTTTTCCTCCATTTTAGCCGCAATTAAGTGATTTTTTCACCAATTTCAGATGCTCGTAGCGATTTTACTCAATTTCAGTCGCATAAAGTAAGGCATTTTTAATCCCACGAATTAGCACGTATTAAAAATTCTGTAATTTAGTGTTTATTCTCCATTTTAGCACGGAATTAGTGATTTTACTCAATTTCGTCGCAAAGCATCGTTTTTGATTCCTCGAATTAGCGGTGTCCGAATTTTTGTCGTTTTCTGTCAATTTTAGCCGGAATTAAGTGATTTTTCTCCATTTTAGACGTTCATAGCGATTTTACTCAATTTCGCAGTTATACGAAGAAGCGTTTTTATAATCCTACAAATTAGCGATATTTCTATCTGCAATTTAGCCGCGAATTAATGATTTTTCTCAATTTCAGTTGCAAACTGGCGTTATTAATCCGGCGAATTAGCGATGTATTACAAATTATAGCCGCAATTTAGCGTTTGTTCTACATTTTGGCAGGGAATTAGTGATTTTCCTCAATTTTAGACGCTATTGGCGGTTTTACTCAATTTCATTCGCATGAAGTAGTTTTAGCGTTTTATTAGAAACTCATTTTGACATTATGAATATTTGACAAGGATAAAAATCGAAATAGATTAGTTGAAAATGAGCGATGGCATTGTCTTTGGGCCTTCTGCAGACCATTTCGCAGTAAACATAGAGAAAATACGCTGATATTCGCTGTCTGGAGGTCCTTAGGCGGCTAAAACTGAAAAAGCGCCCTAATGTGCTGTTCTTGAGGCAAGTACGTGGCTAAAATGTTGACAAATGCTTATATTCGTGGCCAAAATTGTTAAAAAGTGCTCATTCGACGTTTCTAGTTGTAAATTCCAGAATCTAATTCACGGCTAAAATGAAAAAAAAAATGATTGATTAACGGGTAGGATTTTTAAAAAAGCGCTAAATCACGTCACGTGGTAAAACGATAATTCGCGGCTAAAATTTAGGGAAATATTGATAAAATCGTGAATAGTGTTGAGAAAAGTAGTATTTTGCGGCTAAAATTACAAAAACGCCAATTCATGGCTAAAATGGAGAAAAATCGATAATTGACCAAAAAATTAAGACAAAGCGCTAAAGTGTAGAAAAAATGCGAATTCACCGATTAAATTTTGAGAACATCAATTTGCTTCTTCGTGAGCTCAAGTTATCCGCTCAAGTTAACCGCTAATTCACGGCTAAAAGAGAAAAAAATATCTAATCGGCCGCTGAAATTAAGAAAATGCGCTAATTCACGGATAAAATTGGTAAAAAGTGATCAATATAGCGACTAAAATCAGAGAAAACATGAATATACGAACAAAATGGAGAAAATTCGCTCATTCGCGGATAAAATGGAGAAAAATCACTAATTCACCAATGAAATTGAGAAGAAGCACTTAAGTGTGGAAATAACGCAAAATGGCGGTTAAATTGGAGAAAACTTCAATTCGTGGCTTTTCATGGCAACATCGTGGCTGTAAATGAAAAAAATTCGCAAATCCGTGGCAAAATGAGGAAAAAGCGTTAATTGGAGGAAAAAAAATCAGACAAAGCGCTGATTGCAGTAGAACTCAAAGTAGAAATGACGAAAAATCGGCTAAAATAAGAAAAAAACGCTAATTTCTGGCTAAAAGACTCACCCGGGGGCGCAAAATTGTCGAAGGCCGGCGCTGGCTGCAATTTAGCATTCTCCATGTTTTACGCGAATTGACGATTGCTGTCAATCTCAGCTGCAAGGTAGCGATTTCTATCCCGCAAATTAGCGACGCATGGAATCTTTTAGACAACTTTTAGCTATTTCCTCTATTTTAGTTTAGCCGCAATTAAGTGATTTTTCTCAATTTTAGACGCTAATAGCGATTTTACTCAATTCCAGTCGCGAAGCATCGGTTTTAATCCCGCCAAATTAGCGATACATGGAAATGCTAGCTGCAATTTAGCGTTATTTCTTCATGTTAGCCGCGAATTGATGATTTTTCTCAATTTCAGTTGCAAAGTAGTGATTTCTATCCCGCGAATTGGCGATGTAAGGAATCATTTAGACAAAATTTAGCGTTTTTCCTCAATTTTAGCCGCAATTAAGTGATTTATCTCAATTTCAGTTGCAAAGTAGCGATTTCTATCCCGCGAATGTATGGAACTGTATGGACGACATATAGCGTTTTTCCTCAATTTTAGCCGCGAATAAGTGATTTCTCTCAATTTTTCGACGCAAATATTGATTTTACTCAAATTCAGTCACGAAGAAGCGTTTTTATAATTCCAGAGATTAGCGATACATTAAAAATTTAGCGTGTATTCTCCATGTTAGTCGCGAATTCACTATTTTTTCTCAATTTCATTGCAAAGTAGCGATTTCTATGCCGCGAATTGGCGATGTATGAATTGTTTTAGACAACATTTAGCGTTTTTCCTCAATTTTAGCCGCAATTAAGTGATTTTGTCAATTTTAGATCCTATAATAGCGATTTTACTCAATTTCGGTTACGAAGAAGCGTTTTTGTTATCTTATACGAATTAGCAATATGTTGAAAATTCTAGCCTCAATTTAGCGTTTATTCTCCATTTTATGCAGCGAATTAGCGATTTTACTCAATTTCAATCGCTAAGTAGGTAGCGTTTTTAATCCCAGTGCATTGAAAATACTGGCCGATATTCAGCGATATTTCTCCACTTTAGCCGCACTTGAGTGATTTTTCCCAATTTTAGACGCAAGTAGCGATTTAACTCAATTTCGGTCGCAAAGTAGCATTTTTAATCCCACGGATTAGCGATACATTAAAAATTCTAGCCGCAATTGAGCGTTTTTTCTCCATTGCAGTGAACAATGAGAAAAATGTAATTCAAAGTAGAAATGACGAAAAAATCGGTTAAAATAAGAAAAAAAAAAAACGCTAATTTGTGGCTAAAAGACTCACCCGGGGGCGCAAAATGTCGAAGGCCGGCATTGGCCGTAAATTAGTGGCTTTTCTCAATTGTAGAAGGTAATAGCGAAATTCACGAACGTAATTTCAGTCACGAACGTAACGTTTTGAATACCGCGAATCAACGATATACTTATTAAACATCCTAGCCGCAATTTAACGTTTCACTCCATTTTAGCCGCGAGTTAGCGGCTTTTTTTCATTTTCTATCCGTGAATTATGCAGTTTTCCTCAATTTCAGCCCTGAATGAACGTTTTAATCAATTTTATCCCGATTAGTAGCGGTTTTTGCCATGCCCCTCCCCCCCGACCATTTCAGTCATGAATTGGCGGTTTGTCTCATTTCTATCCGTGAATTAGGGAAGTTTCTCAATTCTATACAATGTCGCGTGGCCTTGTCATGACAAGCGAGGTTTCATAGAGATTTCCGCCCCTGACCAGGGCGGGCGGTGGGTGTTGGGGCCCAGAATCGCGAAAATATTTGTTAGTGAGCACCGGAATTCAATAAGTTGGTTTTAATGAGTGGTCTGGCGGTCCACGAAAATTTTTTTTTATATAAAAATGAAAAATCTGCGAATTTTTTTTTTTTTGTTTAGCCAAAGAAACGGTCAAAGTCGAAGAATTGGCCTCGTTGGAACGGGTTTCGTAGTGAACAAAGTCTGTGAAATTTGGTTTTAAGTGAGTAACAACCTTATCTAGATGTTGTTAGATGGATATACGGAATAAATCTGTCGCCGATATTTTAATTAATAAATTAATTGGACTGATATTATCCGGACGACGATGGAAGGGCATAGCCCAACACGATTCGTTTCGAGAAAAAATGGCTCCCCGGCGGGATTTGAACCCGCAACCGCTTATCCCTCGGCGTACGACTCCCATAGGCGTCTCCGTGGCGCAAATGGCAGCGTGCTGGACTGGTAATCCAGAGGTTGCGGGTTCAAATCCCGCCGGGGAGCCATTTTTTCTCGAAACTCGAATCGTGTTGGGCTATGCCCTTCCATCGTCGTCCGGATAATATCAGTCTAATTAATTTATTAATGAGTAACAACCGTTGAAATGGATTTAAAGCGAGCAAACCCCCCCTCCCCCACCACCACCACCCGGCCAATTAAAGACAACGGCCGTACTGTTCTTGTTTACGAATGACTCTTGCCACAACGAACTATGGAACAATGCTCATCAGTCAATTTATAAACTCTAGAGGATAATAGACACATTATTCGACTGCGCAATTAAAAAAATATTACGAAACAGAAATAATTATTTTTCTTTGAATAAAATAATTTAAAAATTATGTATAATTATAAAGATCACAATTTGTTGCTTGCTAGCCGTGGAAAAGTTTACGTAAGCACATGAGATGGTTTCGAAGGGAGTGGGATGGGGTGCAATTAACTGAATTAATAGTTTTCGTCACAGTCGAGGCATCGCTTTTGAAACTTTGGACTGCGGCGATTTATCCAAGTATGAACAGATATAATTGGCAGCTCCTAATAGTTTATTTAAGTCGACGCCGGTTGAGATTCCCATACCGTTGAGCATATAGACTAAATCTTCCGTGGCGACATTGCCTGACGCTCCTTTTGCGTAGGGACACCCTCCGAGGCCACCGACTGAGGCGTCGACGACTGTGATTCCCATCTGTGGGGGGGAAAAAAATCGTTAAGCAACCGAAAGGCTAAAATCGGAAAAGCTTACTTGTAGGGCTAAAAGTATGTTGGGCAGGGCTTGACCGTAGGTGTCGTGACAGTGAACGGCCAATTTTTCTTTGGGCACAACTTTCATCACTTCTTCAAGCATAATGGACATTGTCCCGGGTGTTCCTACGCCGATTGTATCACCCAGCGATATTTCATAACAGCCTAAATCGAGTTGAGCTTTCGCGAGCTATTTAATTGATGTGCGTGCCCGAAAGAAGAAAAAATTAGTTACAACTCGTCGATTTGCCCCTTTCCAAGTGCCTTCTATTTACCTGCGCCACCTTTCTAGGATCGACTTTACCCTCGTACGGACAACCGCAGACGCAGGACACGTAACCGCGGATTTTCATGCCCTTAGCCAGGGCGACGGTTGCAACGTCTTTAAATCGTTCGATACTATCGGCGATGGAGCAATTGATATTTTTCGTACTGAAAGACTCGGAGGCAGATCCAAAAATTGCTATCGACTTGACACCGGCGGCTTCCTAAAAATAAAAATACAAAACAGGTTTTGAGAATGGAAATGATGGACAAAGATAAACCGAATCATCACCACTTACGGCACTTTCTAATCCCTTTAAATTGGGCACCAAAGCCACGTAGTTGACGTCAGGATCTTTCACTATTTTTTGCATCAATTCGGTATGATCGCCCATTTGAGGTACCCATTTCGGTGAAACAAAACTGTCAAAAAAGCAAGAGATTTAAATCAAGTCAGATTCCAGAACTATACAGGCTTACAGTTATGGGACCAAATAGCGGCAAAAATCGCCAACAGTCGAGGTGCGATGGATAAATAGCCACAAAATTGCAATGTTTCAGAGTGAAATAGTCGCAAAATATAATGTTATCGAGGATAATGAGCCATGAAAACACTACCTAGCTTGGACGGCAAATAGTGAAATTGTAAAGCAATAATTTTGATTATGAATTTGTCAAATTTAGCCGCGAATTAATAAGTTTTCTTCAATTATAGCTGCGAATGAGTGCTTTATCTCCATTTTGGTCGGGAATTCGTAGTTATTTTTTTTTTTGCCGCGAATAAGCGTGATACAACAAAAACGTATTCGTGAATTTGCGTTTTTGTCTCAATTTTTCAAGATTGAAACCTCATCCGCGGATAAAATTTAGAGAAAGCGTTAAATCGCGGCTAAGAATAGACAAGAGACGCTCATTTGCAGCTATAAAATTGAGAAAAACGCAAATTTGCGGACCACTCGGCTCATGGGGGCTAAAATTCAGTAAAAACGGTAATTCGCGGGTGTAATTAGAAAATAATTCGCGGCTAACGCTAAGAAAAAGCGCTCATTCGCGCAGCTCAAATGAAAACAAGAAACAAACGCTAATTTACGGAGCAATTGAACAAAAATCGGCTAAAATCAAAAAAGAGCGGAAACACCGTGATTTGCGGCAATATAATTGATAAAATGACGCTAATTTGCGGCTAAAATGGAGAAAAAGCGCTATAATAAATCGAGAAAAACACTAGTTCGCGGATGAATTTGGTAAATTTCGCTAATTCACCACACTAAAAAAATCCGCGTGCGCTGATTCCCAGCTGAAAATTGACATGAAGCCGTTCATCCGCGGTTAAAATGGAAATAAACGATAAATTGCGGACGAATTTGAGAAAATTCACTAATTCTAGGGCAGTGGCGGAACAACACCTATCGCGTGGCCCGGGGCGGAAATCTCTAGGAGGCCCTTTAGTCTCTAATTAAACTAGGAATATATAATTTTTAGCAGCATTGAAGTAAATATTTTTCTCATTGCATCATTCTCAAATTGCCTCCGAAAACCGCGTGCCTACCTTTGTGTGTTTCCTCATCAATTTCAGCAGTGAATTAGCGTTTTTCTCTCAATTTAAGCAGCGAATTAGCACATTTTCTCGTTTTTAGCTGGGAATCGGCTCTCAAGTAAACTCAGCCGTCGAATGAGTGCTCTTTCCCAATTTTAACCGCAAATTAGCAAATTTTCTAAAATTTAAGCATTGAATTGGCGCTTTTCTCCATTTTAAACACCAATTCGTGTTTTTCTCTATATATTACCCGCGAATTAGCGCTTTTTCTCAATTTTATTCCCAAAGTTGCCCCACACAGGAATCCGCGAGTTGGTGTTTCCTCAATGTCGCAGCCGTGAATTAACGTTTTTCTATCAACTTTTATGAAAAAATGGTCCAGTACGCCTCGAATAAATTCAATTTATTTATTGTGTACCGACGTTTCGTCGGCGTGTTTAGCAGCGGATTAGCACATTTTCTCATTTTTAGCTGCGAATCGGCGCTTATTTGTAAACTCCCAGGCGTGAATCAGCCATGAAGTTGCCTTAAGAATCCGCAAAGTAGGTAGCGTTTGAGTGCTCTGTCCAAATTTTATCCGCAAATTAGCGTTTTTCTCTTTTTTAAACGCAAATTCGCGTTTTTCAGAATTTTACCCGTGAATTCACGCTTTTGTCTCAATTTTATACCTGAAGTTGCCTCAAGAATCCGCGAGTTGGCGTTTTTTAAATTTTAGCCGTGAATTAGCGTAAATTCTCCATTTTAAACGCCATATTTACATTTTTCTCTAGTTTACCTGTCAATTCACGATTTTCTTTATTTTACCCGCAAGTTGGTGCTTTGTCACAGTTTTAGCCGCTTGAATCAGCACATTCAATTCCCCAAGAATCTGCGAGTTGGCGTTTATCAATTTCAGCTGTGAATTAGCCTTTTTTACCCTCAATTTTAGCCGTTAATGCGAGCACATTCTTAATTTTAGCGCTTTTTCACGATTTTATCAGTAAAATCGCAATTTTTCATACCTTAGCTGTTGCAAGAATCAGCGTTTTTCTTCACTTTCAGCGTTTTGCGTTTTTCTCTTTTTTCTCATAGTTTTAGCCTCGCGAATTAGCGCTTTTTCTCAATTTTCCGAAGTTGCCGAATCGGCGAGTTGGTATTTTCTCAATTTCAGCTGTGAATTAGCGTTTTCTTCTTAATTTTAGCTGTGAATTAGCGTTTTCTTCTTAATTTTAGCAGTGAATTAGCTCATTTTCATAATTTTAGCCGCGATTTCAGCGTTTTTTTCGATTTTATCCGTAAAATCGGAATTTTTCATACCTTTAGCTGCGTGAATTAGCGTTTTTCCTCATTTTAAAACGTGAATTCGCGTTTTTTTTTTTTTTTTTTTCATTTCACCCGTGAATTAGCGCTTTTTCGCAATTTCAGTCCCAATGATGCACCGAGAATCCATGAGTTTGCGTTTCTCACATTTAGCTGTAAATTCGCTAGGTTTCTCAATTTTTAAAGCTGCTAAATTGTAGCCCTTTATCGCAATTTTAGCCGTGAATTAGCGTGTTGCTTCATTTTTAAGACGCGATCTCGCGTTTTGTCTATTTTTTAAATTCTTGAATTAGCGTTTTTCTCAGTTTCAGCCGCGTAAATTAGCGCTTTTCCCCAATTTCAGTCCCGATTTTGCTCCAAGAATCTGTGAATTTGCGTTGTCTCAATGTCAGCTGTGAACTAGGGCTTTTTCTTTTAAGTTTTAAAGTCGCAGATTGTTGCGCTAAATTAGCCACGAATTGGCGTTTTTCTCCATTTTTGGACCGAAAAAACTCGTTTCGCTCAATTGCAGGAGTGAAATAGAGTCTTTCCTCTCAATTTTAACTGCGAATTAGCACTTTTTGTGTCTTCTTCCCGCAAATTGGCGTTTTTCAACTAATTTTTCTCTCTAATTCTACCCACGAATTAGCGTTTGTCTCATTGCATTGCGAAGTTACTAGTCGAAGAAATTGATCAGTAAAATGTATAAAATTGAAAAGAATTTTCAACTCAACAAAACCATCTAAACTTAACCAAAACCATATCTAAACTTAATTTACATTTTATTTTAACTTTCAAAAAAAATGAAATTGTCCGCAAAGTTACCCCAAGAATCCGTCAATACGCGTTTTCTCAATTTCAGCTATGAATTAGCGATTTTTCTTAATATGAACAGCCGCAAATTTTAGCAATTTTTATAATTTCAGCAACGAATCAGCGTTTTCTCAATTTTACAAGCGAGTTTAGCCGATTTTTTCATCTTGGGCCCGGAGCCGTCCACCCCCTCGCCCCTGCCTCGGTACGCTAGAGTTCAAGGGTGAAATTGATGAAACGTTGTAATTTGTGGACATAATTGCGAGAAAAAAAAAATGCACGATCGTGGGTCGTGGAACCGATGGACAAAATGGCTGGAACATAGTTCAATGAAGAGAAAGAGATCATCCGATTTAAGATGGAACCGCCACTATCACTTTTCGTGTCTCGTCGCTGAGCTTCACCCTTCTAGGGGCTGCCCACCCTTCTGCCATGAGCTAGCTACACCCATGAACAGGAGGATTATTTTAGTGTGGAAGACGTACTTTCTAAAGATGCTTTAGATGAACTTTTACTTATCAGTTAACAGGGAGAAAGTAAGAAGATTTAAAAGAAAAATAAATCGTCGAACAATCAGAGAAGCGTGGATGAATTACTAATATTGTACACGAACTATACCGCTGCGCGGTCTTCTGAGAATCACGTGTTCATCACGTGAATTGGGGAACGATTGCTATACGTGTTTTGCTTTTCTCCTTTTTTCTATAAATAGAAAAATACCCCCTCCCTCCACCCACCTAGATTAAAATCGCTTCCCTGAATAAATTCTCCGCAAAAAAAATGTAGCTCTTGTGGTAAAAAGTACTTCAAACAGTGAAAACTCAGGTATAACAACACAGTTAGTTCGTGAGACCCTTCATACAATCATTTCGAGGACATTCTTAAGAGGTCGAGGGACTCTATCCCCCCACCACACGTCAACCACCACCGCAAATCCCATTCTCTTAACCGTTCTTCGAAGTCGGTAAAAAAATAAAACATTGTTTTCTTTTGTGTTTACCTTGTAACTTCTATCTCTGACAGGCCAGCATCAATTAGCCTGTTTATCAGTTCCAATTTAACGTCCACAGGAATGACTTTCGGCTCATTTTGAAGACCGTCCCGTGGTCCGACTTCGACTATTTTGACTTTATTCGGCCACACTCGAGCGTTGCAGGCATTTTTCTGCGGGACAAAAATAAATAAAAATAGAATTATTATCATCCTCATACGAATTAATACGAGGGAAGCACTTTTTGGAAAATATTATTATACAAATAAATAGTGGCTGGTTAATGGTTTTGTTTTGGAGAACTCTGGTTTCTGCTACTAAATAAAAATTAGAAGAAGAAAAAAAACACTTCCCAACATGAATGATAGCAATAAAAAGCAATCGAAAAGGTATGTCAAAAGTAATGGCTAAACGGTGTTTCTTAATGTTACACGATGTAACGACATGGTTTGTACTCTCCTCTCAAAACAATCAACAGTTACTTTACAATACCTTGCTCGAAGACAGAGGAGCACAAATACTTTTGACGCTCTTGTAAACAATGTCCAACATTTTGCGCCTTTTTTTCTTTCTTTCAATTTTATTTAAAACAAAAATGCACTTTACACCGCTGTAATACTGTTAAAATCGCGCATCGAACAAGCCACCGAGCTCTTTTTCGCGCTCCACGAGCCTTTTGCTCCACTCTTTTGACTCTTATTATGTGCACACCTTCGCTTTACATTCGAGACTGCGGCGGGATTTTAAATAAAACTGGGAGCGCGTTCTGTGTTTAAAGCGTCCGTCAGCTTCCGCAGACGGAAAGATTATTTTCTTTCTTTTTTTTTCAAACGGAGGGGCTCCCTCTCACAAACAGCTATAGAAGAAATTGTTGTTTAGGAAGTTTATAAGTATCAATGTCAAAGTTTTGTTCCCTATATGTATTGGGGTGAGTGGGGGGGTCTTTGTCATTCGCAAAATGTTGTTTGAAATGATAAAAACCCGGCTTTTATGAATTTCTAAAACAAAAATAAATAGATATAAACAAATACATGTAAAGTGCAAAGAGAACCCGAGTGAGAGATTAAAATTATTGTATTCGCCGGCTACATTCTATACATTCCTGGCACGGATTTTACGTTCTGAAGCAGCGAATTGACGTTTTCTCAATTTAAAATTCCTCACTTCAGCGTTTCATCTCAATTTAATCGGTGAATTAGCCACGAATCAGCGATTTTTTCTCCATTTTAGCCGTAAATTTGCGATATTAGCCGCGAATCGGCAATTTTTCTGATTTTTTCTTAATTTTAGCTTCAAATTAGCGATTTTAATTTTTTCACTTTTAGCTATGAATTATAACGCTTTTTTCAGTTTGAGCAACCAACTGCCTTCAGATGCAGAAAATTATCGTTTCTATACTTTTAGCTCTAATTAGCGCTTTTTCTACATTTAATCCGCGGAAGCTTTTTAAGGAAACTTTATCCGCGAAGTAGCTTATTAGTCTTAGCTGTCATTTTAACGCTTTTTCTCACTTCTGTCCGTGAATGAGAGAGGCCCCCGAAAAGCTTAAAGATCGAAAAATTAGGTTTTTTTTTTCCGACTCCTGGGTTGGAATGAAACGAATTCTCGATTCAGTTTCACAAAAGCGATATCCAAAGGCTTAAATTGAGACAATTCGCGGCGTCTGAAGGTAGGTAACTTGGCGTCTAAAATTGAGCTCAAACACGCTTATCCCCAGTTTTTTTTCTTGAGTCCTTATAAGCGGATAAAGATTGACATGTACTAATTGCTGTTCTTAGGGCGCAAGTATGCACCAAAAACGTTGGGAGAAAAGCGCTAATATTTGTGGCTAAAAACTGTGAAAAAGGGGATGACACTTCCGGACCAAAATTTTAAAAAAATCGCTCGCGGAAGATATGCCACTGTACGGCTAAGGCCGGCGACACACTGGAGCGATTTTAAGCGGAGCGACGCGACAGAAACCGCTAATTAAAATAACTGCTAAAAAATTGAGAAAAATCTCTGGTTCGATAATAAAATTGAGAGTAAGAGCTAATTAGCAGATAAAATTGAAAAATCCTATGTAGGTAGTTCATGGACAAAACTAAAAATAATTGCTAATTAATTTGCAGCTACAATTCAGAAAAATCGCTATTTTATGGATGAAATTTGGGAAAAACGCTAGTTCCCGCGGATAAAGTCTAGAAAAAACGTTAATTCGCGGATACAAATGAAAAAAATCAGCTAATTCACTGCTAAAATAGAAAAAAAACGCTAATTAACGGCTAAAATTTAGTAAAACGCTCACTTTTAAAATGTCGTGTCTAAAATCTATGAAATCACAAATCTGCAGTGCATTCGTTCTCTGTGCGTCTCTATACTCTCTATACCAGTGGTTCTCGTCACCTCATCCTTTTCACGGCCATGTCCCCTTGGACCATTACAATTTGCTGCCCCCCCCCCATACCCTCGCCAATTGAATTAATTGTATTAGGAAAAAGTATTGAGGTTGTTAAAACAAACTTGTGTATTCGATTTAAAGACCCGAATCCACGAAAAGCTTCGTTTTTGGTCATTCAAGTTATACGAAGGGACCTTATACCAATGACCTGTCTTCTCACTGTGACGTATATTATTACACGTTGTTGTCCTCTAACGTTCGTTTTCAGAACGTGTAACGGCGCAGTGGTGACGTAAATCGAAAACTCGAAAGTGCGCAAGGAAGGGCCCGCACGCACGTGGACGATGCTTGGCAGCCTTGGAGACAATAAAATCGACCGAAACCAACGGCAAGGCAAAAAAAAAAAAAAATCATTTTTACCATTTTTAGGGGCAATGACAGCACTTGCGTCTGTGAGAACTGAGAAGCACCCGTGGAGGGATGTCCAGAGCACTCTGCTGTTGGAAGTTCGGAACATGGTGGGAGTCCGATTCCCGCGTATTTCAACGTCAAGTCCGGATGGATGAGATCCTTTCATTTCTTCCTTTCCTATCAGGGAGGATATTTTGTAATTCATATTGTTCGTAGCACCCAATGACCCAAAACATATTATTTTACCCTTTCATTCAAAACGCATTTTTTTCCATAAGCTTTAAGGTGCGTTTACACCAATTTAGTGCTTCATAAGCTTTAAGGTGCGTTTATTGCTTGAAGTTTAGTGTCAGACACAAATTTCCTTGGTGTAAACTCAAACTTCCAGAAATTTTTATCAGAATTTGTAGTCAATATACATAAATGTCTGACACTTTACATTTATGTCGAGACATAAGCGTCGCGACATAAATGTCGGATACTTCAGTGTAAACGCACCTTTAGACTCTATCGACTTTCAAGAAAAGTGTCTTTTTCTTTTTTCCAGACAGATTATTATAAGTTACTTTTGATTCTGACACTTTGCCAGTTGTTTTTGTAGACCACTGCGCGACGTTTCGTTGGATTAATTTCCAATGTCTTCCGAAGCGTCGTGTAGTGGTCTACAAAAAACGGTCAAAATTAAAAATGACATTAGGGGTATTCATGAGAAATTCTAAACCGTGTACCTATGCTGAATTCCGAACAGATAGGTGTATTCCATCTGTGAGGTGTGGCAGGATATGATCCATTTTCTTTAGTTTTTAATTAAGTAGAATGGTGCTGTTCGCGAGATTGACGTAATTCATAGAAACAGAGAAATTGGACATAAAAATACGAAATTACAGGATTTACGTCGATAGCATAATTACGTTGAACTTCTGAGAACAAAAGGGGTATTCATGAAAAATGCTCAACTTTGTATTTGTTATACTTAGATTTATGCTAAATGCTGAACTGATTGGTGTAGTCCATAGAAACGAGAAATTGGACAACAAAAATACGAAATAACAAAGGGTTTACGTCGATAGATATGGGTATTCATTACAAACTCCAACGTCGTATTTGTTATATTATGCTATAAATGCTGAACAGATGGGTGTAGTCAGGGGCGTAGCCAGCCCTTGATCTAGGGGTGAGCAGCTTCAATGGGGACAATGCCATTCAGATACACCATTGCCTTTCTACAGGTGTAGGTAGATCGGGAACTGGATACTGGAAATCGTCAATTTATGATCATCAGATACTGAATTTGCTCAGGGACAGTCACTATCCCTCGAAAACTAAATCTCTGGTGGAAAACTGTCACCTCACACTACACTCATAAACACACTAACCTCATAAAATTGAAAATTTACCCATAGAATTGACAATTTCAAACAAAATCGGCCACTTCCGCTAAAAATAGTTAAAGCCCAAATAAATGTTAGCTAGTTACTGTAGGTACATAATTATTAATAATGATCACCGAAAGGACAATTGCCGCTCGAGTCATAAGGCAGAATTAGTACAGAAATTGAGGGACCAAAAATAAAACTGAGGATAAATTATAATTTCCTCATGAAATTAACCATTTCTGCTTCCAATTGACATTTGTTCATGAAATTGACAACCACCCTTAAAAATGGCAGTTTCCTCATAAAATTTTACACCTTTCTTTAAAAAACTAACAGTTTCCTCATAAGATTGAAAATGTTCCCATAAAATTTAAAACATTTCCATAAACTTGACTATTATCTTATAATACCTACTGCCATATTTCATAGAAAATTGACAATTTCTGCTTCCTCGTGATACCGACAATTTCCTCATAAAATTAATAATTATTCGTAGAAACGATTTCTTCTTGAAAGTCACAATTTCCAAATCAAACTGACAATTTCTGTATAGAATTGAAAATTCGCCTAAAAAATGGCAATTTCATCATGAAGAACATGGAAGTAAAATGGCAATTTCCTCATCAAATTGGCAATTTCCTTATAAAACTGACACCTTTTAAACCGATAATTTCATTTGCGAGAATCAACCTCACATTAACTTATTCGTCGTGAAACTGACAAGTTTTTTCAATGAAATGGACAATTTCATTATAAAATTGCCCTTGGTGAAGCGTTTATGATGCGTGACTTTTCGCGTAAATTTTGCCCAAGGAGTTGGCTTTTCGCGTATAAATTTCTCGGATTTGGCTCAATGAACAACCAATTTCGGGGATTTTTGAGGCCGGCAAACCAATTTCACCAGGCGACTCAATTCAGACACCGATCCTCGCTTGGATTACCCAGCGAAATTGGTTTGCAGGCAACAAAAATTCCAGAAATTGGTTGTTCAGCGAGAAATATCTAAGAAATGTATTTTAAAATGAGCCAGATCCGGGAAAATGTTTTTCTTTTTCGAGAAAAATTCGTGAGTATTTTAAAGAGCCAAATCTTGCAAAAATGTTTTTTTGTTTTTTGTGCGAAAAATAAGCGAAATCGTTAACTGAAGTAATCCGTCCCGAAAAATTGTTTGTCAGCATCGACAAATAGCAAGATTTGTTTCATTAGAACATTTATTATTATTATTACTAGAAGAAAAAATATGTTTTTTCGGAGAGAAATATCCACAAAAAATTGGTTTTAAGACAGCGAAATCAGAGGAATTTGTTGAATTAGGCCACCCCGCGAAATTTTGTTTTCATTAAAAAAAAAAAAAGTATAATTGGTGTTTTCGTGAGCGAAATTCGAGAAATTGGTTGGAAATTGGTCATGGAACAAAATGTACCTGCTGGATTTTAAATGTTTGAATCCTTTTTGGGGGTATCTGGGGGTGGGCAGCTGCCCCACTAAATCTGCGCTTTTGAGTTTAGGGGAGGGCAACTGCCCACCCCTGTCCCCCTCTGGCTACGCCCATAGGTGTAGAAGCGGAGGAACTGAACAACAAAAATGCGAGATAACAGGGTTTACGTCGATAACATACGTTAAACTTCTGAGCATGAATACCCCTTATGTAATATGAAAATTCAGCATGGGGTGCTACCGTGCTACGCTAAAAATGTTACAGATGGTCCCCAGCGACGTCTGAACGTATTCTGAAGAGAAACCAAATTAAAATCATGAGTCAAATTTGTTTCTGCATTTGAGATCTTAACCTAAAATATGAACATATCTATGATCGATAAATTCAAGAAATGTGACCATCTGGTCATTATAGCAACTACCCTAGTTGCTGTGAAAAAATATCCGAGCTCGAGGGAGAGCAGAACTTGTGCATTCGTGCTGGAATGCACCATTAAGTAATGCTCTGTTTGTATCTTGGAAAGTAAAGAAGAACCCAGGACAAGCTAAGCTGCCCGAATGAAACATGTTTTATGTAGGCAAGCAATTTAAAATTTAAAATAAAAACAGTAAGTATATATTCATAGCAAAGAACTGACTGAGTAAAACCATCAAACTGTCGTCATAAAGATATAAGAGGTCAAAATAAGGCTAAAAAGGTATGTATGTACATCAAAACATCAATAAACTGGGAAGAAATGAATGGTTAGTACACGCATGCAATTTCGGATAGCATGGAAGACAAAGTGAGCGTTCTGAATTTTTTTTATTTTGCCGCTTTGCTGATCTTCGAGCGTTGTGGCTTTGGCTTTGCTGGTGTTACAAATCTTTTTTGCGGCGAAATCGCCACATTTGGCGGAATCTTTGGGAGAGGTGGTAGGGAGGCCGATTGGGCCATCGAGGACTCACGTAGAGCTGATAGTGTTGCGCCAAGGGACGCGAGTGACTCACGGCCGGCTCTAAGCTCTTCAGCATTCCGAATAGTCCCAGCCAATTCCAAAAATTCCTTGCTGAGTTTATCGATTTCTTCGCTGAGGCTGACGTTGTTTGACGCAGGTTTATTGATGATTTCCCGGAGAACTGCTTCCTTCACGTTTTCTCCTGTCTTAGGGTTGTCAGTGGTGAGAAAATCGTCACTCGCCATTTCTATAATTATGGAAGGTCCATCACGGCTGCTGGGTGTGTCATTAGCACAATCTGCGCACACCTTATGGATATGTTTGCACATATTTGCACGGATTGCACTATCCATACAAGTGCATACAAACGAATGAGCACAAGCATCGCACCATCCGCATTTGAGATAGCACTTCGCACAGGAATTATTAATTTTCAAGACATTGTAGCACTCATGATGGGAGCTAGAGCTAACAGTCCATTCATTGGCGTCGATTTGCCTTGCTATCATTTTACCACTTTCTCTCCTATAGACTCCATGTCTGTGACGGAGTATCTGTAATTTCTTGGACAGTTTTCCCTTATGGGATGAAATGAGCTCGTCGTAGAACTTGTCGCTAATGAAGTTCTGTAACGCATGGAGAGCTTTGTCGAGACGTTTAGTTTTTTTCCCCTTCAGGTACAAGTATTTGAACACTCCGTGCATGCGTTCAATGTGGGTGTTCGTATTTACCCCCGCATGAATTCTGTGACAATACGCCCAATTTTCTGTATTGCAACTATAGTAATCGCGCAAATATTCCCCGAACGCTCGGGCATAGTCGTTGGCCAGTAATTCGTTGATGAGGTTCTTGAACTTGAGGAAAAAAGATTCAATATTGCGTTCCATCTGGACAGCTTTGACCTGCTGGTACACCGCCCTTTTTTCGACTAAGCCACCTTTTATTTTGTTCAGATTTTTTCTCCATGCTCTATCAACATGCCAAGCACAGAACAGACGAAGACTTGGTTGGCCCATAACTCGCACCCACGCTTGATAGTAAATTTCTGTGATGTCCGTCATGAATATACGGCACTTCATTTTTTCTCCACAATACTCACGAATGTAGTTGAAGAAAAGTGTCATCGTTTCAATATCTGAGCGACTGCTGAACATGGTAGCAACTGGAAACCCCTCTTTTCGGTCGTTCAGTACTAAAATGGTAGTCATTTCAAAGCCGTATCCGTTGGTTCCATGAGTTCCATCAACGCAAACTACGTTAGATCCATGTTGTCTGAACATTTCCAACTGTCCCTCGCTCATGAGAATTAAAATGAAGTCATCGGGTTGAATATGTGGATGTTGAGGGTCAATGACTCCATTAAATTTGTGGTAGCGAACCCAGGGCTTCTCTGAAGTTAGATTTAGAGTGACCCATGCTTCTACACTTACGCGTCGTTTGAATGACGAATAACGTCTTTATGCACGCCGAATTCCTTTGCGATGTTGTGCAAATCTTTGCGGGTCAATAGCAAGCTTCTTTGAAGTTGAAGTTCACTACCCTGCTTCCCTTTCTCCCTTTCAGAAGCTAAAATTTCTTCAAGCGGTATTTTCATGCGCATTTTAACGGCAAGGGACTTTCGATAACTTTTGCTTAATGATAGTCGAGCGACTTCAAAGTCATGACCAACGTGCGTGCTTGAATACACAACTTCAATCTTCTTGCTTTCAAGAGTGGTTACTTTAATGTATGCAGGACAACATGCTTCAATTCTTGGCGTACCGAGTAGAAATGGAAGCCTCTTGCGGGATCCCAGAGGAATAGATCGGGATGCACCACTTCTAAAACAATGATACGTAACGGTTTTTTTGCCGCTGCTTAGTTTTTTCCAGCCCCTCTTTGCTGAATAACAACACACCGAAGATTTCTCTATTTCAGCTTTCCACTTCAAACAACTTTCTTCGTTGTCGAAAGAAAGAATAGTTTTTTTTAAAGAGATCTCATGGTCTTGAGACAAGTGATTTTCAATGCCAGGCCTGTCACGGCGCTTACTTGAACAAAGTGGGCACTGCAAGCCTCCATTTTCTTTCGGTTCGCCCAAGTGGTGAGTCTTTATGTGGAACGCCAAGGAAGATTTTCGATCAAAGCTTTGTTTACAGTAAAAACAAGTAACAACCTGTCAAATAGAAATTAAAATTATGTACCTACTACCATTTGTCCCCTAAAGGGCCAGTCTTGAACGATTTGCCTTCAAAAGTGATACCTGGCTTACCTTATTGGCGCCGTTTTCTTGATGGCATCTCTTTTTGTGCCTACTGAGGTTGTAATTGTCTCTGGCTTTGTGCCCACAAAAACATACGAACGTCATTGAAATAATCCAGTGGAAACCGGCAGTCTTAAAACCGTTAAAAACCCTCAATCGACAAATATACGCGTTATGATTTGTTAACAAGCGCCCGCCAGTCCTTTGGGGAAAAGTAATCGTACAACATGGGGCCGCTAGGGCGCTCTTGGAATCCCTCCACGGGTGCTTCTCACAGACGCAAGTCAATGACAGCCAGGAGTATGGTCAGACGTTCTGTACGGTGACGTTCCTCAATTTTCTGATATTTTAATGACTGGTGTTAACCATAAACCTTCTTATAAGGATATAGGTGGGGGTGAGTTCGCGCCTCCCCTGGAAATAGCTCTCGGGGGGGGGGGGGGCGCCCCCTGGTCAATCTCAATGCTTTTAACTAGTTTATTTAGAATTTTATAGTTTTGAAATATTCATAAATCAAATGCGCTTCTTAGGTATATTTTTGACGTTCGCATTTTTCCCCTCTCATTCTGCTAGACGCGCCCCTCTTAGAACACGGCGCCCCCTGGCGGTCACCCGGCTCACCCCCACCCCCTTAAAGCCGGCACTGTGCCTGAGACCGCGAAATTGAATCAAAAGCTCCAATTCACGACTGAAATTCGCGGTTAATACGCTGTAGTGCTAAATTTGCGGATAAAATTGAAATAATTAGCGGCTAAAATTAAGAAAATTCCCTGAAAAATCTAAAAAAAAAAACAAGCTCATGCATAGCTAAATGAAAAAAAATAAATTAAGCGAATTGATAGCGCTATATTGATGTAGCTGAAAGTGAGAAAAACTCAAATTCGCAGCTAAAATTGACAGAGACTACTCATTTTCAGATGAAATTGAGAAGACGGAAAACGCCAATTCGCGGGGGCAAATTATGAGGAAAAGCGCTACGTCCCGGCGCATAGGTATACATATAGGTATAAAAACCGATCAGTCGTCGTTATATAATTGAGAAAATACCAATGCGTGGTTTCCGGCGATGACAAGCTCCGTGGCTAAAATTGAGAAAAAGTCGTGACTAAAAGAGAGAAAAATCGCTAATTCACGGTGAACATTGATAGAACAATTTCTAATTCCCCGGCTAAAGTTGTTTAAAAAAACTATAGTTTATGACTAAAATTGTGGAAAAACGCTTGTTTACCACTAAAATTGAGAAAAGGTGTCAATTAATGGCTTAAAGTGGAAAAATTCGCTATCTCAATGGCTATAAAATGGAGAAAAACGTTGATTACTTGCGTCTGAAATTGAGAAACATCGCTAATTCACTGCTGAAATTGAGGAAAATCGACGATTGTTTGGGTTTACTTTGTGGCAAAAATAGAGAAAAATGATCGTCCCTGTTTGCTTGGAGGCTAAAGGACCCTCACACACTATAGAGGATACCTAGCGGGGAGACAGCACCGTGGCCATCAGTGGGCTGCTGGGATCCACCATTTTGTGTCTATAAAGGGCCCGTGCCTTCAGACACGCCCCTACAATTAGTTCATCGTGGAAAATGACCCTTCCAGTGTCCGGTAGCAGTGGCGTAGCCAACCACATGTCTATATATGGGTGGGGCAGCTTCACAATGGGGAGATATGTCATCTAGTGCAGGCGCCGCATATATTAACCGGGATTACCGCAAAAAATGGGTTTCAGCAAACCCAAATCACTGAAGAAATTGGGTTTTCAGTGAGTCCGACCTAGAACAATGATTTTTCTTTTACGAGCCACCGTTTTAGTGAGCCAGAATCGCAGGAAATGGTTTTTGTGTGGGCAAAATCATCGAACAGCGGCAAAAATCAGCAGAATTAAGTTTTTTTTTAGGCGAGCCAAAGTATTGATTAATCAAAAAAAGCGATTTCAACAAAAGAAAATAGTTTTTTGTGGGCCGGAACTGCATAAATGGATTTTTAGTGACCGAAATCCACAAATAAACTGGTGTTTGAGAGAGTGAAACCCAGGAAATTGGTTTTTTAGTGAGTCGCAACCTTGATTTTTTTTTTTTTTTTTTTTTTTTTTTTTTTTACGAGAAAATGTCTGGCGATCTAAGAAATGCCATAAAAAATCAAAGGCCTTTTCCTGATTTTATAGCGAAATTACCGCTATTTTCAAAACCTATCCACCAATTAGCGCTTACGTCAAGTTTGAGCCGCGAATGTATCAATTTTTAGCCGCGAATGAGTGCTTTTCGTCAACTTTACCAGCAAATTAGCGCTTTTCTCAAATTTGGCCGCGTGCAACGTTTTTCTCAATTTCATCGGCGGATTAGCAGGGTGGTACCCTCTCCCCCCACACCCAATGCTTTCTCTCAATTTTAGCAGGAAAGTATAGCTTTTTTATCCCGTGAATATTAGCGATGTTTCTTAACTTTCCTCGAGTTTTCCACAATTTTAGCAGCAAATTAGCGATTTTGTCTATTTTTTAAAACAGGAACCAGGAAATTAGCACTTTACTCAGTTTGAGCTAAAATTTAGCATTTTACTCAATATAGCCGCAAAAAAGCGTTTTTCGAAAATAAATTCCGTTTTCAAAATGTTTACCACAAATTAGCATTTTTTGTTCACCATACGCTATGGATAGCGATTTCTTCTCAGATTCAGCCGCGAATTCGCGGGTTTTTCACCCACATGGCCATAAATTAGCGCTCTTTCTCACATTTTAGCTGCGAATTAGCGTATTTACGACTTTTTGACGCAAATTGAAATGTTTATCAATTTCAGCCGTGAAGTAGTGATTTACCTCAATTTTAGGCGCGAATTAGCGATTTTTTCTCAATTTTAGCAGCGTATAGTAGCGCTTATAACCCGTGAATTCGCAAATGTTGTTAATTTTAGCCACGAATTGGCGTTTTCCGATATTTTAGCTGCAAATTGGCAATTTTTCCATTTTTGACAGCGAATTATTACTTTTTTTTTTCAATTTAAGCTGAAATTTAACCTTTCTCTTAATTTTAGCCAGGTTTATTATCGATTTTCTCAGTATTACCCCGCAATTCTCAATTTACCCGTAAATTAGTAGGTTCTTTTACATCTAACACACTTTATTCTCGAATGTGTAATATTTGCCAAATTTTTTCAATTTTAGCCACGAATTAGGTGTTTTCCTAATTTTTTAGCCGGAGAATAGCACTTTTTCTCAATTTTAGCTGAAAACTAGAGTTTTTCTCCAATTATACTTTTCAATATTATTCTTTTTCAATTTTTCAATATTAACTGCGTTTTTTTTTTTAAATTTCAGCCCCACACTGTCATTTTTTACTTCAATTTTTGCTATGGATTAGCGTTTTTTTGTTTAGTTTTAGCCTTGAATAACAGAAGCTACGCATTGGCTTTTTTCCCAATTTTTAGCCACGGGTTAGCGCTTTTTCTTCAATTTTTCAGTTCCAGTCAATTTCCTCAATTTTACAGTAACGATTTGTTGTTTTTCCTCATTTTCAGCTGAATATTAGCGATTTTTTTCCATTTTTAGCAGTGAATTAGCACTTTATTTCCTTAATTTTAGCCGAAAATTTGTGTTTCTCTTGATTTTGGCTGTGCTAATTAAGTATATATTTTTTTTCAATTTTATCCGCGTTTCTTCCTAGATTTTAGTCCCGCATAAGCAATCCCCCCCCCCCGCGCTGTTTTTCAGTTTGAGGCCTCGAATCTTTCAGAAGCTGCGCATTAGCTTTTTCTCGATCTCAGCCGCAATTTTAGTGACTTTATTCATTTGTTTATTCGCGAATTATCGTTTTCTCGTCAACTTTATTCGCAATTTTCTCAATTTCAGTTATGAAATAGCGTTTTCTGTTTATTTTACAGCGAATTAGCATTATCTATTCTCTGTTTTATATACGGAATGAGCGATTTTTCACCATTTCAGTTGTGAATTTGCCATATTTGCCCAATCTTAACCCGATTTAGCGTATTTTTGTGAATTTAGCATGATTAGTGAATTTGGTCAATATTAGCCGCGATTTTTTTTTTTTTTTTTTACTTGTATAGCCTTGAATTAGTATAGCGCTTTTTCCTATAAGTTTTTGCCACGTCAGACAATTGCAGACGTTGCAAATTGCCGATCAGTACATTATAGTGCGCTTAAGGACCTAAAAAAAATGGGGACGGTATATATTTTCTCTGTTTTAGCCGCGAATTTTCCTCAATAAGGCGCGAATTTTTTCCGTATTTGAGCCACCAGAATAGCAATCTCGGGGGCTCAATCGAATATGACCCGATATTATGTTGCTGATGATTCTTGAAAAGTTTAAAAGCACGCTTACAATAACTAAGCGTTGTAATTATTATAACTGTAATAAATAATTATAACGTGTACTTCCACGTTCCCATTTTCCTGTTACTGAATCAAGGCCACACCTCGACGGAACTGAAGACATCCTTCAATCAACCAGTGGCTGAGAAGGTTCTTAAAACTGTACCAAATGTAAGGCATCTAAGAAAAAAGTGTTTTTTGTTGTTTTTTTTTCTTTTTTCTTGAAGCTAGCACGACATCGCGTGCCCTTGCGAACGTGCGAATAAAGTGGCTATAATACGATGTTGAAGAAACACCAGTTATTCTTTCCACAAAAAAAATAACGCCTTTTGTATTTATTCAATGACTTGCTACAATGACTATTCAAGCGAAATCAACTGTCAGAGGGACATACTTTCCCAATTCCCACAGTGAAAGCCCCATGAATAAGTATATTTTTCGCGTGGTGAGTTTTGTTTTCGAAAAGCGTCGCCAATTTTTTAATTTTATTTTATCACATTTTTAAAAACCAATTAGCAACCTTTGAGACGTAATGAAAGGAATATCGGACTGAACCGATTAAAAAGGAAGTTACCTATTTATTTATATTTGTACATTGAAAAAGAATCCTGAATCCCCTACTTGTTTTATTCAGAAGGGCACATTTATTATTTTCCCTATTCTTCCCGTAAAATTATCTCAATCCAGCACGTAAGAATTTCGCAAACATCATATAACATTCGAAGAATAACAAAACGCATAGGTACATACCATCACCGAAAGAATATTCCATCCTCTTTTAACGCCATTTCATGTAATTATGAGTGAACAAACATCCGCATTCACATTGCCAGGAATACCCAGGTTTGACTAATTATAAATCCAAGGGTCGTTTTCAAGCTTTAATAGACCCGCAACGTTACTAGCCGTATAAACTATTGGCTCCTTTACAGAATTTACGTACAAACAGCCCGAACAATTTTTTTTTTTTTTTTTTTCATTCATTTTTGTGAGAAGAAGGGGGTTGAAACACCTGGGTGTGAAGGATTCTACTCCCCTACTCGGCAGCTGCTGGCGGGGCCTCATGCGGGAGTAAAAGAATGGGCAACAGCAGGAGCTTTATAGTGAAGGCGTTAAAACATAAAGTAAACAATTTAAAAATTAGCTTTTGATGAACCTAAAAGACTGTATGAATGATACGGATTTTCGATCGTCTGAGAGAGATCATGATGGACCAATAACATTAGTGTACACAAATTGAAAGCCCATTAAACTCCATACAGCGTTCAAGTGTCGCCCATAAGTTTAATATGCAAATAGTGTTGATTTCCGTGTATACCCATAATATTTATATCGATTGATGTTATAAAAATAACATCCACCACTGAAAGCCTAAATTTCACTTGGGGGCTTATTCTCTAACTCCGAAGCAATAGCTTTTTCGAAATCATATGGCGAAAAAAATATTGCTTGTTGTTAGTGAATAGGCCCCCAGTTCTCGACATCTATAATTTTCTCTGCTACGGTGACTGTTATAGTCACTCTTGAGTTTGGGTTTTCGATATGGGATTCGGGCTTTCATGTAAGTGTACAGTTACTGAAAGCCCACGCACCCACGTTATTTTCTAGTGATTAACGTTGATACCTAACACAGTCAGCCAGTGTTGTTCATCTTGACATCGTTCCATAGAATTCACGAAATCACCTAGTCAATAACAGGAACTACTGCTAGGAATTCACGCCTATTGGAAATGTTATGAGCAACAATCTGATTTATCCAGGAAATAACGTTATTCACTACGAAATGACGCAATTCCCTGCTATGTATAGTCATTCAAGTGGTACCCTTATTCACGACATTCCCTGTAACATAATTATGTATTGCATTGTATGTATTGAATTGTAATATTGAATGCCTCATAAAAGCGACGAAGAATATACTCCATTATCCGACTTGTAAAATAAAATAACACATAGTAATTTGAAATTACTATATGTGAAATTCAAATTGATCCGTTGCGAATTTTTGTATACGAGTTTGTTGAGACTCACGCAGCTAGACAGACTTACACAGATATAGTTTGTCAATCACGAATACGCGCATGTTCATACGTATCCTTTTACCTATACATATAATTTTCTACGCGTCCTAAATACTGTGGTAAGTACGGTTCATTTGTTGAAAAAAAATTTTTGGTCAAGAGCGAGGTGGAAGTACCCTCGGGGAGTGAATATCCAAGGGGAGAAATCTCGAGGGCAAATGTGTCCAAGGGGGGACGCAATTTTTATAATGGAATAATAAAACCATTAGGTCCTGAAAGCACTTATTTATCGTGGTTTCTCCCAAATAATCAATTATAATTTTTTATCAACTTTTCTAATTGTTTATCAACACTACATATTCCCCTTAATTATACACTTCAAGTGATGTGAATTGCGTTTTCTAGCGATTAATACGATGGCCGCTGATGGACACTCACCGGATGACTCTTGCTGCTTGATCTCTTGATGCCAAGAGAGTTTGAATGACGAAGTTACTGTTGTTAAGGAAAGAGGCGTGCAATCTCTTTTGGCTTCCAGTGTTTCTCGGAAGAACCGTCAACACGAGAATTTACTGAGAAATGTGAGAGAGATTTCAGTGCACAGAGCTTGCAGAATAAAATACACCAACCCTAAGTTGATAAAGGCAGCATTATCGAGAGAGAAAAGTGAGGTGACATCATCAATGGGGCCAGAAAATAGTGTTCCGTTTCGCAGATCACAGAATTTTGCATTCAGGGAGAATTGTTTTTTATGCGGGGAGCGGATACCAGAAGAATTCATGGAAAAAGAAAACAAAAAGCCAAAACATAAGAGAAACACAGTAATTGCTGTCGAGAGCATGCAGATGGTATCAAACGTCTTGAAAGAAGCTGTGAAACATGGAAATGAGTGGGGTCAGAACATAATTGATCGTGTCTCCCGTTCCCCAAACAGCGATTTACCGACCAAAGGTGCAAGGTATCACCTTTTTTGCCAAAGAAAGCTGTACAAACCAGCTTCAAAAAAGGAAACACCTGGAAGAAGTAAGAGTGCCTTTGTTGCTGAAGCAATGTCCAAAATTTTCACTTTCTTAGAAGAAAATTCAGACGAATGCCAGTTTTTACTATCGGAACTTTTGGAGAAAGTGGAAGGAGCAAAAATTGATCCTCGAACTGTGAAGCAATATTTAAAAGAGAAATATGGTGACGACATCATAATTGTAGAGCAAAGTGGTCGACAGACTATTGTTTGCTTCAAAAACACTCAATACAAAATTTTGTCAGACTTGTGGTATAATGAAAGGAACTCCAATCCTCAAATAGAAAGAATCCGCGTTGTACAAGCAGCAGCTAATATAATAAGAGAAGACATCCGATCTCAAGTTTACAGCACTACGCATTATTCCCCTTCAAACGATTTTTTAAGTGATGCAACGACAGTAATTCCTGAAACACTGAGGATTTTCATGGAGACAGTCATTGTTCAAAAAAAGAAGTCTGGATGTTTGGACCCATGGTATAAGAAATGTGTTGCTCTTTCGCACGCCGTTATAGCAGCAGTCAGACCCAACTCATTTATTTCTTCATTGCTCCATGGTGTTGGTATTTATTTATATCACAAGTTCGGTTCCAAGCATCTTGTTAAAATGTTGTCGTCTCTTGGGTTTTCAGCAAGTTACAACCAAACCACCAAACTGGAAACCTCAGCTATCATGAGACCGGATAAAATGAAATTGAATAAAAATAGTTTTTTGCAATTCACGTTTGATAACGCTGACTTCAACATAAACACCTTGGATGGTTTAGGAACGTTTCACGCTTTAGGCGGAATCATGATGGTAACTCCCTCCGAATCTATACTTCCAGAGGGAAACATTAAAAGAATAGAAAAATGCACTGCTGCTGAGCTTCTTCAATGCAATCCTCCTGTGCCCTTACAAAGCTACCAACCCATGCAAAACCGTGGTTTGTCAACAATCTCAATTGAAGACGTGGATGTAAAATCTTGTACTGAAGAAATCATTCCATCCTCTGCGTGTGTTGCCTGGCTCTGCATTAAGAATTTGAGAAGGTCTGGTACCCCAGGTTGGAATGGGTTTATGGAGAGGGTGACAAATAATTTGGCTTTCAAAACAACAAAGATTGTATGTCTACCCTTCATAAGCCATCCTCCTTCTGACTACGACACTTTGCTGACATCTCTTAGGCTCTCTAATGAGAAGTGCAAAATTTATGGACAGAAAACCTGTATCGTCACGTACGACCAACCGTTGTACAAGAAAGCTAAGGAGATTGTTACCAATAGCTTGAATTCTGATTTAGGTAACGTTGTCGTCAGATTAGGTGGATTTCACCTTTTAATGTCTTTCATGGGCACGATAGGTTCAATAATGGAAGGTAGTGGTCTGAAGGAGCTATACTCCACTATTTATGCAGAAAACAGTATTGACAAAATGATGTCTGGACACTCCTATGCACGTGCTGTGAGAGCTCACTCCTTGACTCATTTGGCATTAGCGGGTGAAATTGTGAAATCAATGGAATGGACTGAGGTGTTTAAAGGTATTCTCGAGAATGTGATCTCAAGCTCGGGTTCAGTCAGCATTTTGACACTACAAGAAGATGGTGAATTTCAAATCCTTCGACAAAAATTCATGGAAGCACTCAAAAACCTTGAAGATAATGGCCCAACAGCAAAACTTTGGGGTCAATACTTCCGCATGGTTTCGTTAGTGAAACTGTTCATTGAAGCTGAGCGGACGGGAAATTGGCCTTTGCACCTCGATGCGATTCGAAGAATGCTGCCGTTCTTCCACGCAGCTGGCCACTTTTTCTATGCCAAATGTGCCCATTTGTACCTTAAAGATATGATGACACTCGAAGAAAGAATGGACCCTGCGGAGTACGAACTCTTCACCGTCAAAGGGTATTTCACCATACGTCGCACCAACAAGTTTTGGTCTGATACATGGAGTGACATGACAATCGAACAGGTTTTGATGAAATCAATGAAAAGTTATGGTGGGCTAACGAAGGGACGTGGGATGACTGAAAGTGTCCTCACCCGGTGGACTTTGGGAAAGGTATCTCTTCAGAATATATGCGTGGATTTCGAATCATACTGAAACGTGTCATCGGCAACCACTGAGCAACACGTTGACATGCGACCTTCTCGCATCACAAGAGATAACGAGTATTCGGACAAACTTTCCAACTGGCTGTCTGATCACCCTGTCTTCCCGAACACCGATGTAATAATGTCTATGGCTAGTGGTATAGTAGGCAGTGATCGTGTGAACTGCCACAATGCTCTGAAAATAGGAAAAGAATTGATGCAAAATGTCATTGGGGAAAACTTTGAGGATGTAAAATTCAGACGGAAGTATACGATTGTCAATTTAGCCTACGACACCAGCAGTATTTCCATTGGTGACAGAAAGATGAACGTTAATCCTCTCACCCTATTTCACAGACTGTGCATCCTGAAAAAATCAGACGAGCAGCTGAAAGAGTTTTTCTCTTACGAACTGTCACCTTTTCCAATGTCGCTATTCACTGAAGAAGGGATGAGGAAAGGGGCAAAGTCCTCTTTCTATGCGGCGTTTACGCCCTCGAGTGAGAAGATCGACGAGAAAGACCCTCGATTGAAAATTATGGTGATTGTCGACGGAGGTACTACACAAAGTTGTTTGGCCTCGATGTGCCCCCTTCGGTTCGATTGCAGCCAAATATGTCAACTATTTGAAAACTCACTATGGATCAAATCTAGTAGTTGTTTTTGATGGTTATCCTACTGCCGCCATGGAAAAAAGTACAAAGAGCTCAGAACGCAACCGTCGAGCTAAATTATTCTCGTCTTATGCAGATGTCATCTTTGACGAATCGACTATTGTTCCCATCGGGCAGGAAAAGTTCCTGTCCAATGAAAGAAACAAGGAGCGATGGATCGACATGTTGAAACGTCATATGACAAGTAATGACATATTGGTAAAGCAGGCTGTTGAAGACGCTGACAGATTAATCGTAACTACAGCATTTTCAATGGCGTCTTCCTATGATGCTGTGAAAATTATTGGTGAGGACGTGGACTTGCTTGTTCTTCTTTGTGGTTTGGCCCATGGTGCATTTTTTTCGAAAATACTGGCAGAGGGAAACACCCTAACACTTTATACTCGACTAAATCCTTCAATCATGGGTTAAAACCTGATATTGAACTGTATGTGCATGCCCTAAGTGGTTGCGATACAACGTCTACGTTCTTTGGCCAAGGGAAAATGAAGTTTCTTGCCATCTTGAAGAAGGAGCCGACGCTCCAAGAAAAAGTTAATGTATTTTTGGACAAAAATGTCTTGCTCGAACAGCTCGCAGAAGCGGGAGAGGAATTTCTCGCGGCGCTCTATGGGATAGGTGGCAAGACGTTGAATGACGGGAGATTCTTACTCTTTTCAAAGGCTGCAGCCCGAACTCATTTCAATCTAGCCCGACTGCCACCGACCCAAGATGCTGCCACATATCACATAATGCGAGCTTACCACCAGGTGAAAATTTACTACATTTCTCATTTTACCACTATTACGTACATTATATACTATATTTCGAGCTTTTTCATATCTTCCGTCGCCTGATCTGTTTCAGGTTCAAAAATGGTTGGGAAATGAGAAAAGCCTGATTGGGATGGTTCCAATCAGTGCAAGGACTCATTCCAAAAAAAGTGTCCAATGATCCTGCTCCCTCCCAACTCCTGAAGATGATTTCCTGCGCCTGTAAGAAGGGTTGTGCCAGTGCATGTGGGTGCAGAAAAGCCGGCCTCAAGTGTTCCACGGTGTGCATTAATTGCAGTGGCGATTCATGTGAGAATCGACCGGACACACTTGTAGATTTTGACTGTGCAGAAGATATAGAAGACCCCGCGGAAATTGAAGGCGAAATGGAAGGCGACACGGAAGACATTTCGAAATTTTTTATAAACGAAGTTACAAGTGTCAAGGGGACGCGTCCTCTGTCAGGCTCTTCCAAGAGGAAAAGGGTGGATTAAAATATTTTTTTTATTACTTTTGACATCCATGCTATCATTTAGTTGAAATAGTGCATTACTTTTCAGTTTTCAGTCGTAAAGTACATATTTAGTTTATCAGGCATTTTTAGTCACAATTATGTCATTGCCGAATGAGTTACAATGCGTTTGTGATGTACTTCCTATAAAGGACGAAATGCTAAAAATTAACTATACCTATTATAGTTATCTAAACATTGGGGTTACAGAAGTCGTTCTGGTCTATTTTCGTGAGAACGACAATTAAACGAACCCAAAATGGTCACGAATAACGAAAACCGGTAACATTTATTATTCAGCCTACTACGAGTAACGGCCGTACCAACTAATGCAACAATCAATTATTGATCAATGTAGTTACGGAGCTTCTTGGGCGACAGTTACCCCTTCACCCCCTCCCATCTCTTTGTTGGAAAGTTCAGCCTAAATCTGAAGGCAGTGTACCATTTTGACCACTAAAATGATTCCACATGGTTACAGATGATGAAGACATAAAAACATCAACATCATTTGTCAATTTTGAAAATATATCCTACATTTGACGAGCTGTATCTTGGAAACGATAATACATGTAGAACCCGCTTTAGGCTGGTTTTCTCAGAAATTTTCTCTACTTTGAAAAGTTACTTCAAAGCCACAACCGAAAAATGGCTAGTTTACCGTGAAAAAGCCAAAAACCCCAAAAGTCCCAAATTTTGTGGTTTTTCGAGAATTCCAGGATGATCCCGATGTCTTTCGAGGTCAACAATTTGAACACATCATACCTACACCCCCCCCTAACAACATGAAGAAAAAAAATCATCTACCCTAATTAATGCAACCTTCGACACGTTATTTTACTGGGCTAATGTTATTGTTCTAAAAAATACTTTTTACGATTTTTTGTCGTCTAAATATAAAAGAACCGTTTTTTTCTTTCTCCGCGGTTTAGTTGAAATAAAACTTGTTAAACGCCAGCGCACCTCCAACAGAAGCTTGTGATAGTTATAAAAATTACCGGAAGCGGGGAATACATAAAAAAAGCATTATAAGCCGTGTTTTAAAAAAATGACCATAATATCCAATTTTTTTGTCGAATATTTTTCTAAGAAAAAGTTACCAGTTTGCAAAGGAGGAGAGGGGGACCACTCGTTTTTTAAAAACCCTTGAATAGAATTCATGCTAAATGTTTTGAAAAACTTAAAGCGTCATTATAATAAGAATGCTCGGTGCTTTTATAGGAGGGAAACTATAAGTTATGTGAATTTAGTTGATTCCGGAGCCTTGAATTTAACGTAAATACAAAAACTTATGTAACTCCTCCGATAAAAAATTGCCAAAAAGGAAACAAATATTATCGGGGAGGGGGGTGCACATTGAAAAACATGGAACCAAAATAAAAAGCACGAAATGTCGACGTCATGAACGATTCGCTTGGACGGAAGAATTCGCCTAAAAGATTGGAAAGTGAATTGACCGGAAACTTTTGACAATTTTAAGACGACAAGTCACGTTCTGACAAACTCACCTCGAAGTGCCTTCGAATTATAAGACTATAATTAGTGGCTCGTCGATTAAGTCTAGTGAGTCCGACAGGGATTCCTAGCAAGCGTCCCACTGCCATTTCCGTATGAATAAAAATACGTAACTAAACTCTTTTAGGGTGGCCTGAGGTTGGGCTATTAACTAAACAAAATAAAAATCAACGTAATTGCCCCCTCTCTCGCTATTATTTAACTTTTATCAGTCTCTATGCATTTCAAGGATAAGAAGAAATAATAAGAAGATAATTTAAAAAGTGTATCGCTATGAATTCGAAGAGTAAACATAAGTGCCCTCTATCGATCGGCTATAGCGTTACTTTATTCCCAAGGATAATTACTTTGTCACTCACCTCCGAAGTTTCTGCCAGAATACAAATGATGAAGTCGTTTAGCGCTATAATTTTGCTGGAGCACTTAAAGCGACGGAGGTGGACGGATAAACATAAATTGTGGACGTATTTTTTATTACTATTATTGAGCGAGTTTCTCATGAAATAAAACAAGATGACGCGGGTTTCAAGGTTTGGTTTTTGAGTGTTATAATGCTTGGAAACACGCAAGTGTCACGTTAGATCGTGTGGAAGTTCACTATTTCAAGTTTCGTTGATTCAGTCGGGGGGCACCGGTTTATATGAAGAGATTTCTATGCTGATTTCAAGCATATAGCATAGCACATTTAAAACATATGTTCATTGATGAATGGAAATCATATTTAGGAAACGCAATTTCGTGGCTAACATTGGGAAAAATCGCTAATTCACAGCTGCAGCTGAAATTGAGAAAAACAGCTAATCCATGGACCACGGAAAATATCGAGAAAAATGCCAATTCACAGATAAAGTGTAGAATAAGCGTTAATTCAAGAAAACACAATTATCGTCCTCTTAAGGCAACTTCGTTGCTATATTAGAGAAGGTAAAAGTTGAAAAATTGCTGAATCACGACTAAAATTAGTGAAATTGGCTAATTCGTGGGGTAAAATTGAGAAAAAGCGCTAATTCGCGGTAGAAATTGAGAAAAACACGAATTGGTGTTTAAAATGGAGAAAAACGCCAATTCACATCTTAAATTTGGAAAAAATTTAACCACGCATAGTCGGTTCACGCATTTTCTTCGCGGTAATGTCAGTTTGTACAGTATTATTGGGCGCAAACAGTCAATTTTGAGGTGTGAACAGCCAGGCCGAATAGCGGGGCCTCCACAGAACCCGCAAAACATAGTCCACAGTGTGCCAATCCGCGAAATAGGTTTGAATTTTATGAGCCAGACCCTCAAAAATCGAGTTTTCGCTTATGAAACCAGCCTTAAGTTTTTTAGTGAGCCAGAATAAAACAAAATTGCCTTTTTATGAGCCAGAATCGCAAAAATTGTTCATAAAACCAGCAGAAACCGAGCGAGAAATTTGATTAAAAGTGTTCCTCAACCCACCAAAATTGGGTTTTAAGCGAATGAGCCCCGTGAAATCGGGTTCTACGATTGTACCAGAGCCACGAAAATTGGTTTTCAGTGCTCAAAATCCGTGAACTATTGATTTTAAGTGATTCAGACGCATGATAAAAGGGTCTTCAGCCAGTGTGGCCCACGCGAAAAAGTGTTTTCGGTGAGCAAAATCGGCGCAATTGGTTTTTACTAGCGAGAGTCAGACCTAGGAAAATGGGTTTGAGCAAGCAAAAACCGTGTGCTCGCGAAATTAGCGCATTACAAGAGCCAGAAACATGAAAAATATGTCCTTTTGGGCCGGATTTATGCTTAGGCAGCTGCCTAGGGGCCCCGGCCAATCGATATCTAGGTAAAATTGAGGAAAAACCCTAACTACCTGCATTAAAAGCGATAATTAGCTACTAAAATGAGGAAAAACGATAATTCCCGACTCAAATTGAGAAAAATGGCTCATCCACTGGGTACATTTATGAAAACAGCAATTCGCGAAGTTGGGGTTGAGAGAAGGGGTTATAAAGGGGGGGGGGGATAAAATTGAGAAAACATGCTAATTCACGGATAAAGAGTAGAAAAGGCGTAGAAAAACTCCAATTGACTGGTGAAATAAGGAAAAATAGCTATTTAGCTGCTAAAAACGTTAATTATGGTGGCTGAAATTGAGAAAAATCAGCTAAGATGAGGAAAAACGCAATTTCGCGGTCAACTTTGGTGAAAATCGCTAATTCACGGCTAGAATTGAGAAACCCTCTTCTTCTTAGAAGCAACCTTTTGGCTAAAATAGAAAAAAGGCATTAATTCATATCCTACGAGTAAATGTGAAAAAATCGCTAAAATGCGGCGAAAATTATAATAAAAATGTCTAATTCACAGTGTAAAATTGAGAAAAAGAGCAAATTTGCAGCTGAAATTGAGAAAAACAGCTAATCCATGGACCACGGATAATATCGAGAAAAATGTCAGTTCACAGATAAAGTGTAGAATAAACGTTAGGTCAAGAAAACACAATTATCGTCCTCTTAAGGCAACTTCGTTGCTATAATAGAGAAAGTAAAAGTTGAAAAATTGCTGAATCACGACTAAAATTAGTGAAATTGGCTAATTCGTGGGGTAAAATTGAGAAAAAGCGCTAATTCGCGGTAGAAATTGAGAAAAACTCGATTCATGGCTGAAAATGGGAATCTCTGTTTAGCTAGAAATTTAGGAATAACGCAAAATTATGTCTAAAATTAAATTAAAAACGCTAGTTCACGGCAAAAAATTAGAAACCACAATTCGCGTTTTATTGAGAAAAAGGGCTTATTTTCAATTACAAGTATAGGTAGCGTGTTGGCCTCGACCAGCTGGCTAGGCCGCAGGACTTTCACGTGCCAGGTTACTTCCCTCTGAAGTCCTGACTGGTCTATCCTGGCAATGTGCCCTTTAGGGCATCAAATCAGCACGAGAAGAGGGCACACACCTGGTACCACGCTGGTTCTGTGCAGGTAAAATTTTTAATTCAGGCCATAAAAATAGCAAAAATGAGTATAACGTGGTACGGCTAAACTGGAAGTTCGACACTTAAAAATGCTCATCGTAGCGATACTTGGCCTGAAAATGTCAAAACCGATTATGCGTTCCCAAAAAATGGTCAAAGTAGCCATTTGCACGTAGAAAATGTTTAAAACTGACGGTTCGAGCCCTCAAAATGTCAAAAAACTGACCAGTGGCGTTCGAAAAATGGCCAAACTGACCATTCAAGCCTTGAAAATGGCTGAAACTTACTTTTCGTGACCTAAAAATCTACCCAAACGGCAATTCAAGCCCTGATGGCTCGACCCTTTTATGAAAAAACTCGTCTGTTTCACGGATTAATTTTCAATTTTATAACGAAATTGTCTGTTTTACGAGAAAACCTTTATTTTTTAAAGAAATCTTAAGCTCATGAGCACAATGATTTTACGAGGAAATTGTCAGTCTAAAAGGTGTCAATTTGATGAGTACATCGTTAGTTTGACTAGGAAATAGTCAATTTTATGAAGAAAATGACGTATTGTATAAGTAATTGTCAATATAATGTGAAAATTGCACTTTTTGAATGAATAATCAATTATGTAAAGAAAATTGTTAGTTCGAATTCAAAATTGTTAATTTTAAGAGAAAATCGTAGATTTTCTTGGAATCGTGAATTTTAGGACGACACTGTCAGTTTGACGAGGAAATCGTCATTTGTATCAGCAAATTAAAATATTTATTAGCGCATTGTCAATTTGAAGCCGAAATGGTCAATTTGACGTGGAAATTGTCAATTCCACGAGGAAATTGTAACTTGTTCTCAGTAGTATTATTTTTGGTCCATTTAGAACTTATTAATTTTGACTCCATAGGCATAGGCAATAATTGCTTTTTCGATGATTATTATTAATACAGTAATTGGTGATCGTTTTGAAATTATCACTTTTATGACGAAATTGTCAATTTTACGAGAAGATTTCACCATTTCAAAAATAGACAATAGACAATTGTATGAGTAAATAATCAATTTTATGAGGAAATCGTCAGTTTTATAAGGAAATTGTCTATTCTATGAGGAAATTTCCAATTTTATAAGAAAATAGTGAATTTGTATGATGGAATTGTATAATTTATGACAAGATTGTCAATTTTATGAGGAAACCATCAATTTTATGAGGAAATTGCCTATTTTATGAGGAAATTGTCAATTTTATAAGGAAATCGTGATGTATATGATGGCATTGTATGTTTTTATGACGAAATTTTCAATTTTATGAGGAAATATCGTCAATTTTATGAGCAAATTGTAAATTTTACGAAGAAATTGGCAATTTTATGAGGAAATAATCAATTTTACGCAGATACTGTTCATTTTATGAGAAAATTGGCATTTTATTAAGAAATCGTTGATTTCATGAGAAAATTATCCATTTTATGAGGAAATTGTCAATTTCCTCGTAAATACGATCACGTAGGATATCGTGAATTCATGATGAAATTGTATGTTTTTATGACGGTATTCTCAATTTCATGAGGAAATCGTCAATTTTATTAGGATATTGTCTATTTAGTGAGGAAATATTCAATTTCATGGAGGAATTCCCATTTTATGACAATTTCTGTTGTTTTATGATCAAAATTAATCAACTTTTTAATTTTATGGGGAAATCGCGAATTTTATGAGGAAATTGTACGTTTTATGAGGAAATTATCAATTTTGTGAGAAAACATTAAATTTTGTGGAGATATTGTATATTTTTAAATGAAATTGACAATTTTATAAGGAAATCGTCAATTTTATGAGAAAATTAATAATTTTATGAGGACACACAAAATTGAGAATTTAATGAGTACATAAATTGTGTATTTTATGAGGAAATTATCAATTTTACGAGGAAGTGATCAATTTTATGAGGAAATTGTCATTTTTATAAGGAAATTGTCAATTTTATAAGGAAATTGTCATTTTTATAAGGAAATTGTCAATTTTATAAGGAAATTGTCAATTTTACAAGTAAATTGTCAATTTTATAAGTAAATTGCCAATTTTTTTGATGAAGTTGTATATTTTATTAGGAAATTGTTATTTTTATAAGGAAATTGTCAATTTCGTGAGGAGTCTGTTAGACTGTGTTTGCCAGTAAACCAATTTCGCTGGGTGGCTTATTTCAGTGATCGATGGCGCCGATTTTTCGTACCCTGAACCGTTTTTAGCTGTTTTCACTCAATAAAAAAGGAATTTCCCTTATTTCGCTCATTAAAACACCCAATTTTGAGGCTTACAATCGCAGTGCTGGCCTAAGAACAGAGAGCTTTTTCATCACCACTGCGCTGAGGAGTGATTGTTGATTGTTGTTTTTTCCACTTTTCCGGCGTTTGTTTTTTTTGGGGGGGGGGGGGGGGTTTCCTCAATTTTCCGACGTGTCAAATATCGGAGATTGAGAACTGTGTCTGTCTAGCAACTTGTACGCTAAACAGCCAAATCTGGGATTTCAGGTGTGTAATTGGTCAATTCAGCCGGGTTTTCCCCATTTTAGCCGCATGTAGCAGCCCCACTCGGGGTTCGCCTAAAATTTTTATAAGCCGAACATAAACTATTTCAATTTTCTGCAATGTACTTAGCCTAGATAGATTTTCTCAATTCCATCCTCCGACCTTTTATGCAAGAGCCACCCAGCATAGTTTTCGAATTTATAATGCACGACGCAACTATACGCTTGAATGCGCAACTGTGTGCACTCGGTGAAATATTCTTGTTTTGCCGCTTTCTTTCACTCTTTTGTTTGAAATCAAAACGAAAATGTTAACAACCAGGCGATGAATTAAACAAATTAGCAAGGACTCATAAAATAATGTCTGTCATTGCCGTCTCTTTATCATTGTCACGCTTCTATCTCACACTTGCGAAGAATGT
Organism: Corythucha ciliata; assembly: GCA_038030265.1. Lineage (NCBI taxonomy): Eukaryota > Metazoa > Arthropoda > Insecta > Hemiptera > Tingidae > Corythucha > Corythucha ciliata. The sequence goes on from CM075939.1 coordinate 5,486,224, forward strand.
GATAAATAAACAGCGGGGGATTTTTTTTATTCAAGTGTCGTGAAAACAAGATCAAGGTAAACACCTTAAGATAATTCCTTCTTGTCACTTAAAATTCCTGTTGTTTATACTGCTTTTTTCTTCCAAGAAAGTTTTCCTTGAGGCTACCACCTCAACATGATTTTTTATTTTCCTTTTTTTTTTATGTATTCAAATTGGCACTTTTGTAACTGTTTTTCGACTGCAAAGCCGCCGGTGAGCTGGAAGTTTCTATTATTTCTTCATTTCAAACGGTTTTAGTCACAATCTAGCGATTAGGACCTGCCAATTTTTCTCTTAAGCTGCATAAAAACCGATAAAAAAAAAGTAGAGAAAAAGAACAAATAGGAAAAAAAGTAGCTGGTTGAATTTCAATTTTATGGTGAAATGGAAGAGGGGGGGGGATCATAAAAGGAAAATGTTAATGCTTATTGAAAAGGTCATAACGTCCTCACGGGAGTATTTAAACAGGATGACTTTGATGTCCTAAGACGCGGTGTGAAATGCTCACTTTTCCCTTTCTTCAAATACTATGAATTGTGTCCCGATAAAATTATAGCGTATCAATCCCTTTTGTATATGCTCGTGAAGAGGTACAAAAAAAGTTACAAAATGAAGAAAAATGTTTCCAGATTGTGAAAACTCGGGCGACGAGCAATGGCGAAACAGCAAAAATCATCCTCTTGGCAACTGTTTTTTACGCTAAACCGATTTAACAGTCGTTTTTGTTTTTTGTTTTTAATGGGCAGCCGTCGATATTATAGGGGCTGAAAAGGATTTGTCACTTTGTCAGCTCACTGCGATTTTGTTGCGTCAGATTAGAGGGAAATATAAATTCAGTAATGCAATTTTTGACCACACGCATTGATTTGCAATTAGAGAAACTGAATTGTCCCCGAACAGTAGCTCTCTTGATTATTCGTTTAGTTGCCAATTCAGGGCATCTTATGACAAAAGAAAAGTTCTTAGAAAACTTCTTTCACACAGAAATGATGGAGTTTCAATCGCGAATTGCCAGACATTAAAAAAAATGAAAGTGTTTGTTATCATTTAAGAAGGCGACTTATTAATTACCCTTCGAATCTTTCTAAGAAAGTATTTTTTTTTTTTTTTTCCTATTGAAACCCGCAAGTAGAGGCACCCTCCCTTTCCATATCTGGCAGCCACCCAGTGGTACAAAGTAAGCTACCGAAAGCAGCTTTCTAAATTGAAAATATCGCAGTGGTTAAGAGAATGAAAGGACAGTGGGGAGGGGTACATCATTAAGAATTGAAAAGAGCAATGTGGCGACAACAGAGATAACGTCTCCATTATAAATCAGTTTGGAAAAAAATAATGATGAAAGATGAAACAAAACTGAAAAAGGACTCTCTCTCTATTTTTGCTTCATTTGTTGTTTTTTAACGGTTTTTCTGTTGGTAAAAATGACGGCGCCGGGGGGATGGGGGGGAGGCAATTTTGAAAAAAAAAAACACTTTCACGGCTTTCATCTCGTTGGAATTGGACGGGCCGGCAAGGTGGTGGGGTGAAAGGACTATACGATTGAAAACCAATGTTTCAATTTCCAGAAACAATTTTATTTTGACAGCCGTGGTGGAAGGGATGAATGAAGACACTTTAAAAAACTGACATAAGATGTCTAAAAATAAGTGCTGCGCCGTTGTCAGTCAGCCCCCCGGTGCGACGGCGTTGGCTGATTCATTCTCAGCATGAGCCGATCCTTAAAAAAAAAAAAAAAAAAAAAAATAGCCCGAAGCGACTTAGAACACCACTATACAATAAAAATGAATTATTAAAAAAAATAAGAACCTTAAGAACCCTTTCACTTGCTACATAGAAAATGACGACAGACCGACATTCTTTTTTACTTTTTTAAGGAAGTTATAATGCGAACGAAATAGGATTGATCTCTAAAGAATATTACGCCAAAATTGTGACCAACGAATCCGCTGCGCAGTGAAATTTCCTTAAAAAATTTTGAGCGGAGGTGTTTACACCTTGAAAAGACGATAAAGGCAATAAGGATATAGTCGAAAGGTTAACTGTTGGCAATTTTTTTGAAATAAGTAGCGTTTTGGCCGCCTTCTCCCCCTCCCTAACACGGACGTTGTATTTGTCATGAGAGGAAATGGTTCCTTTACTTTGTACGCAGGCAGTATGGGCGACAAGGCGAGGGCTTCTCTCTCGGGTAAAAAAAATGAGGAAACTCATTAAGCTTTTTCAAGGGTGGTTAACAGCGTAACGAAAACACGAAAACTGAATAAAGAAAAATAAAGAAAACACTGTTTTTACGTTCTGAATGCTTGATACGACCCGTCCCTGCCCTATACCAAAATTGTCTCCCGCCCCCATCCCAAGTAGCTCTGGAGCTCCGGTAAATAATATTTTGTAAGTTCCAACTTCCCTAACACTTGCATACAGCTTCCAAGTGGAAGCAAATCAATATGGAAACTGTGACTTTCATAATGCCTTCTGTAAGACTTTAAAGCTTATTAAACAAGCTTTTCCGAGGAATTATTTTTTAATTTCCAATGTGCTTCGAAAAGACTTCCTCTAAACGGTTCAACTTGTATTAGATTTTCTATTGCAATGATTACACAAGCTCTGTGAAGGGAGTTATATACAAGTCTAGTAGAAGCGCGTACATCTTACGGAAGCTCTACAGAGACGGTGTTAAGGTTACCTCGCTTCGCAAGCAAGTTAGGGTTCTGATAGCTATAATGTAGGAAGTTCGCTACGAACAATTTATCACTGTTAAAAGAAGTGTTCTGGAGTTTCGGGACGTTCTTCCGATCTATATCTTCGAGAGATATCAACGCGTTGTTTTAATGATTTACAGCAATTCGTTGAGTCCAAGTTCGAAGAGCTGTTTTTAAAAAAGCCAATGAGTTGATTTGCGTTTGAAACGTCATTAGAGGTGTTACATCTTTTAGAAATAGGAACGCGTATCGAATATTATGTATTTGTATTTAAAAACAAGAAACGGGAAACTGGGTAAAAAGTGCGAGAACTGCTCGCTTCATATTCGAAGAAGGCAACATGTGCCATGGGTTAATAATCATGGACGTAGGGTCATTACAGTCTCCCCCACTTAGTCCGAAGAAACATTGGTACTAATAGTCCGGGCAGTGGCGTCTATCAGGAGAGGGTTGGAGGCGACTTGCCTCCAATTGACGCAGCCAGGGGGGGAAAAGATGATTTTTGTTAACATCCAGGGGGGGATTTGCTCCTCTCTTACTGTGCGAGGGCTTTGGCATATGTATACATATTTAATGTAGTCAAGGCCGGCCTTAGGCATTTGGCGCCGCCAGACGAATCTTTTATCAGTACCCCCATGAAGTAGCCTTCAGGCACAGGCGTAGCAAGGGGCGTGCGGCGTGTGCGGTCCGCACCGGGCATCACTACCCTGGGGGCATCAAACCCGCTGTTATGTTATGCGATCACCGCTACCTAGGAATAGGAAACAAGAACGTGAATTTGTAAGGGAACGTTTTTAGCGAAGACATCGGCCGACGGCCGCAACATTAACGGCACGCCTTGCGCCTTCCTAGGAAACCCAAGCAGTAAGCAGCTAAGCTCCCCACCGATCCAACACGCAACAGCCGTTGATGAGTGGGGCCACTGGCGGACCTACACGTATCGGGGCCCGGGGCGGAAACCTTCAAGAGGCCCCTAAAAGTCTTTAATTGTACATACCTATTACAAACCTCTATTGGTAACCGCTAAGGCCTTTTCCTAATTGTAGCCAAGGCCTTTTCCTTGTTTTAGGCAAATCACCGCTATTTCCCCAACCTATCCGCCAAACAGCGCTTATGCCAAGTTTAATCCACGAATTTCTCCATTTTAGCCGCGAATGAGCTTTTTGTCAACTTTACCAGCAAATTAGCGCTTTTCGCCGCAAATTAGTGGGGTATTCCCACCCCTCCCCACCTGATAGACATAAACACGCGCTTTTTCTCAACTTTAGCAGCAAAGTAGCTTTTTTATCCTGTGAATCAGCGACGTTTCTTAACTTTTTCTCGAGTTGGCGTTTTTCACAATTTTTACAAATTTAGCGATTTTTTCTAGAAGGAACCAGAGAATTAGCACTTTACTCGGTTTGAACTGAAAATTAGCATTTACTCAATATTAGCCGCAAAATAGCGGGTTTTTCTAAATGTTTACGAAAAATTAGCATTTTCTTGTTCGCCATAACCATACGCTACGTATCAGCGTTTTTTTCTCAGTTTTAGCCGCAATTTGCCGGTTTTTCTCCCGTGGCCATACATTGGCGCTTTTTCTCAATTTTAGCCACAAAGTTGACCGAGGAAGCCGCGAATTTTCTCTATTTTAGCCGTGAATTAGTGATTCCTCTATATTTCAGCCGCGAATTAGCGCTTTTTCGTAATTTTAGCAGCGTAGTAACGTTTCTAACCCGTCTGTTCATTTTAACCACGAATTGGCGTTTTCCGATATTTTAAGTGCAAGTTGGCAATTTTTCCATTTTTAGCAGCGTATTAGCACTTTTTTCAATTCAGGCTGAAAATTAACCTTTCTCTTAATTTTAGTCAGAATAATTACTGATTTTCTCAATATTAGCTGCAAATTAGCGGGTTCTTCTCCATTTTAGCACCGCATCAGCATTTTTTAAATTTTAACTATGGATTAGCGCTTCTTCTCAGTTCTAGCCGTGAATTAGTGTTTTTTTTTCTTATAGCCATGAATTTGCCGTTTTTCTCAATTTCAGTCACAAAGTTGCCCTCAGAACACGAGATGGCGGAATTATAAATTCTTGAACACTTTATCCAAAATGTTTCCCCTCAATTTTAGCCGCCAATTAGCGATTTTTTTCACTTATAGCTGCGTAGAAGCGTTTTTAGCCAGTGAATTCGCGAATTTTCTCAATTTTAGCCACGAGTTGGCGTTTTCCTCAATTTTTAGCCGGGAATAGCACTTTTTCCCTATTTGAGCTGAATAATAGAGTTTTTATTTTATTTATGCCGCGCTAATTAGTGAATGTTTTCAATATTAGCTGCGTTTTTTTGTTTTTTGTTGTTGTTTATTTTTATTTATTTATTTATTTTTTTCACATTTCAGTCCCACATTGGCATTTTTTTCCTTTAATTTTTGCTATTGATTAGCGTTTATTGTTTAGTTTTGGCCTCGAACTTTTAGTGATTTTCCTCAATTTTGGCCACGGGTTAGCGCTTTTTCTCAATTTTAGCCACGAATTGTCGTTTTCCTCATTTTCAGCCACAGATTTCATTTTTAGTAGCGAATTAGCACTTTTTCTCAGTTTGAGTTGAAAATTAGTGTTTTTCTTAATGCTAGCCGCCCTAATTAATAAATTTTTTCAATTTTAGCCGTGTTGTTTTTTAGATTTTAGGCCCGCATATGCATTTTTTTTTCTACTTTCTGCTTTGGCTTAGCGCTGGTTCTCAGTTTGAGCCTCGAATCTTTCAGAAGCTATACGGATTTGCGTTTTCTCAATTTCAGCCGGGAATTGGTGATATTCTTCATTTTCGTATCAGCGAAATAGCGTTTTTCCTCAACTTTACCCGCGAATTAGTGATTTTTTCCATATCAGCTGTTAAATAGCGTTTTCTGATAGTTTTTCAGCGAATTAGCAAATCTTTTCGCCATTTCAGTTGTGAATTTGCCATTTTGACCCAATTTTAATCCGAATTAGCGTTTTTTTTGTCGATATCAGCCGCGATGTTTTTTTTTTTACTTGTACAACCTTGAATTACAAGCGTGTATTCTCAATTGTAGCCGCGGGCTTGGCCCAAAAACAACACTTTTGCATTGATTTCTACATTTTATCCGCGGAATAGCCCTCATACACCGTGAATCGACGACTTTTTTTCTCAATCACTGTCTGGAATTTGCATCGTGAGACCACGAATCAGCGCTTTTTCGCAGAAGGCGCAAATTTCTGTATTTCAGTCACCAGATTAGCACTCTCGGGGGCTCAATAGAATAGTCAGCCCACACTCTTTGCTGATATCACTTGTAACGTTATATTCTCCAGGTCGGGTATAGACTGAAATTCGTAGAAAGGAGCCAAATCGCTGTCCAACCTTTTCACGTGAATGAACCTAAAAATCCTCATTTTTCCTTATTTAAGCTGTTTGGGGGCCCCGCCTGTCAGGGGGCCCGGGGCGGTCCGCCTCTCGCACCTTACCGCGGTACGCTCACTGAGAACTCATAGTTCCGCGCTAATTTATGCTCGCATCGCTGTGTGCTTGGTGATCCTCTTTTGTTCGTGTTTCGGAATAGCGAGGTTGGAATGCCAGGAACTGTTGGTATAATTATGCTTTTGAAAGAAATCGTGATATTTTTCGTTTTGGTTTTAAAAGACGAATGAACGTTAGGGGTATTTATGGTCAAAAGTTTAACCCGAATTTAATCCTCAGGGGGGGGGGGGCATCAAAAAGAGACCCGCACCGGGCATCACTTGCCCTTGCTACGCCCCTGCCTTCAGGAGCCGCGATTTGGCTTTGTCTGCATTTTAACCGCGAATTATGTTTTTTTCCACACTTCAACGCTTCTTCTTAATTTTATCAGTGAATTAGCGGTTTGTCTCCTTTTTATACGCGAATTAGCGATGTTTCTCTATTTTTGCCGTGAATTTGTGTTTTTCCTTATTTTAGCCGCTAATGAGAGATTTTCTCCAATTTTCACCGCGAATTACCGCTTTTTCCCCATTTTGTCACGGATTAGCGATTCTGTTAGCTTTCTGCAGCCACGGAGCTATCTTCAGAAGCCGCTAATTGGCGTTTCCTCGCTCCTTCTCACTTTGATCGGTTAATTAGCAATTTTTCCCGATTTTAGCGGCAAATTATAGTTGAACCATATTCTGAAGGAACCTAAAAATCATGCATTTCGCTTGACCTCTGAATAAAGTGGTTATTTGTACAAAGGCAATCTCATTCTCTTGACGAAAGAAACACTTCTTAGCAAACAATCTTAGCGGGGTATTTCCTAACATCACGTCACAGAGTGAAACGAAAATACATTTCCGTTACTGCCAGGACAGCTTTAGTGCGAAACTCGCGGGTAAAGTGGCGCTTTCCTCACTCACACTGAATACCATTTGCATAATATGAAATTCAGCCCCGGAGCCGTTTGTTTCCACTCGTCTTTTTTATTGTGATCAATGCTGTTTTGAAAGGTTCCTTGACTCAAGGAAGATTCAAGGAACGTTCATAAAAACAGGCCCTAAAGTACGCGACACGAAATAAGGCGGGTGTGACTCATCGGCCCTCCCATGCCCTGTTGCCACTCCGTGCGTTGTGGGTGGTGATGTGGGGTGGGGTTTTACGAACGCTCACCGGCTCACAGCTCTCCAAAGTGACAACGATGGGAGAGCAACGTTGCCAGCTATGGGTGTAGACTTGAGCTTTTCATCGCATCTTTGGGACTATAATGCGCAACGTTGGTTTTTTAGTCGATGAGTCACACCCGCCTTATTTCGTGTCGCGTACTTTAGGTCCATATTTATGAATATTCCTTGAAGTTTCCTTGATTCAAGGAACCTTTCAAAACAGTTTTGATCAAAATAAAAAAGACGAGTGGAAACGAACGGCTCCCGGGCTGAATTTTATATTATGCAAATGGTATTCAGTGTCAGTTCAAGAAGAGTCTATGAATTCGCCCCAACAATGTTTTTCCCCGTCGCTGGAAAGTGAGTCATTCCCTTCTAAAACCCCTCATCATACAAAAAATGTCGTCTGCCACATCCACATTGCGGCATTTGTAAGACAGACGCGAATATATTCAGATATAGCCTACGTATAAATTCGGTACTCAAAATTTGACTTGCTAATTGACGGCTGGAAGTGATTGGAATCCCCTCGGTAGCCATCTTCCAGCTTATTTCGACCCGTCTGCTAACTTGCTGCAGAGGCTTTCTCAAGGCAGACGGATAAGTACGGCAGACATGCTTCCACTTACCTTCTTCGCTGAGCAATCACTTCTGAGGAGCTCGTCTTTATCCCTGCTCTCTTACATCTTACACATCACATGATTAAGTGAACAAGTGGAGCCACTTCGTGAAATGGACATCCATTTCGTGAAATGGACAGTTACTCGACAAGTGTTGAAAAAAGACCGCGTGATCGCAACGGTGATATCGATTAGTTTTAGAAATTTAGTTTTGTCTTCTTGTCGAATTTAGTTTCTTTTTGTATTTTAAGAGTTATTTTAAATTTAATAATATTTTTTTTTTGTGGTTCATAATACAACAACGTAATTTATAAGGAACAATCTTCAAGAAAGTTAAGAAAGATTTTCACGTGCTAAGTCGAGCTAGGGAGGTGAGCCGATATAACCAAATAAAAAAAAAAAAACGTTTACTGCTCCATGCTGTTTACGAGTAAGAGCGGCTTTTTTTATCATAAAGTTCTATAAAGTGTCATAAAGTGTCGATTTTAATTAGAGCAAGAAGTCTGTTTCGCAAAACTATTCGTGCCCACGTCCGGTGGCATTTTGCCGGAGTTCGTACCGAGGTTCTGGCTAAAATTGAGATTGAGCGACCGACCGTCGACTGAAGGTGTCGCATCGTGGTTTCTCGAGGTAAGCCTCCCCTGAAGCTCGCACCTGTTTTGCATATAATTTGCAGTAAACCACAAATAACGACCATAATCCTATAAATAGGAGCTTGAGGATTGTTCCAGTGACGACCTACCGTCCATTCAATTAAAACGAGAGCGGCAGTGCTGAATTTCAGTTCCTTATTATTGATACAACTAATAAATTGAGTTTCATTATTTAAAGTCTTTTTTTAATTGTCATAAAAATTATTAAATTAAACATTGGTCCTACCGGGCCAGATTTGGCCTCTTAAAGTTAAATTTGAAGTTACAAAACCGCTCTCGTTCAATTTATCTCAGAGACTTAGTAAAGATAAAATTCTTATTGTTAGAGTTAAGTTATGGTACATAATGTCTCAGGATTTAGAAACTAAGCAGTTCAAAAAAGATTTCGTTCGCCTTCAAGTATCGAAATCCCGCCTTAAAAAACTCGCGGCCCTCGAAGTATTGAATGAAGCCCAACTTTTAGAGGTTACGGAGGCCATTCAGGAACGAAAGAAAAATGAAGATTTATACTTAGATTTAATTGCCCGGAATTTACGTGTAGATAACATTACTGAGGAATTGCTGACCTCAGAATATGATGATTTCCTAGATTTAATGTTCCTGTTAGAAAAAACGCAGAAGGCCCCAAGTGTGATCGGGTCAGGGGAGGGAACGATCTCAGATAATGATGCTGAAAGCCTAATTTCCGTACCCGTAGATAATGAATCACTACATAAAGCAACGTCGGAATTGTCGATTAAAAAATTAGCGGAACGCGAGAGCTTCCCAGCCGTGAGGCTGCCGACGATTGAAGTCCCCGTATTTTCTAAACCGTCCGTGGACAGCTGGACGAACTTTAAGGCCTTATTCGAGTCACTTATACTGAATAACTCATCGATTTCCCCTCTCTTAAAACTACATTACTTGCGTGGCTCACTCTCAGGGGAACCCTTACTAAAAATACAGCATTTATCCCTGGCTTCGGAAAACTTGGAAGTCGCATGGAGCACGCTGTGCCACTCATATGATAACACTCGGTGGATTTCCACTAAATACTGGAATAATATTGTGAGGCATCCTCCTGTCGGCAAAACAAGCACGTTGCTTGATCTTGTAACCTCCGTCACTGCGAATTTGGACGCTCTGCGGGCTCTCAATCACCCCGTGGACTCTTGGAGCTTCATAATAATCGACTTAATTTTGAAAAAACTCGACGATCAGACTAGGGAACAGTTCGAGAACACGATCGGTTCAGACGAACCCGTTTACACCGATTTGTTAAAATTTCTGGACAAAAAGGCACGTTCGGTTCAGGCCGCTGATATTTATAATCGTAAAAACAGTGGGTCCCCTTCGAAACCGCCAGGTCAGCCTGTTGAGAAAAGTCAAAAAAGAGTATTTTTAACTTCAAGTTCAGAACCATTGTGCGTGGTCTGCAGACAAAAACATTCCACTGAAGCTTGTAAAAAATTTTTGGCTTTGAAGCCTCGGGATCGTTACACTGCCATTAAGAGCGCTCGAGGTTGTGTCCAATGTCTCGGTAGCAACCACAAACTGTCAAAATGTGACAGCAAACTGAAATGTAACGTCTGCAAAGGGAATCATCATACCTTATTACATTTTGAGAAAAACCTTGAAGTTATGGACGAAAACGCCAAAATCTCTGATGGCAATGAGGGCGGGGGCTCGGACATTCTACAGCTACCAAACGTGAACACGGCCACAGGGTACCCCCCCTCCACTACAGTATTGTTGTCGACAGCACTAATATCGATCGTAGATAAAAATGGTAAGTCAGTGCTTGCTAGGGCTGTACTGGACAACGGAAGTCAATGCTCGCTAATCACCGCTAAACTCGTCAAAACTTTAGACCTGCCGGGAGAGGAGATCAGTACTCCAATTCGTGGGGTCGGAAATTCCATACACAACATCAAAAGAATTGTGAAGTTAAAATTTGGCCCAGCGGGGAAAAGCAAACCGACGTATAAGATAGACGCCTATTGCGTAGACGAAATCACGGGAAACCTTCCTTCCCTTTCACTAAAGGAAACCACCTGGGACCACATTCTTGATTTGGACTTGGCGGACCCGACTTTCGGTAAATCTCAACCCGTAGATGTATTGTTGGGAGCAGACATCTTGAATCAGCTGATTCGGCCGGGATATAGGAGTGGGTCTCCCGCTACCCCAATCGCCGTGCAAACAACCCTCGGTTGGATTTTATTCGGCCCAGCTGGCAGAAAAAACGCCTCCCTCTGTGCATTGTCTACAGTTGAAGCAGATGTTCAGACCATCTTATGTCTCTCGTTGGATCAGATGGTTCAATCGTTTTGGGAGCTAGAGAACGTCCCGGATAAGGTAAAATTTGTTTCTCCTGAAGATCAATACTGTGACGAACTTTTTGAGTCTACGCATCAGCGAGAGGAGAACGGTCGCTATTCGGTACCTTTGTTGTTCAAAAGGGGTGAGCCGGAATTAGGAGAGTCCAAAAGTAGAGCGATACGTCGATTGGGTGCATTGGAACGCCGGTTTGACTCTGATTCAGCCTTCAAAAGCCTTTATAACACCGCTATGGAGCAGCTTCAGGCAGACGGAGTCATGCGTCGAGTGCCCTCAGAAGAAGCAAGTTATTCGGGTTATTACCTCCCGCATCACGCGGTGACAAAGTCCAATCCGTCAGAAGGTTTACGCATAGTTTTTGATGCATCCGCACGCACAGATAATGGCCGCAGCCTTAACGACTGCCTCGCCGCTGGGCCCAAGCTACAAAACGACATTCGAGACGTGCTAATGGGGTTCCGAGTTTTTCCGATTGCACTCATAGGGGACATCAAGAAAATGTTCCTCCAAATTTATATAAATCCGGAGCACTCCAAATTTCAGAGAGTCGTGTGGAGAAGTAAAGAGACCGGCGATGTAGAAGACTACGAGTTACGTACGGTAACTTTTGGCGTCAAGTGCTCGCCTTACCTCGCAATAAAGACAGTGCATCATCTCGTCGAAAACGAAGGAACGTCTTTTCCCCTAGCCTCAGCAGCATTGAAGGACCAGCTCTACGTAGATGATCTGTTAACATCGTGTGATTCCGTCGAAACAGCGCAGGATCTGCGAAAAGAAGTGTCGATGCTGCTCAGTAAAGGAGGATTCAAAATGCGCAAGTGGGCGTCGAACCATCAAGGATCGCTAAGTGATATTCCCGAAGAAGACCTCAGGATCATCGAAAATTGTCAATTCGACACGGACAATTCATTTTTAAAAGTATTAGGCCTCATGTGGGACCCGGTCTCTGACTCCTTTTCTTACAAGCGTCAAGAAATAGAGAGTCCTCTCTCAAAAAGAGGCATTTTGGCCGATTTGGCGCGCATTTATGATCCGCTAGGATGGTTGGGACCGGTTGTATTGGTCGGCAAATTAATATTGAAAGACCTATGGAGTCTAGGATTAGATTGGGACGAACCGGTGCCCGAAGAAATCGCTGAAAAATGGCGTGAGTTAAAGCGGGATCTCAACTACTGCACCAACATTCGCGTTCCTAGATCGGTTCAACGGCAAAAGGAAACCCCTACGTTTCGAATTCATGGTTTTGCTGATGCTTCCCTCAAGGCTTACGGATGCGTTGTTTACCTGGTGACTATAAGGCAAGACGCAGCAGAGTCTACGTCTACAATTTTGGTTGCAAAAACGAAACTCCCGCCCACAAAAAGAAAAGTAACATTGCCTCGATTGGAGTTGCTGGGAGCGTGCCTTTTAGCCAGTGTTCTTAAATCGATAGTGCCAATTTTAAGTCGCCACTTGTCGATTCTCGACGTAAACTGTTGGACTGACTCTTCGGTGGCTTTGCAGTGGATTCGCTCGTCACCAGACCGCTGGAAAATGTTTGTAGCGAATAGAGTCGATTTCATTCAAGAAAATACGAAAAAGGAGTGGTGGAGACACGTCCCAACTCTGGACAACCCCGCTGATCTCGCCTCAAGAGGGCTCTCGCCTCGACAACTCAGCGAACGCGGCGATTGGTTTAGAGGTCCGCGTTGGCTCACCGACCCTTCCGAGGACTGGCCTCAAAGTAATGTCAAGCTACCGGAAGATTTAGATCAATCGGATTTGGAAGAGAAACCTCACGTTCCGAGTATTTTATCGGTGACTATAAATCCTTTGAGCTCTCTCCTGGATCGAACGTCCTCACTCCTCAAGCTACAAAGGATAACAGCGTACTGTTTCCGCGTATGTACCCCAAAGTCGAAAAGATACTTCGGACCACTGCGTACACCTGAATTGCAGAGGAGCCTATCGTACTGGATCAAGCATACTCAAAAGACGGAGTTTCAAGACGTAATGACTCTTCTGAATAGCGGGAAGCAGTTACCAAAAGCATTAGCCAGGCTGTCTCCTTTCATTGACGACGCTGGGATCATTCGAGTGGGTGGACGACTAAAAGCATCAGGGCTGAACAGCGACGAGAAACATCCTATCCTACTGCCCAAGAAGGCCGTGCTCTCAAAAATGTTAGTCAATTTTTACCACAAAGAATTCGGCCATATGACAATTAATTCCTTGTACTCGGTCTTGTCAAGAAAATTTTGGATAATTTCAGCCCGTCAACTAATCCGTTCGGAAATATTCAGATGTATCACTTGTTTCAGAAATCGGCCACCGGCCAACAACCCACTTATGGGAGACCTACCAGAGGTTAGGGTCAAACAAATCAGACCTTTCTCCTCAGTTGGCATTGATTTCGCGGGGCCAATGACAATTAAATCATCAAAATTAAGGAAGGCGCCCCAACAAAAGGCTTACGTCTCAGTTTTCGTCTGCATGGCAACACGTGCTGTTCACCTTGAAGCCGTGTCAGATCTATCGACCGATGCATTCCTCGCAGCCTTGAATCGTTTTGTTTACAGAAGGGGTCTGCCATCCGACATTTATTCCGACAACGGAAGGAACTTTGTCGGAGCCGACAGGGAGCTTAAAAAATTCGTGTCAGTGACACTTCCTTCGGATGCGGTAGCTTCCACCGCCTCCACTCGTGGGATCAGATGGCACTTCTCCCCTCCACAGGCTCCTCATTTTGGAGGATTATGGGAGGCAGCCGTTAAATCTATGAAGTCGTTGATGAAAAAAATCACTGGGAGCCAAATACTCACATTCGAAGAATTAACCACTTTGTTGGTCAGGATCGAAGGATGCATGAACTCTAGACCAATTACGCCGCTAAACAGCGACCCAAACGACTTCTCCGTGCTCACTCCGGCACATTTCTTAATTTTTGAACCAATCCTGTCTTTGCCGGAGGAAGACGTTCAGCAGACCAATAATATCGGTAATCTGAAGCGTTGGAAGCTCTTATTACAAATGCAACAAAGGTTTTGGCACCGTTGGCACCATGAATATCTCCACACGTTACAGAATCGACCTAAATGGATAAAAAAAACGGTGCCCCTTTCCGTCGGAGCGATGGTTATAGTGCGGGAAGATGACACACCACCTCTATCATGGAAGATCGGCCGAATTTCTGAGATTTTTACTGGCACCGACGGGCAAGTAAGAGTAGCTAATGTTAAGATAGCAACAACGGAGAATGGCCGTGTAGTAATTAAAGAGTATAAGAGACCAGCAGTCAAGCTCGTCCCCCTACCAACTCAGCAATAATTGCTGAAGCTACGGAAGCTTCAGCGTGGGGCGGGATGTTGAAAAAAGACCGCGTGATCGCAACGGTGATATCGATTAGTTTTAGAAATTTAGTTTTGTCTTCTTGTCGAATTTAGTTTCTTTTTGTATTTTAAGAGTTATTTTAAATTTAATAATATTTTTTTTTTGTGGTTCATAATACAACAACGTAATTTATAAGGAACAATCTTCAAGAAAGTTAAGAAAGATTTTTTAAGAAAGATTTTCACGTGCTAAGTCGAGCTAGGGAGGTGAGCCGATATAACCAAATAAAAAAAAAAAACGTTTACTGCTCCATGCTGTTTACGAGTAAGAGCGGCTTTTTTTATCATAAAGTTCTATAAAGTGTCGATTTTAATTAGAGCAAGAAGTCTGTTTCGCAAAACTATTCGTGCCCACGTCCGGTGGCATTTTGCCGGAGTTCGTACCGAGGTTCTGGCTAAAATTGAGATTGAGCGACCGACCGTCGACTGAAGGTGTCGCATCGTGGTTTCTCGAGGTAAGCCTCCCCTGAAGCTCGCACCTGTTTTGCATATAATTTGCAGTAAACCACAAATAACGACCATAATCCTATAAATAGGAGCTTGAGGATTGTTCCAGTGACGACCTACCGTCCATTCAATTAAAACGAGAGCGGCAGTGCTGAATTTCAGTTCCTTATTATTGATACAACTAATAAATTGAGTTTCATTATTTAAAGTCTTTTTTTAATTGTCATAAAAATTATTAAATTAAACAACAAGGATACGACATATATAATAATAGGATTTTTTCTTGGACATTTTATTTCGTCGTATCATATTTACTTTTCTATTCTCGTTTGTGAAGGCTATATTAATACTAACTTTCCTGTTTCACATTTTTTGGCAATATTATACTCGTCTTAGTGCATTCAAAATACAATTTCACAATTTCGCTCGCCCTCATGGTGGCAATTGTGGGTTATGAAATTATACTTTTTGTATCATGCCAGCGTGTCACTGCTACCCTTCAAACGTCCGTTGAAAAAAATTAATTTATCAATAACCAAACGGGAGGGGGATTTTTTCACTGATCAAGTATCAAATTGTCAATGTTTTTGTTCGGTGAGACCTGGTAACAGATGCTAGTAACTCTTCCGAGGAGCTTGATTTCGTATAATATTCATATAATCGTAAATATAATGTTCATATTATTTTAGAATTATCTTTTTGTGATAACCGTAATCTAGTAACCCATAGATGCGAGTGATAGACTAGCAAGAAGAAAGAAACAAAGTAATACAGTGAATATAATGTATTTTTCTTTTGTAAGCTTCTGCCTAGATCATCAATGTTCTTGAATTCCTTCGTCCTCGTTTGAGTCTTCTGCATCAGTCCATCCGTCATCACTCGTTTCCCCACCATCGTCAGATTCGGTGGGACGCACTATCTCTTCCAAAGAAACGGGAAGACACGGCCCAGTAAACCAAGTTATTTGGTAGTGTCCGTCTTTGAGATGCCATCCGTACTCAGTGGGGGATAGCGCTGGAGGATCTGGCTTATTTACAGACGACCACATAAGCGTCACGAGTTTGGTCCTTAGGAACTTCTGAATTAGCACCCTTTTGCAGGGTGGAAAACACGCAGCTTCTATCCCTTTGGGAACCAATAAGGGCTGAGATTGGCTTTTTTTTGGAAGGCGTCCGTAAACATTTGCAGCCTAAGTTCGTCAGGGTCGGAGAAGTTTTTTTTGGATTTGTAGAAGCTACATACAATTCTGTGAAGAATACTTATTTCGGCATCAGAAAGCTGAGGGTTGTCCCCTAAAGTCGAAAGCACGTTTTGATATTCCGGGGTGCTTCGGATCATTTCGAAGGGTTTTTTCTTCCCTAAACGGTGAAAACTTGCCGTGTAGTCACACCCAGTCAATGCGTGAAATGCTGGCAGAGCTTTACTCAAAGGTGATCCCAGATATTTATTCAGTTTCGTCACGTCTATAAAACGGAGTGAATTATTTGAGATCAATCCCGTTTCCAGCCATATGTGCACGTTTTGATCTATATTGTGCATGTTGCCGAGAATGATGATCAGAACGTCTGTGTCAGAGGTTCTTACAACGACGTTCCCATTTTCAATTTTTGTTAACAAAAAAACAATCTTGGAGTCTGCTTCAACATGGCGGTTAGAGAACGATTTTATTTCCCAACGCTGAACACATTCGTTAATCTTGGTAAATTGAAATGTCTTGTGTTTGTCGTTCACAAACAACGTGAAGTTTTCAAAATGGGAAGCGTAAGTATCTCTAGACCATTCGGATATCAGAAAATGGACGAATGACTCCTTGAAACTATCGACTTTGAGCAGTTTGTTCATGTCACTTGATCGTTTTTGCCCAGCGTTTATTATGCTGTACTCTGAATTAAACCGATCAACACCCAGGGCCCGTTTCATTCTCTCTGTGTCCTTAATAGAAGGTACTTCTATTAAACCGACGTGACTCTAGTATGTGACGCATCGACCCCCACCCTTCGTCCTTACGTCCCGGAACCCTTTCGTCGCCAGATATTCGACTCCCTTCACAACCTGAGCCATCCCGGCGTCAAAGCTTCCACTCGCCTCGTGTCCGAACGTTTCGTATGGCCTCGAATACGTCGTAATTATTGTCGTTTCTGGTCACAGTCGTGCGTTTCCTGCCAACGAGCCTAAGTATCTCGACACGTATATGCCCCTGTCACCTCCTTCCCCACACCGTCATCACACTTCGACCACATACACGTTGACATCATTGGACCCCTACCTCCCGCCGGCCTATACCGCTACTGTCTTACAGTCATCGACCGATTCACTCGTTGGCCTGAAGTCTAGCCACTCGAGACCGCCACTGCAGCCATCGTTGCCGAAGCCCTCTTAAATTGCTGGATCTCCCGCTTTGGAACTCCTCTTCGGATTACCACAGATCAAGGGCGCCAATTCGAATCCGCACTTTTCTGCGCTCTCGGATCAACGCTCGGCACGATACGCTGTAAAACAACTAGCTATCATCCTCAGGCTAATGGATTAGTCGAACGTTTCCACCGTCAACTCAAAGCCGCCCTTATGTGTCATCCCGAGATGAATTGGCTACAGGCACTTCCCATCGTCCTCCTCGGCCTCAGTAGCGTTTTTCGGGAAGACCTCAAAGCCTCGTCTGCAGAATTGACATACGGACAACCACTTCGCCTACCCGGAGATCTGCTAGATTCTCGACTGGACATTCAACTCGAACTCGACCCATCCAACTTCGTTACTCGTCTCCGTCGTCAAATGGAAACCCTCCGACCCACCTCCGCATCGAACCAATCAAACAAAAAACCGTTTGTTTTCCAAGACCTGTCAACATGTTCTCATGTCTTTCTTCGCAACGACACGCATCGTCCAGCTCTTCAGCCACCATACACTGGACCCTACCCTGTTCTGAAACGAACCCCGAAGTCTTTCACCCTACTCATCAACGGAACAAACACTAACGTCAGCATAGACCGGCTCAAACCAGCATACGTCATGCCCGAAACTCCCTCTGTCACATCATTGAATTCCGCCGGGAAGCCCAACCTCACTCCTTCGACTCGTTCAGACCGTCACGTTCACTTCGAGCATGATGGACTTCCAGTCTCCGTGGGGGGCTAGTGTGGCGGCAAAGCATCCTCGTCATTTTTTATTGATTTTTTGTGACACGTGTAAAAAATTCCAATTTTTAGTTTAGTTGATTACGGAAGAAATAAAGAAAGTTATTTTGCTTAACCTTGTCTTCAACACGATCAAAGTGGTCGAAAGACCCTTTAAGTTCATGAAGAATACGAAGATGAAGTAGAAAAAAACGCAAAATTTCGGATGAATATAACGACCTGGACTTTCGAACATTTCACACGCCACCTTAAAAGACTTGATGAAAATCATCAACTCCAGATTCGGGACGCACGCGAAAATACTGCCCGAAGACCCTCGGACGCTAGTCCAGGGACTCCTCGGTCTGTCAATATTGAGAAAGTGGGTGACGATGGAGAGTGTTGGCATTACGGCCTGGCAAATTCCCTAAAATCTGTTTGCTATAATTTCGTTCAAGATAGAACAATTTCATTGAACGTAAATATCGATGGCCTCCCACTTTTCGACAGTTCCAAGATTGAATTCTGGCCAATACTTTTCAATATTTTTGAAATGCCGGAAGTTGCACCCATGGTTATAGGAATTTATTGAGGGAAAACGAAGAGCAGCAATTTGAAGCCATTTCTATCACAATTCGAAGTAAACTCAACAAAAATCACAGTATTCCTTCGCTGCTTCATTTGTGACTCACCAGCTCGTGCTTACGTAAAAGGTTCGTCTTTCTCGAAACTTTCAACTCTTCTGATCTGTCTTGAATCCTTATTGCTTTGTCAATCCTCTGTCGGTTATCATGGTCATTTTCTTTACCAAAAGCCCATTATAAGAAATCCTTGATATGCGCTTGCTATACGCTTGTATAATTCAATCACGAAGGTATTTAAGTGAATAACCTTGTGATTTTTGTTTTCCAACAGGTACAGCATATTTTAATAGCAAATCAGGTTGCCAAAAATGTATGACGATTGGGGAATACAGCCACTGTCACACGACAGTGTTTCCCAGGACTGATTGTGACAAACGGAGTAACACGTTATTTCGGGAGAAAATGTACGGCAATAATCACCAAAACGATTCTCCACTAATGAAATTGAACATTGACATGATCGAGCAATTTCCCGTCGGAGATTCCTTGCATTCGCTTGACTTAGGAATTATGAAACGCCTATTATTGGGCTGGCGTGACGGATCCTTTCTCTACATAGATACCAAATGGCCATCAAATACAACAAAGGTGGTTTCTGAATATTTAAGTCACTGCAAGATGCCGGAGGAATTTCATCGAGCTGTCGTTTTGGAAAGGGACGGAATACAGAACATTTTTACACTATTTGGGGATAGTTGCCCTGAAAAATCACCTTACAGAGGAAGCCTACGAGCACTTTTTACTTTTATTCTGTGCAGTGAAAATATGCAGCTCGCAGAAATACTTTTACATGTTGCCTGTTGAACGGAAACTCTTTCTTCAGTATATTGAAATTTTTGGAGAAATATACGGCGAGGACTACATCACTAGCAATGTGCACAACTTAGCACATCTCGTAGATGAAGTAGAACGCTTTGGAGAGCTTCAGACATTCAGTGCTTACCAGAGGCGGCTCGTCCACTAGGGCATTTGGGCACACGCCCCACCAAAAATTGGACCCAAAAAATATGCAAAAAAACGAAGAAAAAAAGGCAAAATGACTTCAGAAAAATTATAAATTCCAGTATTCTGTAATTTTTCTTGATTCTTGAGCAACTGCTCAACTTTAGCCTCCAGGTGTGACAATTTGTTAACAACAACCATCAACAGAGAAGATGAGGAAACAGCATCATCCCTCTCGGGCTCATTCTCTTTTTTTTCTCTCTTGCTTCAGTACTAGTGGCCACACGAACATTGTCATTTGATTCATCAATTTCATGGTTTTGGTCAAAAATAATTTCAATTTGATCGAGTTGATAGGCCGTCCATATTGATGCGTCCCGTGTATTGCTGACCGATTCGCCTAGTTCTGAAGCTTGAAATAGCTGGTCATTGGTAATTGGCGAGATTGAGAGTGAGGAAGGAGTTACAAGAGGCATTGCTTCTCGTGTTGACGGTGCTTGGGTGCTTCCTTTGGGGGGGGGGGGTGAAGGACGGTAAAACCGGCTTTGCACTGTCGAGTACTCGTGGCACGTCTTCAGGAACTGGCAAGGTCACTGAGGGCGGGGAACGACGCTTGAAAGGTGTCGCAAGGAACTGAAAATGCCAAGTACATTATGTAGTCTAGTTCCAACAAGTAATATAAGAGCTTACTTCATTAAAATCGTTCCTCGAGTTCAACTGCTTGTTAGGCCGCCTTCATTTCGGGCGACGAATGTTGAAGTGATTTGATGCAGTTGCTGGCTGTTGATCAGTGCTTTCAGAGGTGTCACTTTCTTCTTCCATTCTTCGCAACTCTTGGGCTGCGTCCATGTACGAAGCAATTTCTGCTCGCTTCAGCACGCATGGGTACTGGATCCACCCTTCTTCTGGATTTCCAGGATTGTTGAAGACGTTTATTTTCGATCCATTTAGGTGGCCAAGAAAGAACCCCATTTTTTCCCCAGTGGGATGGAACTGCCGTAATCCTTAGTTCCCCCTTTTCGATCGTTTGGACTATCTTGAACGTCAGTTTTTCCTTAGCTTCATTCATCTGTGACAGAAAAATCAACAATTAAAAAAAAAGTGTTATAATAATTTTTCGCAAAACTACCTATTGTATGACGAGAGGTACTCTTTTCGGGGAAAAAAATCAAACTCGCATTTATAAGTTCCTTATTTTAAAAAATATTCATACATTTTAAGAAAAGGGGCTCCCAGGCTTCATCTAAATGGATTTGAGATGTCTGCACCTGGCGTCTGAACGTTAATGGGATTTTTTATGTGTTTCCTCGACCCCATCCAATCATACCACGCCTACTCGGCATTACCTAAATTATCGCCGTAATTCTGCACCAATCCTGGATTGCAAAGCCTCATGTAAAAAGTATAGATCATACCTGCATGCAGAATTCCCTGGAGATTTAAATTGGGATTGGTGCAGAAATACAGCGACAGTGAGGCAAGTTTTTGTGAAATTTGCCAAACCTGGATGGCATTTCAAGATTCGCTATCATGCAATCAAGTTACGGCTAAACTGCCTAAAATATGTACAAATCTCCACAATCTGACTGGTTACTGGAAAAGTGCGACTACTTTCAGGGACAACTGGACCAATTCTCACTGAAAAATGTCTGCTCTTTTCGGTAGTGCCCTGAGATTTAATGTACGTGTAACTGTTCTCGACTTATAAGCGCTGAATCCAATAAAATTAACGTCATGGCTAAAAATACTAAAATGTCGATTATCCCGAAAACGGTTGGAAATCGGACCTATGTTTATATGGACATTTTTGGTTCATTTTGGACCTAGAAAAACCCCCTGCATTATTGCCGTCGACTTACCAAACACCCTGTATACATAAAACCTCTATTGGTAACCTCTAAGGCCTTTTCCTAATTTTAGCCATGGCCTTTTCCATATATTGTAAGCAAATTACCGCTATTTCCACAGTCTATCCGTTAAACAGCGCTTATGCCAAGTTTAAACTGCGAATTTCTCCATTTTAGCCGCGAATGAGTGCTTTTTGTCAACTTTAACAGCAAATTAGCGCTTTTCGCCGCCAATTAGCAACTGATTACCGGGGTAATCCCCCCCCCCCCCACCATAAAGACATAAATATGCGCTTTTCCCCAACTTTAACAGCAAAGTAGATTTGGTATCCTGTGAATCAGCGATGTTTCTTCAACTTTCCTCGAGTTGGCGTTTTCCACAATTTTAGCTGCAAATTAGCGCGATTTTTTCTAGCGGTTTACTCAGTATGAGCTGAAAATTACTCAATATTAGCCGTAAAATTCTCGAAATGTTTACCACAAATTAGCATTTTTTTGTTCACCGCAACCATACACTGCGGAATAGCGATTTCGTCTCAGTTTTAGCCGCGAATTTGCGAGTTTTTCACTCATAGCCATAAATTAGCGCTTTTTCTCAATTTTAGCCTCGAAGTCTCCCGAGGAAGCCGCGAATTAACGTATTTCCAATTTTTGACGCAAATTTAAATTTGGCTTTTTCGTAATTTTAGCAGTGCAGTAGCTATTTCTAGCCCGTGTATTAGCGATTTTTGTTCATTTTAGCCACGAATTGGCGTTTCCCGATATTTTTACTGCAAAACGGCAATTCTTCCATTTTTGACAGTGAATTAGCACTTTTTGTTTCAATTTAGGCTGAAAATTAACTTTTCTCTTTATTCTAGCCAGAATAATTACTGATTTTCTCTAGATTAGCCGCAAATTCAGTTGCTCTTTAGCCTTCAACGAGTGAATGTCTTTAGAGTGCCTACGTTTATTTTGTTGTGTTTGAAGGAGGAAGGATTTATTGAACTATGGACTTGTGCTCTAAATGCCACACCTGCCTGGGTGAAGGAGTTTTCTTTTCGTGTACGGGATGTTCCGGTAAGTTTCATCCTTTGTGTGTTAATAAGAACGAAGCGTATTATAAAAAAATGTCGGCTGATTATAAAGCGAAGTGGAAGTGTCCAGAATGTAAAAATCAGCCACTCGCTGAGGTTGCGAACTCTGCGGTTCCACTTACTCATGAAGAGATGAGGGAGCTCTTCAATATGGTAAAATGCATAAAAAGCGAAATTGATTCGGTTGGGGGCTTAAAAACTCTGTTAGATGATGTCAAAGAGTTAAAAAAAAGTGTCATCTTTATGAGTGATAAGTTTGACTCGTTTGAGAGCGATGTTAAAAAAGTGAAGGAGTGTTTGCGGGACTTTGAACTGAAGACTGTTTCGAATGAAAAAAAAGTGTCGGAACTCCAAAAAAGAGTCGATTTCCTCGAGCAACAGGCTTTAAAGAAAAATTTAGAAATAAAAGGGATACCGGTAACAGCGAATGAGTCATGCGATTCAATAAGGAACTTCCATGGGTCGAAAAATTGGATAAAAATTTATTGCTGACTGACAATTGGTACCTGAAAATGAGTTCTTTTGAGTTAAATTATTTTTAAAAATAGCCACTAATTAACAAATTAGCAATAAAAAATTGTTATTTTTTATGCCCTCGAAAACGCCTTCTGATTGGTTGAAGACCGGTGACGCAATTGGCCGCAGTCACACGGGCGACCCGTCTCCCACATCCCCTACTTGTACACGCTTTTCGACGCTGTATGCATTATTATTCGGATACTTATGTTTAACGTGAAACACAAAATAATGTTAATGTTTCACAAGCAAATGCTGCGAGCTCCTATTTATGAAATTGCTTTGTGAGGCAAGTACGCAACCTAGCAATAACCTACCTCTCACGCTTCTTGATTGGGTTGATTTCCATAGCGGTTTTTTCTGCTTGAGTTGTTCCGGAGTTACGATTTGTCCTGATTTCCCAGTTGTACTTTCTTGTGACTATTTTCTTTGGGTCTCAATTCCTGTCTCATTTCAATCGTTCTTTTCAGAACGCCGATCTTTCGCTCAATTTCCTCGACACCTTCATACCTAAGGCGAGTCCTGGAAGAGCTGTTTTCCTCGACTTTCCTTCAATCCTTCTGCGAGATGTTGAGAATTTTTTTCTTGATATCCGATAGTAATTTCCCACTCGTTTCACGCAGTACTACTTGGTATGGATCAAAGGTAAAAGTAAATAAGACTGAATCACCAGAAGAATTCCAATCTACATTCAATGATTAGAACAATGTTAAACTTGCCTATCCAATTTTACGCCTTTGCATTCCACACCAAAATCTATGTTGTCCTTAATGAATGAACTTACTGCAAAAGCAGAAAGACACGGAAGATTCTGTGTGGAGGCCTTCTCGAATCCCTCACGCGGCTGCATTTTCTGGTAATATATTACCCACAATCCCCGACGGCACAAAACAAAATAGGTACCCTAAAAACACTACACAAAACGCTACCTATACACTATAAATAATTGTTAATAAACAAATAGAACGAATGGGTAAACTGAAAACTGCTCAAATGTGCCACGGTAAATCTCACGCTTTGTTATCAACGTTTTCAACTTTGTGATAGTGTTCGCTTCACATAAAACTAAGGAACCTTTAAAGACGAGTAGACGCATACGGCGCCATGTTCGTTCTTATCAGTTTAATAAGATAGGTTGGGGGTGGTTTGTTGACATTCACAAAACATGAACAAAAGGTGGATTTTAGAAGGCTGATAATTGATAAGAACGAACATGGCGTCTGTGATTTTACCTGTCTGATTATAGGTTCTCTAATAAAACTAGTAAAACTAGAGAACCTATAATCAGACAGGTAAAATCACAGACGCCATGTTCGCTGTTATCAATTATCAGTCAGTAAAATCCACCTTTTGGTGATGTTTTACGGATGTCAACAAACCACCCCCAACCATTCTTATTAAACTGATAAGAACGAACATGGCGCCGTATGCGTCTACTCGTCTTTAAAGGTTCCTTAGTAAAACCTCAGATTAACTTCGATATTAGGTACCTGATTGAAATCTATGACCACAGGCTATCTCAGCTGAATTTTAAATATAAAATACCCCCAAAAATTGAAGGATCATTTCCTTTATGCATCAGTAATACGGAGGATTACATTTCATAGAGCGTCCTGTGACGTCATGATGAATACAAGTTGGCCCCTGGTCAGGGGGGTGGTTGGGGGGGCCATTTAAAAATCCAAAGTTTTAAAAAATCCTTAAAATTCAATGTTTCAGTTTTTGGGAATAAAACTTACTGCAATATATTTAGAATTCAATATTTAAAATAAAAAAAAATCTTCCGAAAAATGTGCAAGTTCCTTATTGTCGGAGACGTACTTAAAGCGTTGAAAGTGGAAGCCACGGTCTGTGATGCTTTCCGAACAGGAGTTGCTGACGCTAATTTAAAACGCGAGAGACGTATTCTTGTCAAGTTTGCAACTGAGAAGGACAAGATAAAAGTTGTTGGTGAAGCGAAAAAGTTAAAAGCAAACGACCTAATTCCTTCTTGGCCGGACACTCCGATTTACATCAATGACCATTTGACCCCGACCGTGGTGAATCTGCTGTATAAAACAAAGTATTCGCGCGCGAAAATGGTTTTAAGTTTGTCTGGTGCCGGAACTTTAAAGTTTTTCTGCGTAAAGACACTGACTCTAAAAGGCTTCTTATTTCTAGGGAGGAGGATCTTGCTGTTCTTAAATAGTCTGTTGTTCCCTTATTTTGTTAATTTGCTTTATCTAGTGTAATTAGTCGATTAATTTTTGTCCCCTTTTGTTATGGATGAATTTAGTGAGTTTTTAGATGATACATGCAGTATTAGTTCTATTAATTGCGGGGATCTTCATGTTGCAGAACACCACCTGTCGAGTTTTGATGGTCTTAAACAGTGTGCTATTAATATTCGAAGTTTAAAGAAAAATTTTGATTCTTTTTTGTTATTTTTATCAGCTTAAGGTCGATTTTGATATAATAGTACTAGGTGAAACATGGAATTTGGATCAACTTAATTTTACTATTCCGGGATTTGTTGAATATAAAAGTAATGATTGTCTGAATAAATCTGAGGGAGTCTCTGTTTATTTTAATGAACGTCGGATTGGGTGTATTGAGTTGAGGGACGTTCAACTTGGTTGTAACTCTATTTTGGGGAGTTCAATTTTAAGGGTTTCAGGTATGCTATAACTGCCATTTACAGGTCCCCCAGTAGATGTGTTCTTGACTTTTTAGCTAATTTAGACGATCATTTCTTGCGTTCTGGTGTTGGTTGTAGGGTTCACTTTCTAGTTGGTGATGTAAATATTGATTTGTTAAATCCTTCATCTAATTCTAATGAATACTGTAACATTTTAGCAAAGGCTGGTTTTGTTTCTGTAATAAATCTACCTACTAGAGTGGCCGATAGAACCAAGTCATGCATCGACCACATTTTTGTGAAAGGGGTTAATCCTGGTAATAGTGTGGGAATTGTCTATGATGCGGATATTACGGACCATTTCATGTGCCTAGGGAGCCTTGCGATAGATAGTTCCCCGAGTGTTGGCTCGCAAAGTAAATATAATGTAAGGGGTAGAAATAGAAAGTTTGTGTATAGAGATGTAGTCAACTATGATAAACTGGAATCCGTACTGAAAGAGGAAAATTGGGAATCCGTTTATAAGAACACGTATGACGTGAACAAAGCACTAGATCAGTTTGTAAATAAGTTGGAAAATATGGTTAGTTCTTGTTCAATTAATCAAGTGTTCAAGGTTAAAAATAAACACACGAAATTAACTGATTGGATAACTAAAGGATTGGTCAATTCAATCCGTTCTAGGGATCGGATGAGGAGAAAACTTCGTTCTGAACCATATAATTTAGCGCTGAAAACCCGTTTCGTTAGGTATAGAAACCTTTTAAACTTGTTACTCAAAAAAGCCAAAGTGATGCACTTCAGAAGTAAAATTTTAGAGGGGAAAGGGAACCCTAAAAATGTTTGGAATGTTTTTAATGAATTAGTACCCGGGGGTAACTTAAATAATAGCGAGGTAGATGAAATTCTAACTGATTCGGGCCTAATTGTTAATGACGCTGAAAAGATTGCTGACTGCTTCAACTGCTATTTTTCGGAAGTGGGGAGACAGTGTAAGGAAGGTATTGACGTTCCTGACGTTGAAAGAATCAATATGGTTAATGAAAGGTGCGATCCTAGGATCGTCAGGGAATCTATTTTCCTTTCGCCAGTTACTCCTCAAGAAGTCCTTAGCTACTTGATTAAAATAAAAAAGACTAGCAGCTGTGTAATTGGTAAACTAAAGAACGTCGTTCTCAGACAAATTGCATCTTTTATTTGTGCTCCCATCGCCCATTTGTTCAACTTAGGCTTTTCGACTGGGACTTTTCCTGATATTTTCAAGAAAACTGTCATTATACCTGTCCATAAGGGTGGAGATACTAAACTCCTAAGCAATTATAGACCTATAGCACTGACATCTGCTTTAGCTAAAGTATTTGAAAAATGTATTAAAACTCGACTTTGTGATTTCCTGGATAAACATGAAATTTTGTCACCAAACCAATATGGGTTTAGAAAAAGACGTAGTACTGAGCATGCTCTGTTTAATTTACACAATTCAATTCTAGATAAATTGGATACTGGGATGCATGTACTGGGTGTTTTTCTTGACGTTAAAAAAGCGTTTGACACTATTGACCATGAGTTGTTAGTGAGTAAATTACTTAATTGTGGTATTCGTGGGGTGACTCTTGACATTCTATGGTCGTTTTTGAAAGACAGACCATGTGTCACTAGGATAGGGGATAAGTATAGTAGGGAAGTAATATTAAAGTGTGGCGTGCCGCAGGGCTCAGTCTTGGGTCCTTTGTTGTTCCTGATCTTTGTGAACGATTTGCTGAACCTAAAACTCTCGGGTGAGATTCAGGCATTTGCAGATGATACCTGTCTCATTTTTAGTCATTCGAATTGGGATCATTTGGTTAATCTTGCTAGTAGTGAATTACAAGTCGTAAAGACGTGGTATGATAACAATCTGCTTAGCTTGAATTTAGCAAAGACGGCGGCAATTCGTTTTTCTTTAAAAAAAGTGCGTAATCCAATCGCTACTTCTTTTAAAATACATAAGTATGGGTGTACTGCGGGTCAGAATTTACAGTGTGACTGTCAAGACGTAAGATACACTTTTGAACATAAATATTTGGGAATCCTATTCGATTGTAATTTGAAATTTAAAAACCATGTTTCTAAATTAGTTTCTCGTATGCGTAAGTTATTTTATAGATTTAGAATTCTTCGTTCCGTTTTACCCTTAGACCTTTTGAAATCTGTTTATTTTGCTTTGGTTGAATCAATTTTATGTTACGGTGTGGTGATTTGGGGGTCCACTGTAAAATCCCATCTAAAATCTGTCCGGTCTGCTCAAAATACCCTTATTAAGATCATTTTGTGTAAGCCTAGGCGGTTCACGACTTCTTTAATTTTCAATGAATTTGGGGTTTTAAATTTGAAACAGCTTTTTCTTTTGAATTCGGTGTCGAGTCTTCTCTATCTTAACTTAGACAAATGTAAATCTAACAGTCGTTTTGGCACCAGGGCGGTGTCTCAATGTGATTTGAATTTGCCGACTATCCATACGGAAACACGTAGGCGTTCAGCATTGTTTTCTGGAATCAAGTTTTGTTATGATAATAAAATTAATTTGAGGAACTTTAAATCTAGGAAAGCTTTGAGAACCTTTCTTCGGGGTGTTCTACAAAATTTTCAGTGATGTGTTGGTGCAAAGATGTCTGGCTATTTGTTATTCTCTCCTTTTTGTATTAACTTCGTGATTTTTATTGGTTATATTTAGGCTAATAGTATGTAGTCTAAAATTTGATTTTTATTTCAGTAGTGTACATGCTCGTTCTAGGCTATAAAGAGTGCTAGGCCCCTTGGCACAAGCTTTTAGCTTTTAAAGGGGCTGGCCAATTATTTGTCTCTTATTGAAGTATTTGTAATTACTAGTGTATCTGGCAAAAATAAATAAATAAATAAATTAAAAAAATAAAAATTGGCACCGCATTAGTAGCTTTTTTCAATTTTAATTATACGTAGATAGGGCTTCATCTCAGTTCTAGCCGCGAATCAGTGTTTTTTCTTTTACTTATAACCATGAATTTGCCGTTCACCTCAATTTTAGCCACAAAGTTGTTGTCAGAAGGCGGAATTAGAAATTCCAACACACTTTATCCACGATTATTTTCCTCAATTTTAGCCGTAAATTCGCGGCGTTTTTTTCAACTTTAGCTGCTTTGAAGCGTTTCTATAATCTGTAAATTCGCGAATTACCTTAGATTTCAGCCACAAATTCGTGATTTCCTCAAAAATTTTAGCCGGGAATAACACTTTTTCCCAATTTGAGCTGATAACGAGAGTTTTTATTTATTTATGACAGGCTAATTATAGTGAATTTTTCAATATTAGCTGTTTTTTTTTTTACACTTCAGTCCCACTTGGCATTTTTCCTTCAATTTTTGCTGTGGATTAGCATTTATTGTTTAGTTTTAGCCTCAAAGAGAAGCTACGCATTTGCGTTTTGTCAATTTTTCATGGTTTAGTGACTTTGTGGGTCGCGCTCTCTTCGGTAAGTACAAAATAACGGCCAACGAAAAATTTAGAGATCTTTTTTATAACGACAATGAAAAATTGGGAAAATGCGAACTCGCGATCAAACTGACTTATGTTGTTTTTTTAACATGATATTTGTTATTTTTTCAAAATGAAAATGGAGGTTTGTTAGCTGTTGGCACGCTACAACTTTAACCAATTTTGGCCACGGGTTAGCGCTTTTAATCAATTTTAGCAGTGCACTAGGGATTCTTTCGTTTTTTTTTGGCGATTTTCCTCCATTTTAGCAACGATTTGGCGTTTTCCTCATTTTCAGCTGCAGTTTAGCCATTTTTTAGCAGCCAATTAGCACTTTTTTCTCAGTTTGAGTTGAAAATTAGTGTTTTTCTTAAAGTTGGCCCCGCTAATTAATATTTTTGTCTATTCTAGCCGCGTAGTTTTTTCAAGTTTTAGCCCGCGTGAGCAATTTTTGTCTACGGATTAGCGCTGTTTCTCAGTTTTAGCCTCAATTCTTTCAGAAGCTATACAGATTTTCGTTTTCTCGATTTCAGCCGCGAATTATTGATTTTTCTAAATTTTAGCTGTGAAATTGCGTTTTCTGATAATTTTGCAGCGAATTAGCACATTATCTATTCTCTTTTTTTTTATTAATAGGCGATTTTTCGCCATTTGAGTTGTGAATTTGCCATTTTGGTCCAGTTTTAACTCGAATTAGCGTTGTTTTTCGCAAGAATTGCCACGAGTTTTGTTTACTTGTACAGCTTTGTGAACTTGTAGGCTAGGGCTTTGTATGACATATTTTTGTGCAAAGTTTCCATCCGCTAGCATCATTTCTGCGGCAGTTGTGCTAACGAGGAATTCGGAACTTCCACCTCCCACCATGACTACCCTTCCCTCTCTACTTTTTCGAAAAATGAAAACGTCCATCGTAAGCTGTTATATTACACCGGGTTTTTGTGTCAAATATGGTGTCACTAAGTTAGGTTATACTGGTGAATGGTGGCGAAGAAGTGGAAACTAAAGAACGTTGAAATTAAAAGTATTTGTATTTGTATTTTCGTTGAGTGTGAAATACAAAATACTTTTTAAAATGTATTTCAAATACAAAGCCCAAAATACTTTCAAAAATGTATTTTAAATACAGAAATACAAATACTTTTCCTAAAGTATTTAAATAAAATTACAAAATACGTATTTTGTATTTAAAATACAAAGTATTTTAAATACTCAAGTATCTTGCCCACCCCTGACTACATCCACCTCTCTACAGGCACGGATCCTGAGTCAGCTCAAGGAGGGGGGCCATGACCCCATCCTCATGTCACGCCGCTAAAACAACCGAGTTTTGGACACGGCGAACCCAAAATTTCTGCGCGCGTTCGACCTCGCTCCTACGCTTTTATCTTTGACCTTTTGACACGTTTTGTAGGGGTGATTGAGCATAATGTCCAAGAGACTCATATAAACCACGTTCCGGTCATTTTTTGCGTCGCAGCAAGGCACATAATGGCATGAATCGCATCAGTTAAGCCATAAATACAAGGCGCAAAATGCGGTATAGATATTTTAATGATGTGAAGGTTCAGTCTATTTGGCCATTTTTGAATCACGAATGGTAAGTTTCGCTATTTCCCGGACACGAATGCCCGGACGAAGGTCCGTTTTGCAATTTTTATGGAGTGGTTAGTCAGTCAAACAATTTTCAGCACAATTTCAAGCCTAAATCGTAAGTTTAATCATTTATAGACCACATCGAGTCGCAGTTTGGCAATTTTCACTGTGCCAACTGCCAGTATGGTCATTTTAGTGGGCGTGACAGTGTGATATTTTCCGGGCGCACGAATCCATATTTTTACTTTTTAGACTGAACTAGGAACTCGGGCCTTATCAAGGCCGGAATCGGTCATTTAACCATTTTTTTTGGACGCAAACAGTCAGTTTTGCCATTTTGTACAATTTTTAGGTTATTGCAAAGGGCTAGTTTGCCATTTCGAAGGTGCAAATTGGCAGGTAATTTATATGTATAAGGAGTGAATATTACAGCCAGGATGAAATTTTCAAGGCAAGAATCGTCAGTTTTGCCCTTCTAAGATCCGAATGGTCATTTTTGACGTTTTCATAGCTGAAATTGCCAGTTTGGCCATTTCTACAGCCGGCATTGCATGTTTATAGCAATTTTATACGCACGAGTGGTCAGTTATGGTCATTTTCAGGGCAAGAATCACCCCTGTTCAGGCATTTTTAGGGCGCTAATTCGAGGTTCGTAAATTCAGTATCACCAAGCAGTTCAGCCATTTTCAAGACGGGAATCGTCATCTTTGCCATTTTTTAAGAGCGTAATTATCTATAGACATCTGGGGATCGCGGCCGGGGAGGAACTTGGGGTGACCCCAGTCCATAAAGTTGGCCGAAGGGACGGCCAGCTGACCTCCTGGGTGGTGGAAACCACACCAGCGAGGCGGCTGGAGCTCCTGGGGAAGCCACCCATGAGGGCGGGGTGGTTCACCATCGTCCCAAAAGATCAGGTGGGGGTCACTCGGTGCTTCCGGTGCCAACGATTCGGGCACCCGGCCAAGACCGGTCGCCGGGAAACTAATTGCAGGGCCACGCCGGTGTGCGGATGGTGCGCCAAAGAAGGCCATGAGTTCCGGGACTGCCCGAGGAGGTCCGAGCCGGCCCGATGCATAAACTGCGAAAGAGCGGGTCGCCGGGCTACCCATGACGCAGGCTCTCCGGGGTGCCCCGCACTCCTGGCAGCTATCAAGGCGGTGATGGGGCACACCGATTACGGTGCCTCAGGTCCGTTAGGGGGCCCCCCCTTGCCACCATCGGTTAGAGCGGGAGGTGACGCTGGTGCGGTGGGGGCCGAGGAGGCCACCCAGGAGGGCGCTGTGCCCGTGGTCACCACTGCAGGGGACGGAGGGGGTGGTCGACCTGGCACAGGACCAATGGAGGTGGAGGAGACGGAGAGGGCGCCCCTGCCGACCGATGACCCTTAGGGTCGGTCAGCAAAATGTGGGGCACAGTCGCCTCGCGCACGATGAGCTCAGGGTGGTGGCGGGGGAGAGAGGCCTGGCCATTCTCCTCCTTCAGGAGCCTTGCTGGGCGCGGGGGCGGCTGTCGTCTTTCGGAGCGGGCACCCGAACCGTTTCGGGGGGGTTTCGAGAGGGGCTCGGGCCGTTAGCCTCGGTGGTCGTCCTAGATGGACGACTTACCGTGTGCGCGGTCGTCTCCCGGCCGACCCGCTGGGTGGCAGCGGTGATTGTTACGGTGGGGGGTCAGCAGCTTGGACTAATATCCTGCTACTGGCCCCCCTCCCTGGTGGATGGGGCGGAGTTTTTCGCTGCCCTGGAGAACGCCCTGGAATGCCTGAGGGGCATCCCAGTGGTCATAGGGGGGGATTTTAATGCGTGGGACCTCGCGTGGGGCTCGAGGAGGGGAAGCCGGAGGGGCGCGCAGGTGCGCGATCTCATGTCTGGGTGGGGACTTGTGCTCGCGAACCGGTCCGAGTGCGGACCCACCTTCCGCGGGCCGTCGGGGGAGTCGTACATTGACTTAACCCTTCTGGGTGGTCAACCACTCCCTCGGTTGTGTTCGTGGGAGTTGGGCATGGACACCTCGGCCGACCACTGCCTCGTGTCATTTGGCATCGTCACAGGTGTCAGTGGCCGTGGCGTGGGAGGTTCGGGATCGGGCCGGTTTGACTTCAGGCGTGCCCGATGGGACGCGTACAGGTGCCAGGCGGATCGCCTCCTCTTCGAGGCCGACCTTGCGGGCCCTCCTCCGGGGGCGTCGGGATTGGAGCTCGTGGACGAGGCCGTGGAGGCGATGGAGGCCATCGTCATGGGCTCCGCTGACGATACAGTCCCGCGTGTTCACCAATCACGTGGCGGGATAGTTCCGTGGTGGAATGCCGAGGTTGCGGGTCTTTCATCGCGGGCTCGTAGGCTGCGCCGGGCCTATCAAAGGACTCGAGGCCCGGGTCGCGAGGCTGCAGGCGGGCGTTATGCGCTCGCGAGGGGGGACCTGAAAAAGGCTCTTCGGCGGTCCAGGCGGGCCGCGTGGAGGACGTTCGTTGAGGATGGTCTCTCGGCGAACCCTTGGGGCATTCCCTACAGAGTCGCCGTGGGGAAGATCAGGTCTCCGAGCGTCCTCCCGTTTCTGGAAGCGTCGCGTGGTGGGGGGACTGTGGAGGATACGCTGAGGAACTTCATCCGACGTATCTTCCCGCGGGACGAACCCGGGGAGGACTCTGCTGCGGATCGCGAATCAAGAGCGGAAGCGGCGGTGGTCCCACAAACGGCAGGCAGTGAGCTCTTCACGGAGGAGGAGCTTCGGGACGCCCTTGGTGGGTTGGCGTCGGGCAGGGCTCCGGGGTTCACCGGGGTGTGCCCTGAGATGCTTAAGCATCTCCCGGACTCGGCGGTGGAGTCCTTTTTGGGGCTCTACAATCGATGTCTTGTGGCGGGGTACTTCCCGGTGAGATGGCGGGTCGCTGTGGTGATACTTCTTCTGAAGTCGCCCGACCGCGACCCGGCGTCTCCCGGTAGCTATAGGCCGATTAGCCTCCTGCCCTGCGAGAGCAAGGTCCTGGAGCGGCTCCTCCTTGGCCGGTTGGAGCCCTTCATCAAGGAGGCGCTCCATCCGCGCCAGTTTGGGGGGGTAAGAGGGGGCTCGACGGACGCGGCACTGGACGCGGTGCAGACCCTCGTCGATGCCCCCTACGGGAAGTACAAGGTGGCGGTCCTGCTGGATGTGCAGGGGGCCTTCGACTCAGTGTCGTGGCCCGGGGTCTTGATGGCGCTGCGAGATGCTGGTGTCCCAAACGACATCTTTAGGGTGATCGCCTCGTACTTCGAGTCGAGGGAGGTGCGGCTCCGCTACGGTAGTGAGGAGGTGCGGGAACCTCTCACCAGAGGTTGCCCGCAGGGGTCGGTTCTCTCGGCTGCTTTGTGGAACCTTCTCTTTGCCGCCCTTTTGTGGCTTTTGCAGGGGGAGGGTTTCGAGGGAGTGGCGTACGTGGACGACCTTGCGGTTGTTGTCGCGGCGCGCTCCCGGGACGAGGCCGGTCGGGAGATCGATCGGCTGTTGCGGGGCGTGGACGAATGGTGCGGGGCGGTCAAACTGGCTCTCGCGGTGCCGAAGACCCAAATGGTCCTAATGCGGGGTCGTCTCTCGCAGGGTAGCCCCCTGGTGGTGCGCTATCGGGGATCACGCCTTGTGGGGGAACGGCAGGGCCGCTACCTAGGGGTCGAGATTAACCCGGGGAGGACAGCGACCCCGCAGCTAGAGGCGGTTGCGGGGAAGCTGGAGAGGACCTTTGCCCTCTTTAGGTCGGTGGGGGGCAACGTATGGGGCACGAACTTCCACTGCCGAGCTCGTTACTTCAGGGCGGTATTCATACCTACCCTGATGTACGGTGCAACGTGGTGGTGGCACCGGCCCACGAAAGCTCAGAGGGCGAAGGTCCTCAGCTTGCAGCGGCAGGCCTTGGTAAGGGTGACCATGGCGTACCGGACTGTCAGTTCCGACGCGCTTCAGGTGCTGGCGGGGATACCTCCTGCGGACCTCCTGCTCGACGCATGGGTTCACGGGCGCCGCCTGGTTCAGGGAAACTTGGACCGGGTACGGTGCCGTGAAGATTGGGCAGAGCGCCTCGGTCTCTTGGCCGAGGAGTGGGGGGCCGCATGGGGCCTCCGCCTCCTTGACGACCTAGTCGTTGAGGCTTGGCAGGCGCGTTGGACTTACAGTTCAACGGGTAGGCGTACATTCGGGTTCGTGCCCGACGTTCGGACGAGACTGGCAGCGGCCAAGTGGTTCACCCTTGAGCACGCTGCCATGCAAATCCTGACTGGACACGGCTCGTTTAACGCCAAGTTGTGGTTCTTCCGGCGGCGGGACTCTCCAACATGCCCTTGTGGTGTCGAGGAGGAGACCGCCGACCATGTGCTTCGTCGCTGCAGCCTCCACGGGGATCTGCGGCGGGCGACATGGGGGAGTGGAGGCCCGCCGGGAGACGCGGCTCTTGTCCGAGACCGGCGGGCGTATGGCCGCCTCCTGGCCTTCTCCCGCTCCTGGCTGGAGCGAAGAGGGCTGGGACCGGCCATGCTTGAGTAGGGTTCCCTACTCGGGCAACCCGGGCAGGGTTCTCTTCCCTGTCCGGTTTCGGTCCATGGCGGAAGCCAGCATCCTCAGCTCAAAAGACCCACCTCCGCGTGGTCTCTCTCGGGCACGGCTGGCTGGCCAGCAGCCGTGGCTAACGGGTTGAGCTGAGCGATGGGACCGACTCTGTTGCGGTATCCGGGCCAAAGATGGGGTACAGGCCAGGTAAAGGCCTGCAAAAAGGTCTAGGTACTGGCCACATCTTAAGGAGTTCCGCAGAGAGAGAGAGAGAGCGTAATTATAGTCTCGTCAAGCCTAAGGCACGAATGGTCGTTTTTGCACTTTTCAGGGCCGGAATCATCTTTCTAGGCATTTTCAGGGCGCGAATAGTCAGCTTAGTCCTTTTAAGGGCACATACAGTCATTTTTGCCATTTTTAGGTGCGAATATGACCAGTTGAGCTTTTTTCAACAGTAGGTAAGGCGCAAATTGTCTTCAGTTTTACCAATATTTGTAAGAAAATAGTCAGATTTGCCATTTTGCTTATACACGAATAGTTCGCCATGCTATACCTATTGGGCTAAATGGTCAGTTTGCCGCATTTTCAGTTTTTTACCAGTCACTTTGTTTATTTTAGAAGCGCGAATCATCAGTTTTGCCATTTTGAGATGCGAATTGCCAATTTGGCTATTTCTAGGTCATAGACATTTTAGCCATCATCGATCACTTTAAGCATTTCCAAGGCGTGAATCGTCATTTCGTCAGTAAAGCCAATTTTAAGGTGCGAGCGGTTAGTTTAACCATTTATAAGGAACGAGTCTGACTGGTGGACAGTTTCACTAGTACTGTACAAATGAACATGTTTTGCCATTTTAAGGGCACGAACGGCCATTGTTCGAGCTTGAATTGACAATTTGGCTACTTTTCAGAGCACTAATTGTGCTGTTTAGACATTTTAAGGTAGCGAATCGTCAGTTTTATTATTGAAAGGAGCGCAAATCATCAATTTGGCTGTTTCTAGCCATTTGTAGTATAGAGCGAAGCTCTAGTAAACCTAAAACCTATACGTATGGTCATTTTGTTGGGCGCAGATCAGTCAGTTTAGCCAATTTGAAGGGGCGACTCATCCCTGACACTTTGCAAAGGGCGCGAATGAACAGTTTGTCAATTTTTTTTAGGCGGAAACACTTTGTAGATTGTCACGTCGGACCGCGTCGTAGTTGGTTGATGAGGCTCATAAAGCCGCGGCCGTAGTCCAAACACAATTGAAACAATTTAAAGTTTCAGGTCCAAAATTCAGTAAAATTGCAAGATTCGGGGTCAAATTTTCTAAATTTCAGCCGTGAATTTCATAGTATTTGCCCCCCAGAAACCACGAATTAAGGTCTCTGCACACATTTCCGTGTTCTCACCGCGCCGAGTCCGCACCGACACACGGCCGCGTGTCGGTGCGGACTCGGCGCGGTAAGGAGAGCCCACACATGTCCGATTCACAACCGATCCGTCTCCGTGCTTTGAGGGATAAAATATAAAACTGGAGTGGATGCTTCGGTTTACTCTTTTGCAAAGATAACTCTACTTTTAAATAAACTTTTGTTCATTAAAGTACGGGATCCCTTCAGGTGCGATTGTGTTACCTGTAAGAGGTACTCCTATTTTAAGCGTGCCACACACGATCAAACATGCTTGCCAAGCATGGTTTGCCAACCTCGCTTGACAAGCAAGTTTGATCGTGCGTGGGGTCATGTTTGAAGGTTTGACATCACGTTTGGTGGTTTTCAGTCACTGCCAAAAAATCTGCTCGCAAACATGAGGTTTGACAAACAGATTTGATCGTGTGCGTGAGTTTCAAACCATCAAACCTTCAAACCACCAAGAAAAAAGGGTATTGGGACACTGCTGAAGCTTGGGCGCGCGTTTGAAGTTGAAGCTTGACGGCAAGTTTGACGCCGCACCCACACGGTCAAAATTGCCCAAAATTGCAAAATTGCCGTCAAGCTTCAACTTCAAACGCGCGCCCAAGCTTCAGCAGTGTCCCAATACCATTTTTTCTCGATGTTTTGAAGGTTTGATGGATTGAAACACACACACACACACACAATCAAATCTGTTTATCAAACCTCATGTTTTCGAGAAAATTTTCTGGCAGTGACTGAAAACCGTCAAACGTGATGTCAAACCTTCAAACATGACCCCACACACGATCAAACCTGCTTGTCAAGCGAGGTTGGCGAACCATGCTTGGCAAGCATGTTTGATCGTGTGTGGCCCGCTTTACTGTTTACCGGTAGATTTTAATAATTAATTAAATTAATTCAAAGTACCCGTGGGGCGCATGGCTGGAAATAGGACAACAATTCGCCGGTTTCATGTCACGAATACGGAAAAATCGCCTGTGACTAATACATAAGTAATCTATTAATTTAATTATTTATTCCTACGCTTTAAAATTGTACTTTTTCAAAATACATCACTGAAAAACTCTGTAACACATTTGGAACTCAATTAGTGCATTTCATTCTGAAAATGCACTATTGGTCTCGTCGTGA
Source organism: Corythucha ciliata (assembly GCA_038030265.1). Classification (NCBI taxonomy): domain Eukaryota; kingdom Metazoa; phylum Arthropoda; class Insecta; order Hemiptera; family Tingidae; genus Corythucha; species Corythucha ciliata. The sequence goes on from CM075939.1 coordinate 5,523,831, forward strand.
TGGTGGCAAACATGGGTCATGTCATGTTGTTTTCACGTTTCAGAACCTCTAGAACACGAATTCAGTGGTCTCCAGGATTTATATATATATATAATATTATGGCCGTTTTCTTGTTAGCACGATAACGGGGAAATAGGCGCTAAATGGTCAAAAAATCACTATAAATCACCAGTTGATTCTAGAAGCATTATATTTGGTACGTATACTCCATGTTAGAGTAGCCTTTGATTCCCATTTTAATTTTTCGAAAAAGTCAAGGTGGTGGGGGTGGTCCTTCTGGTGTGGAAGTGTAAAAATAGCGTTGAACTTCACTAGTTCATCTTAGCGCTCTAAAATTCGACTCAATAATTTAATGTATCGAAAGCTCTGGGTTCCATTGAGATTTATCGAAAACTTTGATGGGGGAGGGTGAAATGGGGGATGACATTTAAAAAAAATCGCTTAAATTCACACGTTTAGGTATTATAAAATACGGCAAAAAAATTTAATTTAACAAAGCCCTTGGAAAACTACCGAAACTTTTCGACATTTTTGAAGAGAGGGTGGTGAAAATAGAGGAAGAAGTTCGGCTTAATGAAACAAATAATGGTATCAAAATTATTACTTCTGGGACGGCTTAGGGTATCCGTATACATAATGAAATGCACTCTTTCCGACCGCCAGCTGCCGGAGCGAAATTTTTTTTGTTTTGTGGTTAATTCATGAATGAAATTTTTATCAAGCAAACTTCCTCGCCATTATAAAATTTCCTGAAAACTAAACTGAGACTTTGAAATTGAAGATTGGCGAAGAAATAAAGCCAGAATTTAGGGGTGAAGTTTAGGCGAGGGGGACTGGGAAAGGTGCAGAGGAAACTTGTCTGAAATCACCTTTCAGATTTTGACAGTTGCTTTTTATTCGGCGACTATTACAAGTTTTTTTGTTATGAAATTATATTCATTTCGTTTTTAATTATTATTTATTATTATATGCCTTTTATTGCTTGTTAGTGGAATAGAGCCCTTAGGGTTGCGTAGTTGTAGAAAACCGATTTGGAGAAATTAAAGAAACAATGAGTGAGATGACATGATATTGTTTTTCTTTCCTTAGGAAGACTGCGAACGCTCACAACGTCGCTAATATCTTCAAGGTTATAATTGTCTTTATTCTGTCATTTTTCATGAAAGATAGGCATGAAACTTAAACGTAAGGGGGGGTCAATCTTGTACTCGTATTATTTAATTCCCTATAGTTGAGTGACATCATTGGGATGTTTAGCAGACTGTAGGGAGATGGAATTTAGTATGCGCGGGTGACGTAATGTTGAATCTTTTCAGGGTGGAAACATGAGAATGGAGGCATTACCCGTTCAATGGTTTGAGGAATGAAAATGCTTCCAATTCCACCACTCCTTATCATCAAACTGTATTATGCAGTGAACTTCAATGGAGTGAAGGTGAAGGATACATTACGTTCCAGCACATCGTCAACTCGTGTCTTTCCATGATGCGGCATGAATGATACGCAATGCTTCAATGATACGGGTGGTTTATTCAGCCCGTATCATACGTCCGTATACGGTGACACGATAAGCCATTGCGATATAAGTGGAAACCGGCCTTTATACAAATGAAGTGCTGCACATCGTTTCTGTTGGGGTCGTCCTCATAGTTCCGTGACTTTTTCACAACATACAACTCAAGTTCCATAAGTTCATTGTCTTCCCTATAGCTGTGTTCGTTTGCCGTCTGGAGCTGCACCACCAGCACTGAATTTACCAGCCTTGCTTTACTATTGTCGCGTTGTGTCACATGATAACACGCGAGGTTCCAAAATCTCGAGCTGCTCGAAACTGACAAACGAACAGAGCGTCACAAAAGTTTGACTTCATGGTCATCAGTTTGAAAAACCGCGCATCGACCGAAACGCCCACGTAGTATGGGTATGATATGAAGAGCTGATGAATGTCAGGGCAGGGGTATGGTTTCTTGAGCCACTTCAAAACTTAGGAGCAAAAAAAAGAAACAAAAAAAAACAAAAATCGTTGACTCAATTATTGATTTTTGGCCACACCATCAGAAAGTCATAAATTCATTCATATGTCAGTAGTATTTTTGAAGTTGAGAGAGAAAGATGCTTCAAAGTTTCAAATTGATTGATATGGCCATGTTAGCCGTTGCACTGGAAGAAGAGGACGAAGAACGGTGGAGGAGGAGAAAAGTGACTCGTAGTCGAAGGCAAATTTGGGTCCATGAAGCATGGCAGACAAGGAACAGTGAGGGGGAATTTTCTTCGCTCTACCCTCATCTTTTAGATGATGAAACTAAATTCTACGAGTACTTCAGAATGTCCATGTTGACGTTCAACCTTCTTGAGCAGAAAATTTACGTAAAACTGAAGAAAGAAGATACTTTTTGGAGAGCAGCCATTACCGTCAGAGAACGCTTGGCGGTATGTTTAAGGTAAGTTATTTTTTTTGAAGCACAGCCCTCAAGCTCTGTTTCTTTGCACCACTGTAGTTATTCAATATTCGTGTAGAGGTGAAATCCTCATTTCACTAATTTCTTTAATTTCATAAAAGATGAAGGAAAAAAACATGGGACTATCTACACTCGTGTTTAGTGTTGCAAAGAAATGTACCTCTATTTGGTTTGGACAGGATTGTAATGGGTACCGGATTGAGGAAGAGAGCACGCCCTGTTTCCACACCATAAACCCTCTCCCCTTTGGTAGATTATCAAGAAATTTTAGATCTGTCCCAGTAAGGTCTTTGAAACATGTTCGGAGCAGAATTGCCATGGAAGCAGCCAATAAAATTTCATCAACTAAAATATTGGCAGGTTCCTTGGCTCCGAACATGTTCCAAACACCTTGCTGAAACAGACCTTGTATATCCATTGAAAGAGTTGAAGCAGGGAAAAAAGCATACGCCATATTTAACACCGTAACCGTAACACCGTCTTGCGTTTTTTCATGCAATAAGACGCCGCGGTGATACTGCTCTGGATGTGTGCATTGTCTTAAAATAAATTATTTTTTATGAAGCAATGCACACATGCGTTTTTTCTAGTCAAGGAGCCTCTTGTAGATAAGTAGTTGGAGGGAAATCAATTTTCGAAGTGTATAGCTACTTGATTGAAGCTTTTCACACTTTTTAGAGATGCATATACTTGGTATATATGTGTCTTGCTTGTGATATAGTAGTCCTTATAATATCGTCAATTAGGAAGTAATTAAGACCTTAGTTCGAGTCAAAAGTGGTCTAAAACGTATGAGGCTTAATTTGCGCCACACTGTTCCTGTCCCACTGTCCTGATTTAAAAATGTCTCTGCTGCATTTTTGAATGCTACGTTTGTTGTTGCTAGGTAATAATTATGTGCCGCAATTGACCGCTGCCAGGGCGGTGCCGCAACTTTAAAATACGCAAGTGTTTATCGGGCCAAAACACTTTAAGGCCCGTTCACAAGCTCTATGTTTGTGTTGTGTGGTGTCTATGCAACCTATAAAAATGCTTCATTTTTCGAGGGAACAAATTTGTTTGGTTGCATAGACTCCACAGAACGTAAACATAGAGCTTGTGAACGGGCCTTTAGGTCCGTTCCATTGTTTTGCATTAGCTGCACTAGTGTAGAAAACCATGTGATCTCACTGACTTATTTTGAAAGATTGAATGAAACCAGATGATTTTCTTCAAAAGTGTACCACTCGTGAAACAATGGAAGTAGAAGGGGGGGGGGGTTACTCCTTTATTTATTTTTTTTTAAATGTTAAAAAGAACACAATTTGCAAAATAGAAGTTTTAACATATTCAAGTTGATCTATAGTTGAAAAAATGAAGGAGCAGGGAACGTGTTGGGCAGATATTCGTCTGCAGAATATGAATGATTTGAAGACGATGTTGCTGGTGGGGATGAAGACGTGTGTGATGATCTTTCTTCTGTAGTCGAATTCAGTTCTAACTGTTTCAATTCAAATTCTTGGACCAAATTGAAAATCTTTCCTTTCGCTTCAATGAGAAGGGTGGGATCAAGGGATTTTAGGGAACACGCAATTCCGCTTAAGAAAGCATCGACAGGATGATTTTGATTTGATAGTTTTGAGACATTTTCTTTCTCGGGCTCTTTCTCAGCAATGATGTAGGACATGAGCTGGGAAGCTGGGGATTCCAGGGGTTCTCCATTCCGTTTTCCTGGTCTCTCCCTCTTGCCAGGCACGGAAAGAGTTGAGGGCACTGCAAATCGATTTTTTTTTCTCGCTTCAGGCTCGCTAGAAACCAAAGAAACATTTGTTAGACCACTGATGTCGTCATCCTGCCAACATCCTGTCATTTCTTCTGGCTCTTGCTCTTCCGAATCACTCGTTCTGTGTTGGTCTTCCATAACAGGCACATTGCTTTTTCCGTGCCGCTCACCAAGATAAGGGATTAGGAATGAAAGATTTTCCTCGTATTTATATTTGGTTGAACATGCGGCAGCAGCAGACTGCCCTGATTTGGTCTTCCTTTTGCTTAGTGACCTGCGTAGCTGATCTCTAATAGAAGCCCATTTCCTTTTGCATTCTTCTTCTCGTCCTGAAACATATAAAATAAAACTACCGATGAATGTTCTGTTCCAGGTTTCTAGCTACTGGAGACACGTTCAGGACGATTTCATTCAGTTACAGAATGGGGAGTTCAACTGTGGGGAAAATTGTTCAAGAAACGTGTCAAGCAATAGTGGATGTTCTTTTAGAAGAGATTATGCCGTTGCCAGACGAAGAAAAGTGGAACGCGATAGCTGACGGGTATTGGGAAAGGTGGCAATTTCCTAATTGCATTGGAGCTTTGGACGGAAAACACGTGACGATACAAGCTCCTAAGTCGTCAGGGAGTCTGTACTTCAATTATAAGAAAACTTTCTCGATTGTTCTTCTGGCTCTTGTCGATCCTTACTACAATTTCATCGTAGTTGACGTTGGGGGGTATGGGAAGAACTCAGATGGAGGTATTTTGTCAAATTCCAACTTTGGAAAAGCATTGACTGCCAATGAATTGAAAATCCCAGCTACAAAAATATTGCCAGGAACAGACATAGAACTTCCTCTTGTTATACTAGGCGATGATGCTTTCCCTCTTACTACAAACATCATGAGACCTTATCCTGGGAAAAACTTATCAGACGATAAAAGAGTTTTCAACTATCGTTTGAGTAGAGGAAGAAGACTTTCAGAGAATGCGTTTGGCATTCTTGTGCAAAAATTTAGAATATTCCGGCGACCATTAATGGGAACTCCTGACAACATAACGAATATTGTACTTGCAGCATGTGTGCTGCACAATTTCATCAGAAAGAATGAGGCAGACAGTTTGCCCCAACTGCCGCCTAATAACATTAGAGATGAGCGCAAAGATGAACAGCGAACTTTTCAGGGATTGGCCCCCCAGCGAGGAGGAAGCAGTTCAAAAGCAGCATTTAATGTTCGCGATAAATTCAAAGACTTTTTTATTTCTGAAGAAGGTAGAGTGGAGTGGCAAGAGCGAATGGCTCTGATGATTTAGTGGAGAATAGACCTACTTGCAGTATTTTTGATTCTTTTTATTTCCAGCTACGTGAAATCGTGATGTACTGTAGATAAATATTATTCTAAATAATAATTTGATAAAAAAAGCTTACCTTCAAGGCTTAAATTCTTTGAAATCTCCTTCCAGATCCGGTCTTTGTATCCCGTGTTCCTGTACTTTCCGTGTTGCATGTTATAGAGAGCTTCATGCTCCCTCACTTCTTCGATGAGCCGTTCACAATCAAACATGATTATCGCCGAAATTAATAATGGAGCAATATCGAGCAATATTATTAATTTTATATTTTTCGCTTCTTCACATATGATTTGATTTGGTTTATTTCCAAGGTTATTATAGAAGTAGCTTCTTAACTAATAGAAATGATGAGGGGTCTGCAATAACAATACCACCCCCCCCTTGACTTTTCCAAAAAAATATAATGGCAACCAAAGGCTAATATAACATGGAATATTCGTACCGAATATGATGCGTCTAGAATCAACTGGTGAATTTTGGTGATTTTTTTCACCATTTCAACCCCTATTTTTCCCCCTCCCCATCGACCGACTTGGCCCAAATGCAATACCGACCGACGTCCTATGACTACTGACTTCCCGAGCCGAAGCTCGTTCCCTTAAATTAATTTCTTCGGGAATTATCGTGCTAACAAGAAAACGGCCACAAACTTTAGCGATTTTTTTGAAACGTCATCCCCTATTTTACCACCCCATTCAATTTTTTCTCGAAATCTCATAGTAATCGATCACTTTTCTTAAATTGAATTTTTGAACCGAATTTGGGAGCGCTATAGGATGAACTAATGAATTTTAACGCTATTAGTGCATTTCATTCTCAAATACATTATTGGTCTCGTCGTGATGGTGGCAAACATGGGTCATGCCATGGTTTTTTCATGTTTCAGAACCTCTAGAACACGAATTCAGTGGTCTCTTGAATTCATATATATGTATATACATCTTTATGGCCGTTTGTTGTTAGCACGATAACTCTCGTAGAAGTTAGGTTAGGCATTTGAGCCAATTCGGTCAAGGTGGAGGGGGAAAATTTTAACATTTCCACCCTGGGAGGACCACCCCCTTCCCCTTGAATTAAAAAAAAAATACAATGGGATCAAAGGCTATACATGGAATATTCGTACCGAATATGATGCATCTTGAATCAACTGGTGAATTGTAGTGATTTTTTGACCAGATCAAAATCTATCCCCCCCCCTCCACCTCGACCGACTTGGCTCAAATCGACAGTGCACCATCAAAACCTCGTAAGTCCATTTTCGGGGTTTTTAATGTTTTGACGTCATCATTCGGTTCATTGATGATCCCTGCGTCTTTGTTATGATGCGGGAGAATGTCAGATAAATGTTACGCTATTTATCGTCAGTTGGAATAGCTTGTAAGTCCATCCCTTCTCTGCGTAAACCTCGTAAGTTGTGAAGTTTGCGTTTTAGGCAATACGATGCTGAACAGCTCTATAGATGAGTTATATAATGCACAGCTCAATACGACTGTTATGAAGGACACAAAATGAACGCCGAAACTATGTATTTTAAACAAAGATTCTGTTTTTAGCGTCTTCTGCAAAATTTATTAAAAGATAACTTACGAGGTTTTCCGGGTGCACTGTCGAAATGCAATACCGACCGAGAACTTATGGCTACTGATTCTGGGCCAAATCTCGTTTCGCTAAATTAATTTCTACGAAAGTTATCGTGCTACAAGACCACACACTTACTTCCATCCCAAGGGGGACCACCCCCTCCCCCTTGACTTTTTCTCAAAATGAAATGGGAATCAAATGTTGCTTTAACATGGAGTGATCATACCGAATATGATGCTTCAAACCAACTGGTGAATTGTAGTGATTTTCGACCAGTTTAAGCCCTATTCTCCCCTCCACCTCGACCAATTTGGCCAAAATGCAATACCGACCGGGGTCTACTGATTTTTGTGCCAAAGCGCGTTCCGCTAAATTAATTTCTTCGAGAGTAATCGTGCTAACAAGAAAGCGGCCATAAATACATACATGATTATACATATACACACACACATTGGGTAAAACTACGTTAAAAGTGGAGTAAAATGGTACCTTCGGAAGTGTCCTACGTCGATCCGTTCCGGAGTTATGTTTTTTTTTGTGTTTAAAAAAGTAACCAATGCTTGCTTCAAAAAATCCGCAAATTCTCGGCTTATATCGCACCAAATCCAAAAAGTGATGCCATTTTCAGAAACTTCGGAACATTTCCTTTAGGATAGAGGCCATTTTATTGCTTGAAATATCGTCAACACCCAGAAATCTGGCATTTTTCCCATAAATTTACGTAGCCTCCAAAATTTGTCCATTTTACGAAAAGTCGCTGTACCCAAACAGCTTTCTCAACAGATTTTCGATGTATCACAAAAACTTCCCCGTCTTCTAAGCTTCCTTTTGGCGTGTTCACATTTCATGTTACCACTGACGTCTCTCACGAAAACGTCACGAGAATGCACAAAAACTGTGTTTTTACGAAACATGGGCTTGCTGTTCACGCAATAATTGTTGCAATGGCAAAAATGATGAGCCCATTGGAAATAGCACAACATTTTCTATTTAAAGAGCCTATTTTTATCCAGATCAGACGACATCTACTACGTTTTGAATTAGCTTATTAGCGAGGAAACTTAATTCCGGAAGTATTGGTGATATGGTGATGTGGTCAGAAAAATTACGTTTTTTCGCCAATAAGCTGATTCAAAACGTCGCCATGTGTCCGCGTCCGCGTGTGTCGTGTGTGTTCGCCGTGTGTCGTCTGATCTGGATAAAAATAGGCTCTTTATAGAAAATTGTGTGCTCTTTCCAATGGGCTCATCATTTTTGCAATTGCATCGATTTCTGCGTATGCAACAAGCTGTTTCTGAAAAAATCAGAAAATGGCGGATATTTCGGAAACAAAGCGGAATTTCGGAAAAGTGCAAATAGTCATTTCTATCAGAAATGAGTTGCCCCTTCACTGGTTTTTCTCTGTCAAGTCGCTTTTTACGCGACCCTGTATATAAGGATCCTAGCGACCACTGAATTTGTGTTCTAGAGGTTCTGAAACATGAAAAAAACATAACGTGACCTATGATTGCCACCATCACGACGAGACCAATAGTGCATTTTTCAAAATGAAATGCAATAAAAAAGCTGGCTCGAGGCGGAAGACTGGGCAGCACAACACACGGCCGTAAAATGAAAACGAGACGCGACTGGCTCGGTGCGGTGTCGGTGCGGGCTCGACTCGGAGGGGAAGACTCGGGCATGTGTGGGCAGGCACATTCAAAGTTCGTAGATTTCATATCACCGACACACGGCCGTGTGTCGGTGCGGGCTCGGTGCGGTGAACTATCGGATATGTGTGGGGACAAATTTCAAGACGTGACTGTCTCGGTGCGGGCTCGACTTGAAGGAGAAAACTCGGGCATGTGTGGGCAGGCACACTCAAAGTTCATAGATTTCATTTTACCGACACACGGCCGTGTGTCGGTGCGGTGAACTCTCGGATATGTGTGGAGAGACCTTTAGCAGCGCTTTTTCTCAATTTCGGTCCCACATTTCTTTTCTCAATTTTAGCATAGTAAATTAGCAATTCTCTCCCCCCCCCCCCTGTTCAATTTATGAATTATTTTGTATTCTCAATGTTAGGCGAAATTGCCTCCAAACGGTAAATTAATGTTTTTCTCAATTTTAGCCAAATTTGCCTCAGAAACTATACGAATTGACCGCGGTTATTCCGATTGTTAGCCGCGAATTGGCGCTTTTTCTTTATTTGGGCCGCGCATTACCGGTTTTCTTCATTTTATTGGTAATTTGTTCCACCTTATATTCATGATGATGTTTTGTTCTCAATTTTAGGCGGCGGAAACGGTGAATAGGCGTTTTCTCCATTTTAGCCGCGAAAATAACGGTTTTCCTCCTTATGGGCGATAATAAGCGTTTTTTCACAATTTTAGCCGGCACAATTTTTTCGGCTTAACACCTTTTCTCGCTTCAAATAGACGAATTGGCAATTTTTCTCAGTTTTAAGGCACCTGGCTTCTGGCAAAAACAAACTATGAACAAAAACCAGTAGGTAGTTACCCCGCGGCGGCGGGGGGGGGTCTAAGTCTCACGTCATCACGTTACAACCAGTCTTCGACGAAAAAAAAAAAAAGAATAATGATCCGCAAAAGGCAACCTGCTCACCCGGTCACAGGACTAAACTAGTTGGTGACCGGGGTGGTGAGTATGTGTGCGGTGTGCGCATCGTTAGCACAACAGGTTTAAATGGACGAGGCGTGACGGAGAATCTTGTCAGAGAGAAGAAATAGGTCTCTCCCCCCCCCTCCACCTCATCCTAAAAGTGAAAACGTTTATAGAAAATTGGCTTCGACGTGTCTTTCATTATTCTTTTCATTAATCCAATCATTTCATTGCGCAGTGATCCTCATCTTCTTCCTTTATTTTTTTTTTTTTAAAAAACTTTACGTATTTTGGAATGCCATGAAATTACGTAAGTTAACGTGAGGATCGACGAAATTGATGATGCCAGTCGCTTATACATATTTCGAGCACAAATACTGTCGATTTCAACCGCAAAAACAGAGCCCTCAATTCCTTCTCGTTTAAAAGTCACGTTTTTTCTCCAGTTTTTTTTTTTGCAACATAATTCTTCGTCATTCATAAAAAAGGTGGCACGGGATACGAAGGGATTTGGTCTTTTGATTATAGTCCCCCTCAATGTGGATGATTTACATCGAAAAGGATAATACAAACTATGCATCCCCCCTCCCCTCCTTATTATCAAATCTCGAGAAATTGACATATCACGTTTTCCCCTTAACATTTTTTGGGGCCCGTTATTAAGAGCCCACTCTTTTTTTTTTATCAAAAGCTTTCGGCAGCATGACAATATATGTATAGAAATTTATTTATTTTAAAAGTTTTTCATTAAATAATAATCGCGTTTGCATAACGCCCCCTTTTATACGTGCGTTCAATTTTATTTCGGTGTTTAACAATTCGTAACAGTTTTCTCCTAATTAAAATAAAACGTAGACGTTGTTAGTTATTTAATCGCATATAGGTAATGCTTTGTAGTGTTCGTTGCCCTTGAAATCTTATGAAAACACTCATCCGCTATTCAAAAAAAATTGAAACACGCCCTAATCCTCTCCCCCTCGTGGTTACCTTTCGGCAAATAATAAAGCAATTATGGTCAAATTAAACGTTCGATTCTTTTTTTCTATCCTTGAATGATTCACCGCAATTTGCCTACATTCGGCGGAGATGGTTTCAAGTTGATGGGGAGTTCATGGTAGGGGGTGGGGAGGGGTCATCACCGTTCCGACAGCTCTGCTGATTTATTTTTACTTTGGTCCACCCTCGATTTTAATGAGACTCTTGCACAACCGTTCAAAACTAAGACGAATTTTCCTCGTTTTCGCCCGCTAGAAACGAGAATCGGGCGAGGAAGAAGGCTGTGATGCTGTTCCGATCGAGTGCGCTCTCATGAGAAATTGACTGAATGAATTAAAGCCTCACGTTAATCAGTTATACTTAAAGGAAGTAATTAAAACGAGGCTAACCGTGACAAGGAACTATGTGGCTTGTAAAAAAAAAAGAAAGAAAGAAGTAAAAAGAAAGTGCAATGAGAAGAAATTTGACACAAACATTTTTTTTTGTATAAGAAGAGCTGTGCTACGGGGTATGTTATATATGTATAGAGGAGTACATATCGAGACTTCACTTCTCCTCCGCACATTAAAATCATTTAGAGCCGTTTTCACCAAGTTTTCTGTGATCTGAGATCAATTGACGGAGGTTAGAACTGAACGCGATTTCTTAACGGCAGTCAAGAGAAATGGTTTTCACCACCGCGAAAACGAGTTCAACTAACGTCGTTCAACGAACCGTCAGATGACCCGAAAATTGACCCGTTCATTAAAATCAAGACGTTTTTGCTAAGCACTTTTTACCACAAGCAGTTTTTGCTACAGTTGGGAGGTGAAACCAGTAAAGGGGGAGCTGCGGTGATGATTCCTTGACCCCCCCCCCCCCTAAATCATTCCACGTCTAATACTCGGAATACATTTTCTCGCCTAATTTCTGCACCAATCCTGGTTCTTAAGGACTCGTTTTGATCTTCAGGAAAGTCCGCATATGCAGTGCTTTTCCTTTTTTCAAATAAGTCGAAAAAAAACGTGAAATTACAAGGTAAAAGTTCAAGTCGAATTTAAACTAACTTCTGGGATGAAATTTGAAAAAAAGGAAAACTACTGCATGTGCGGAATTTCCTGAAGATTAAAACGAGTCCTTAAAAACCAGGATTGGTGCAGAAATAAGGCGAGAACATGTATGCCGAGTAGTAGACGAGGGTTGATTAGAGGGGGGTCGAGGAATCACCCGTGCAACTCCCCCTTGAGGACTCGTTTCAATCCCCAGGGAATTCCGCACGCGCGTACAATCTTGTTTAGCCTAGCTGCTGTTGTAGCCACAGAGCTCGAAGGGTCCGTTTTGCGCATCGGAACCATCATTGACGTCACCCAGAGCTTGTAACAGGTTCAAAAATCACTTGACTGAAGATGAAGGTGAAGGGGGTTTCCTGCTCATACCGATTTTTGAGACAGCCAATGTGAAGAGACCTCCGGTCCTGTAACCGAGCCGTTTTCAACAAGTCTGGTTAACATTTTTGAACTCCGATTAGCGACTCTAACCGGCGTTAGCAGTCAAAGGTTTCACCAGCAATTTTGAACGAGATCAAGCCTTGATCTCAGTTCAAAAAACTGAACGCCCGAATTTGGCTGGTTAGAACGTTAACTGGTACATTATTTCTTATCACTTGCTCACTTTTCTATTTCTCTTTAAAGAATCGCTATTTTTCGTCGTTTTTATTGTTGTTTGTTCCTTAAAAAGTAATAATTTTCCGTACTGAGGTGCTGTTCCATATGTCGTAAATACTCTTTAGCCCGTAGAATTCAAAAACCAACTTTAACCTTTAGGGCCTTTTCATTTCACGCTATAGGAGAAAAAAGACGCCGACTCGCGAGTCAAAGTTTTTTTGATTTTACTGACTGCAGGAGTCGGACGCTGACGCGCGCGTCAGTAAAATCACGCAGAACTCTATGGGGCCTTTCACACTGGAAGCGTTCGCAAGTCGTCTCTTCCCCGAAAAAAAAAATACGCCCAATCGCGCGTCAGTGTTTATTTTCTCCTAATATAAAAGGGCCCTTAGCCCTTACGCCTCCTTTAAAGCGCTTCAAAATAGATGACACATTTTTATAAACCATCACATTTTTCAACTCCTTGCTTCGTAAAGGTGGATTTCTGAATACGGCCCTTGGTGTTCGAAGGAAATGTTTTCAAGTGGGCGTTGACTCGTTGAACTGGCTTTGGATGGCTTCGATGATGATGAGTATATGAGCCAAGTCGATTTCGGGAAATCTCTTTCATGAATGACAGAGGGTTTGGGTAGACGGGCTTGTTCCTCTTTGGAGGCGCGGAAGAGGATTGTTATTGATTGGTTTGTCATTGACTATCACCGGGCCCACAAGAACTCACTACACCGGCAAAGGCTCCTGCCTCGATTATTTCATAACGAACTTCTCGTCTTCATCGTTTTTCTCTGGCCACAGTTCACTCCACCTTTCGGACCACCGTGCTCAGGAATTTTCGATTCAGCTCCACAATTGCCTCGACTCTCCTGGATCCAGAATTTCGCGTCTCATTTCCCCGGAGAGTCTTATTGCTCTGAGGCAGTGGCGGTTTTCAGGCTGAGGCATGTGAGGCATCGCCTCATTATGAAAATGTGAAGAAAATTATGTAAAATAAAAGTTAACTCTTTATTTTAAAATCCTTCTAACAGAGCGTTTTTTGCCTCTAGATCGAAGAAGAAAAATTGTTTTTGCTTGATGAACTATCTAACTGCTTTCTAGCGGCTGATAGGTGATGGACACTTGAACCTGAATGCTTCGTACTATGAGAGCGAAAGAGAGGGCACAAACTGAAGTGAAAAGAGAGAGACAAGACTATTCGCCTCAGTTGGGCTAGGTCAGTTCAGTACCCCCGGGCTACCCGCCAACCATGCCTCCTCACCACCCCATCCAGGACGTTCTTCTGTCTCGCTCAAAAAGTCTTCAGTTTTGGCCCTCTCTTTTTAACAACTAGTTCTCATCGAGTGCCTTCCTCTGATGGTATTGTAGGAACAAGTAATTCCTTCTAGTCGCTAGGCAGCTCTTCACCACATGTAAATTATGCCGAAACCGATTTTTACCCTTCACTTCAGGGTATCATCAATGGTTGTCTGGATGGCCTGATCCAGACAAAAGATTTCTGGAGCCATCCAGGATTTCTGAAGACCAGAACGTGTTGATGAAAACTATTTTGAAATAATTCAATAATACACATGTGGTGAAGACAACTTTTTTAGATTTTATAAACACAACACACACGACATCTTCGCAATTAAAAAAACACAAGACTCTTAGTGATGGGTGGGTGGGGGGCTAACGCCTATCGCCTCACCAGTATTTGAGGCCCAGAACCGCCACTGCTCTGAGGCACTTTCTCTCCGCATATAACGAGCTCTGGTTCTCCACTTATTCCAAAGAATGTCCTAAATTGAGGGCTGATGCATTTATTCACACATTCCTTTCGGCCGTGGACCTTGCGGTGCCGCTTCAGAGTGTCAAAAATCCTGGCTCTCAGAGGAGGCGGAACCCCTGGTTTACCGAAGAACTTCGGCTGAAGAAGCGCCGCTGTGAGGATCTTTCCGCTCTCCGAAATTCGTATAATATTTTCGCCACGGAAAAAGTATAGGATAACTCGAAAATCGGGTAGAAAAACGTTTTATTTTATCAAAAAGACTTCACTTTCTCCCTTTTTTGACACTGCGACTCCACTGGCACTGGTGGGGGGGGGGGCATAGTGCGTTTGTTATCCCCGGGCTGGCCCTTTCTCGGGGGCCCGGATTTTCAGAAATTAAGAGAAAAAAGAAAGAAAGCTTCACTGAAGTTGAAGGTTCACTTTGGTTGGAGCGTGGGAGGTTTTCTAACAGAAAGGTTAAAGCTTTGCTGTGGTTGGGGCGTTACGGTAGTTAAAGCTGTGGTTTGGAGTGGTTCCAACTGTAATAAGAGCTCTTTGTAGTTGGATGTTTGGCCTTTTTAGCGTTTTGATTGAGCCACAATCGCAAAAATTGTTTTTTAGTGGGCAAAATAAAAGAAAATTGGTTATTAGTGAGCCGTGCGTACTTGCCAAAAAGGTTTTTAACGAACAAAAGTAGGCCAAATTGGTTTTCTAGTTAGCTAGATCCGTGAAAGTGCACTTAAACCGAGCAACACGAACTTAGGTTTTCAAATATTACAGCCAGACCGGTGAAAATGGCGTTTTTGTGAGCTAGAATCGACAAAATTGTTATGTAAGGAGCGACATCGGAGAAATTGTTTTTAGCAAGCCCATCACTGACTCATCAGAGGAGGGAGAGACCCGTGTATTTCAACATCCTTAAACGCCATTTTTTAGGCACAACATCTTGTTTTTCGGTACAAAACTTTAGTAAAATTGTCAATACCATTCATTACACGGAAGACCTTTTTTTATAACAACTGTCCTGTCGTTTTCCACCCGTCTAAATTCATCTTTTTTAGTTATTTTATTCGGAGCACACGGCTGAAAAAAAGGGTATTCCCGAAAAAAAAAGAACACTGGCAGTTTATTGAACATTTTCAGTGTTGTGTTGTTTCCATACGCACATGTTTGCATAAATTTTTAGTGAATTTCGAACAAAATTCGTTGCGGGAGACTTGGGTACAAAAGATGGCATCCGAACAAGTATGGCTAGTTTTACTGTTTAGTAGACCAGTTCTTTACACTCTTGTCTTGTCCGTTCTATCAGGCAAATGTTGTGACCGAGGTCACCGAGACGGTTTCACGCACGACAGTTGTAGATGAGCCTGAAGTATTTGAAGGCTATCAGGTAGAGCTGTAAAAAGGGGGAGGGGGGAGATTCTGTTTATAACTATGTTTTATGTTAAACAAATAACTATAAGCCTCCGGAACGCTACTTCACGCGACGGACACTTCTTGACGACTCACCTCCGCGACGAGGCCTCCATGCACCGTTCTCCATTCAACAGCCGACAGTTCAAAAGGTGTCACGGCAACGGACCTCTCGACGGCGACCACCGTCGGCCGGCTCTCGTCCCCGGTCAGCGCCATTTCCTCCGTGTCAACCCGCGCCCAACATCATGGACATGTCACCGCCTCGATACCCTCCGCCGGCCTTGCCACGCCCACCTTCGCCACCACTTATGGGGGAGCGCCCGGCTTGGAGCGCTCCAGTGCCCATGAGGCCTCCGCAGAGGTTTATTTTGGATGAGAGTCCACCGAGAGGACGTTTTCCTAGTCCATTGAGACCACGCTCTCCTCAATTAATGAATTTTCCTGAAACTCCAGCAAAACAAATGCAGAGCGCCATAGATTTCGGGGGTATTTATTGGCAGTTATACTAAACTATTAATCAATTTTTTTAAAAATTAATTTATCGTATTAGAATTTGAAGACTTATACTGTCCTGGTGACTATGAAGAATCAGATTTTGAAGAAGATGATGTCGAGACTAGTGGTTTTTCCGCAAGTTCATGGCAAGAAGAATCACCTGCACCTTCAAGACCTGTTTCCCCGAGACAGCCGAGGCCTGTTTCGCCCAGGTATTCCCCTGGGTCAACAATGTCTTCAGGACCACTTTCACTCTTATCGGGCTCACCTGGCTCTCCCAATCTCATGGGCGACACCTGGTTGACTCACCCGACTAGACGACAACAAAGACCCGTGTCACCACCTCGTTCACCGCAGCAACAGCCGAAAATGATTCAATCGGCCGGCTCCCCTTGTCCAGACAGTCCACTGTCACTGCTGTCGGAAAGGTCAGACTTTGGGTCGTCGCCCGTCTCTCCCAGGGTGTGTGCCAGACGTGAAAGTTTCAGCCGAGTAACTCGTTGTTCACCTCGTGGCTCAGACAGTCCACTGTCACTCCTGTCAAATATGTCAGAATTTGGGTCACCCGCCTCCCCTGGGGTCCTCGAAAGCGATGAATGCTTTGGTCGACTAACTCGTACATCCGAATCACCTCGTGGTTCTTTGGGTCAACGAGCTCGACAGGTTAGTCCCAGAGAATTTCCAAGTCCGCGAAGCGCTCGGGGCAGAACTCCCAGTCCTCGAGCCCCCAGTCCTGGCAGACTGCCCAGCCCGAATGTCTTGACTGATGAAAACTTGGAAAGTGATTTTTACTTCGATGATTTCCCGGTGTTTGAAGATGACGAAGAGTACTTTGCTCAACTGGATGCGGTGGGAATTCAAGATCGCTTCCAAGACGTGTCTCCTACGTCCGCATCCTATTCAGGAAGAGGCGCATCACCACAGAGTTCTTTGTGTTCAACACCGTACAGCGTGAAAGTTTCAGAGCCCGTCTATTTCGATACGCCACCGTCGTATTCCGATGTGGACGACATTTTCGACAAAATGAGGTAATTCAACTGTGTGAATGGGAAAAGGAGGAACCAAAAAAAAAAACTTATTTTTCTATCAAATCCTCCTCCCCCACCTAAAGATTTACGCCAGGCTCCGACGGTCGAGGCCGTATGGTCCCTCGAAAGATGACTCCTGGTGGGTATCGAATGTTGGGCCGCGCTGAAAAAGATGCCGAATATCGAGCAATACAAAAGATATACGATCAGGATAGACAAAAATTGGAATCAGAAATGAAAAAGCGTGGAGTAAATGACTCGTCGTGGCGACGAACTCCAGGATCACCTCAGCCTGGGTGTAGCTACTGGCCACCGGTACCTCCACAGAGATGGACGCCGACAAAGCTCCCAGCCCGAAGGCACTTGGTCGGTTATTTTCAACGCTCGGGCTCGTTGAACAATAGATTAATTGGTTTTTTTTTTTTTTCAGCAATTTTAAAAGAACATGTGCCGACAGTCGGTCAGGAGGTGAACGTCAAAAACAAATAAATGCTGAGGGAGATAAGGCTCTCCGTTCTTCTCTTTTGGAAACTTTTAATTCCTGAAATGATCGGAATGGTGGTAGGATGTCATAGGTAGTTTTTCCAGAAGCAGTGAGCTCCTATAGCCCTATATATAGCTCTAGCTGGCCTCTTTGGCGTCAGGGCCAAAGTAATGACTAACGACCCATATCATTCGTCTGCTGTCTTTGATTGGGTCTATATTTTAACAGGCCACCAAGAACGAGACGTTCTAGGGTGCAGGTAGGATGTTATACGTGTTTGTTTGTGTACGTGTTGCAGCCAAGGGTGAAGCCATGGGAGGATAGCCTACTGACCATTGCCTGAGACCGCATCAATTTGCCCGTTCAAACATCAATTTAATGGCTGATTGCCATTAAAGCTGACCATTTTGCCATTTTGCTCTTTAAAAAACAAAATAATCTTGAAATTTCCGCCGAAAAACAGTTGCTCTTGAGCAATAAGTCAGCGACTTGTTCGGAAATTTCGAAAAGTGCTCATTTTGAGGACAAAATCGAGAACCTGCGTTAATTCAAAGCTAAAGTCGAGATAAAGTGCGCTCCTTCGCGGCTAAAATTGAGCCAAAAGCGCTTATTCGAAGCCAAAATTGAGAAAAGCTCATCGTGAACCCTTTCGTTACAAAATAGGCCTGTACCGTTCATGGAATTAGTATAATACTTGCACACACACATAAAAAGTCCTCCCCCCCCCCCCGACAAGCCTTCATCAACACACATTTAAAGAAAATTGTTTGAGCATGACACTGAATGATGAAGAAGGGGAAAAGTGGAAGTGTGCAGACATCGAGTGAAAGGAATAGAAATAATTCCCGCTGCATAAAAGACGTCTTTACACCAAAGGTGTACCGTTCAGAGCCCGTTTTTTTTTATTCTACCGTTCAAAAGACCTTGACACAGAGTTAAACTGAAGCTACAGGCAAAGACGATTTTCTTGCCTATAAAGGATTATACTGAGGGGAAGGGGGAGGAGGGAGAAAATTGCGCTGCATTATTATACAGTAGTGATTACTCATAAAAGCCATAAAATAAAAGACGGACGTAACGACTTTTTGTTTAAAGACCAGCGTCCTGAAACGATTGACCGAATTCGTGCGCAAATAATTGTGCGCACTGTACACGATTAGATTAGAAGCGGAGGGGGGTGGGGCTTATAAATCAACGAAACGTACTAAAAAAAAAAAGTAAAGATTTGTTTGTTCACGCTTCATGCGTTTTCGCGTACAATATCCATTCGTAAATACAGCATAATAATATTCTTATTTTTTCTATAAATCGGCTTCCTCTTTAAACCAAATCGCCGTGGAGTTTTAACGGATTAGTCAAGGGGATTTTATGTACACCCTTCGAAAACGGTTGGCACACGACGCAGAAGAAGAAAAAAAAGTACGTTTTTATACGGTTTAACGTTTTACCTCGCCCTCTTCCAGAAAACCGTTAAGTCTGGTGACCCTCATAAAGCATAATACGATCTGGCACGCTTTATTCCTTACACAGTAGCGGCATTTCGTTACCTTTTCCCCAGTGTAAGGGAGACGCTTGCGTCAACCGCAATATATATTTTTTTATTTTATGAAATCCTTCTTTTTCGGGGGCTTTTTTTTATTATTTGTCGACGATTGTGTGGGGAGTGGAGTTCGAGCGACGAATCTAATGTCATTGTCTGTGCTCGTAATAAAAAGACCAGAGAAGAATAAACGATTTTTTTTTTTTCTTTGTTCGAGTTTTAGTGGACAAAACTTGACAAAAATAATCATACCGACGTGTGCATTGGAATAGTTCATATGGAACAAGAGAGGGGAAGGGGACTGTGAAGGGCTTTCATCATAATGTAGCCTTCATCAGATCATTCACTGGACGCAATAAAGACATATAGCCTTCCCATGAGAAGGAGAGTGTTTTGTGAGGACGAAACTTGTTTTTTTCTCTTGTTTGACATAAAAAAAAACAAAAAAACTTGACGAAAATGTGAACAGGGGTGTGCAATATCAATCGATCTTTCAAAATGTAGATGTCCGTTTACCTAATTTGAGCCCCACATTTGGTCCTTTGACCACATGGAACAAGTTGTGGCTAATTTCTGCATTTTAGTGCTGTACATTATGTACACATGGTCATCTAGGCTGAAGGGAGGGCAGCCTCGGGCGGCGTATTCGTCTGAATGCATCGTTCGCAAAAAAGATGGTGTCTGCTATAATTAGTTGATCTCCGTACCAATGAGAGATTCATTTAACTTTTCTCGCACCAAAGTACTGTAAAAGAGGGAGCTGTAAAGATGACACCCCTCTACCCTCGTTCACAAAGTAACAGCCAGTGCCTCGGAGCATCGATGTTGATGGTGAGGCCACCATTTAAAGAGGGGGGAGGGCACTGGAATGCTTTAAGATGAAAAATATGGATTTTTAGGTTTTAAAGCGTTAAAACAAGCGCTCAATATCTGCCAAGTCTTGACTAGTATTGACAATTCTTGCTTTTCCAAATAAGAACGGAAGAGCTCGAATTTTCAAGGTACAATTTTATGTGGGTTTTATAGTTGTTTCAAGGGTGAAATATGAAAAATGACGATTTATCGGGCGTGCGGAATTATTTGGAGATTGAAATGAGACCTTAAGGCGAAAGTGGATGCCAAGCGTGCGCGCGCGAAACATTCGCGCATGCGGCGGCACTCCTCACGGCTCCAAAAATGGTCCGATTTACATTTTGAAAAATGGATTTTACTCGGGTACTTAATCTACAATTCGCGTCGTTAACCTTTTTTTTTAGATTTCACATCGTAACCCAAAAATCAGACACACAAAATCTCGATTTTTTCATAAATTTGGAAAAATCACGTACAGCCCAGTTTTAGGATGAGTCACTGTTTCCAAAACATTTTTTAGATTCAAGATCGGATAATAATTAGCGCCTGAAACAGAAAAATCGTGAATACAATAGAACACCCCCGCGCGCCACCTACCATGGGAAAGAAGGTGTTGGAAAGAGGGACTCTTACTTGCAGTCAAGGTCATGTCTCATTCACCTCGCAGGTCGTGTTTTTTGTTCTCTATCTCTTCTTTTTTCACGCAAAAACAATAATGTTATACATTTAAAGTGATTCCGGCGAATCACAGTCGAATGCCCGGTGTCCTGTGTATAACTTTATTAATATTAAAACCTCATTTATTAGTCTTGAGTAAAATATCATTGGTAATTTGGTATCCTGCTCTGATTGATGAGGTGCATAGGGTAGAGCTCAGCGAGCAGCGCATGCATATAAAATATGTGATACATGCGATGTAGGTAAATGTTTAAAAATACCTATGTAATATACATTTCTTCATGAGGACTGATATTTTTCAGGGCAAGAGCACAGGTAAATAGTAAATCTGACAATAAGACCCATGCAGCAATGCGTAAGTGTTGTATTTGTGGGAACATTCCCGATTCTTCGTTATATCTGTTTGAGAAAAAGAAAAGAGGGGAAAAAGAAGACGGAAGTAAAGCACAGCACTGCTTTCTATTTGACAGCTTGCAAACAGAAAGCAGCTCACTATGAAAACCAACTTTGAGCAATACCAACCAGGACAACAGTTTCTGGGGAATTGGTCGCCGTATCCAAGCTCTCCTACGAAAAGCCACAAGATAAAATCATCTTGTAAAATCTTAAGCTGGGCACACACATGCGCTACTTGCCAAGTGTTCGGCAAGTGGCGAGCTTACTTTGCTTGCTACTTGTCTATTCACAAGTACCTTGACACACACATGCGTGATTTGCCAAGTACGATAGTCTCCTAGGAAACGATGAAAATTCGAGCAAGCAGCTCGGTAAAATGAATGACAAAAGACTGTTGTCACCACAGCAGCTGAGTCTCACTGCTGGAGTTGGAGGTCAAGTTCAGTTTAGGACCAATTATCCAAGCACGGAATTACTGATTCAAATTTTACATTCAGTTCCAATATAAATATTTCAAATTGATTATTACGTTTATTTATTAGTTGTTTTACAATAAAATAGAATTTAAAAAAAATTGAATTTTTTAAATCGGAGACCAACAATTATTTCACCTCGAGAAACTCGAATTCGAGGAAGCAGCAGTAGTGAAACTGCCTACACAAAATGGGCAAAAAGTTGATAATTTCGTGAATGTCTTAAGCTGCGTCCACACTATGCCGAATCGAAAGCGAATGGAGTCGATCGACTCCATTCGATTCGACTCTCAGTCGACTCGCGTCCACACTGCGGTAGCGAGTCGAAAGCATTTAGTAGTCAAGTTGCTTTCGAGCTGAGTGTTGAGCATAGTGCGCGGGTTGTTTTTATAGGGGGGAATATGGACGACGATGACGTCATTATGACAGCTGCTGCTGCAATAATTATTGGAGTTTCGGAACAGACGTATCGCCCTCGATACCGGCCCAGAAGATTTTGGGTACGGCCAAGCATCTTGAATGGGAGGAAGAAATACGGAGCCACCGAATTCTGAAAGACCTCATCCTAGACGAACATGACGATTTCGTATTCGCGATTTTTCTGTTTCGGGCGCTAATTATTATCCGATTTTGAATCTAAAAAATGTTTTGGAAACAGTGACTCATCCTACAACTGGGCTGTACGTGATTTTTTCCAAATTTATGAAAAAATCGAGATTTTGTGTGTCTGATTTTTGGGTTACGATGTGAAATCTAAAAAAAAGGTTAACGACGCGAATTGTAGATTAAGTACCCGAGTAAAATCCATTTTTCAAAATGTAAATCGGACCATTTTTGGAGCCGTGAGGAGTGCCGCCGCATCCGCGAATGTTTCGCGCGCGCACGCTTGGCATCCACTTTCGCCTTAAGGTCTCATTTCAATCTCCAAATAATTCCGCACGCCCGATAAATTGTCATTTTTCATATTTCACCCTTGAAACAACTATAAAACCCACATAAACTTGTACCTTGAAAATTCGAGCTCTTCCGTTCTTATTTGGAAAAGCAAGAATTGTCAATACTAGTCAAGACTTGGCAGATATTGAGCGCTTGTTTTAACGCTTTAAAACCTAAAAATCCATATTTTTCATCTTAAAGCATTCCAGTGCCCTCCCCCCTCTTTAAATGGTGGCCTCACCATCAACATCGATGCTCCGAGGCACTGGCTGTTACTTTGTGAACGAAGGTAGAGGGGTGTCATCTTTACAGCTCCCTCTTTTACAGTACTTTGGTGCGAGAAAAGTTAAATGAATCTTTTATTGGTACGGAGATCAACTAATTATAGCAGACACCATCTTTTTTGCGAACGATGCATTCAGACGAATACGCCCGAGGTTGCCCTCCCGTCAGTCTAGATGACCATGCGTACATAGTGTACAGCACTAAAATGCTGAAATTAGCCACAACTTGTTCCATGTGGTCAAAGGACCAAACGTGGGGCTTAAATTAGGTAAACGGACATCTACATTTTGAAAGATCGATTGATATTGCACACCCCTGTTCACATTTTCGTCAAGTTTTTTTGTTTTTTTTTATGTCAAACAAGAGAAAAAAACAAGTTTCGTCCTCACAAAACACTCTCCTTCTCATGGGAAGGCTATATGTCTTTATTGCGTCCAGTGAATGATCTGATGAAGGCTACATTATGATGAAAGCCCTCCACAGTCCCCTTCCCCTCCTCAACAGTTATAAGATACAATTTAGAAATAGATAAAATGCTGCAAGAATCTCCCTCAATCAAACTTGTCAGCTACCGTAGACATTTAATCTATACAGATAGGGGAAACATGTACTCAGCGGTCTCGAGCAAAAGGCCCCCTTGGGGGCCACGTCATAGCACTTCACGCGTTGTTGGTTCACGTGCCCTTCTCCGAGAGAAATTTAATGCCTATAAGTTGAGGAAAATCTTTAATTCGTGTCCAAAGTTGAGAATTCGTGGTACATAAATCCAGAGGCGAGTTTGTGGGAGTATAACTGATAAAAAGTGCTAATTTGCTATTCTGACAGCAACCTTTACTGCTCAACTTAAAGAGAAGTGCGCTAATTCATGGCAGGAGGGCACTAAGGCATATAGTGGTGAAGGGGGGAGGGATACCCCGGGCAATCATTCAGACAGGGCCCCCGATAACTTTAAAAATGGGGATTTTCCCGTTTTATGTTCATGGATGCCAATTCATGGCCAAATGTGTAAAAATTGCTAACTGAAGGCTAAAATTGAAAAAAAAAAAAAAAAAATGCGCTAATTCACGGTCACGGATCCTTGGGGAAACCCCTAAACTTTGTCTACCCATCAGGAAATCGCTGATGCAAGTGAGAAAAATCATAAATCTCAGTTAAAATTCTTGGAATCGCTATTTCGTGGATAATAGACAGAAAATAGAGAAAAAATTCTAATTCATGGTGAAAAGAGGAAAAATCGCTTATTTACGGCATAAAGTAAGCAAAACGTTAGCTAATATTGCGGCAAAAATTAATATAAAACTGCCATTCGCGACTGAAATTGCGAGAAAAAGAGCTAAATCACGGCTAAAACAAAGAAAACCTCAAAATCTAGGCCAGAATTTCTTAAAATATATTGCTGATTCGTGGATATATTTTTTTTTTTTTAAACGGAGTGATGGATCGACACTAAAATTGAAAAATACCGCTAATTGACGGCTAAAATTGTGAAATATCGCTGATTCGTGGCTAAGGTTTAGAAAAGGCCCTACAGCAGTTTGGCGCTAAAATAGTAAAACTCCGCTAACTCACGGCTATAACTGAGAAAAACCGCTAATTCATGGCTATGAAAGAGGAAAAACTACTAAATAACGGCTAAAAGTGTAAAAATGGTTAATTCCCAGCAGATTAAACTCCCATTCGCGATTAAAATTGAGAATAAGAGCCAATTTACGCTGCTAAAATTTAGAAAAAAGCTATTTCGTGGCTGAAATTGAGAAAAAGAGCTAACTCACGGCTAAAACTGAGATAATTCCAAAATCTATGCCTGAATTCGTTAAATTGTATAGCTAATTCGTGGATAAAATTAATAAAAAATGGAGGATTAGAGTTAAATCCATGCTAAAATTATAAAATACCGCTAAATCACGGCTAAAATTGTGAAAAATCGCTGGTTCGTGGCTAACGTTTAGAAAAGGCTCTATAGTTTGGCGCTAAAACAGATAAAAAACCCTAACTCACGGCTGTAAGTGAGAAAAAGCACTAATTCATGGATATAAAAGAGGAAAAACCACTAAATTACGGCTAAAAGTGTAAAAATGGTTAATTCACAGCTAAATTTCAGACAAAACTGTCATTTGCTACAGTAATTGAGAAAAATCATTTTTAAAAAAATTGATAAAAGGTGTTCATTTCAGGCTAAAAGGTAGAAAACACTAATTCGCTGCTAAAATTTCGAAATGAGGTCCTAATCTTAACTAATTCGTGAATAAAAGTGATGATATAAGGGCTAATTTCCACACTGAAATAGAGAAGAGCTGCTCATTTTTGCCTGATATTGCGAAAAACCGCTAATTCTGAGCTAAAATTGTGAAAATAAGTTGAGAAAATAACCAAATTAGATGTTAAAATTGTGAAAACCCCCAAATTTTAGGCTAAAATCGAGAAAAGTCACTATAATTCATGGTTAAAAGAGGAAAAATCGCTAAACGGCTCAAGGTGTAAAAGATGCGAATGAGTGACTAAAATCGCGACTGAAAGTGCTAGATAGCGCTGAATCGCCGCTAAAATGGAAGAAAAGCGCTAATTCATAGATGAAAATAGATGAAATTGTGAACAAATCGATGGTTGGCGGTCAAATTGGATAGTATAATAGGCCCTGATCTACGCCGCTGAAATTGTGAAAAAACCGCTGATTCACGGCTAAAATTGTGAAACCCCTTACATCTTGGCTAACATTCACTCTGCTTGGCTGCCATTCGCGTGGTTAAAATTGTGAAAACACGTTGATTCGTGCCTGAAATTGTGAAAAATCGATGAGTTGTGGCTAAAGTAGAGTAAAAATCCCCAATTCACCGCTAAAATGGCAAAAACCCACTAGATCACAGCGAAACTTGGTAAAAATGCTAATTCATGCGACTAAAATTTAGATTAGGCGCTGATTTGCGGCTAAAATTGAGAAAACCTGTGGGTAGGTTCAAATTCATCTTAATATAGCATTATTGCCTATTAGCTTTATCCACAAATTCTCCAATTTAGCCGCAAACGATCGCCTTTTTTTTTTTCAATTTTCAACCTAAAAAGGAGCCAATCAAAATTTACTTACATCGAAATGATCTTCACAAACGAAGAACTTTGATTTTGGAGAGAGGAGTTTTGTGTCACTTCTAAATGCTTTAATCCACTGAGATCTCTTAGGCTCCTTTGAAGGCAGTGAAATATAATGTTTTTGAGGGGCAGTCATTGTCGTATTTGTGCAACTAGGGACGAAACAGTATTTATACCTCTGCATTTTTAACGTTACAACGCGTCAAAACAACAAAAGTTCGGGCACCGAAAACATAGGGATAAAAATCAATGGAGAAAGCTTGGGCTTGAAATTTGTTGACCGTAGTTATGGTGGGAGGTGCACCTTGTGAACCACAAAGTAACCTCAAGTCAAGTTGTTTTTTTATTTACACATGTTCACTTTGAATTTCTAGTTTTGTTCTTTTTTCCTCTAGTATGTCTAGAAATTGTCACTGTGAGTTTTTAGATTGTTTCACAGGGCATTAATAAAGTGAATAACCCGCAACTATACTCGGAGAATCTTTATTTTAAACGGTCGACCATGCGCGAGTTGTTGGACTTCTTTTCCGGATATTTCAACACGCGCAAGTAGCTCCAATCCTCTTCTGGGAATCACGACAGAAGCCACCGGGAAATCCGTCACTCATGTTTTTCATGAAATACGTCATGTTTCTGAGTTCAAGACAACTTGTTTTTTACTGATGTGTTGTGTATTTTTGGGTATGTTTCGATCCTCTGATAGCAAAGAGAAATACAGGGCTAAGAAATCACGAACGTTTATTTCACATAATAATCGCTCGCAAGCAAGAAACAAACTAATTCAGAAACATTATATGTACCAGCACTGCGAATGAGAAGACCCGTGGTTCGAGCACAGCGAGAACTGCAGGGTGTGGCGACTTTTGTTCAAATCCTTGTTTCGCAGTCCTCAAGAGACGGAGCGGCTCTTTCTGAACTCGTGACTGTCTCGCCCATGTAATATTTTTCCTAGTATGTTGATGGAACGCGATCAGGGCCACTTATTTTAGAAAATAAACACCAAAATACACTTGAAAACACGGCTACGTGCCACGAACGATGACATTTACAATGAATTCGTATGAACATCAAGTCGTTCACGCTTTGAGAACGAGAGTGTTGACGAGTTTGATTTAGTTTTTACAGAATAATTTCCCCGAAATACCCCTTGTTCATTCTAACTCGGGCTCTTTTTTTGTAATTTTGCATTAATCTCAGGGAGGAGGTGAGCATTTTTGTTGATAACCTGACGATGTAGAGGAAAATTCAGGGTTCTGAAGGTGTACTTTGGCGGCCATATTTGTGACAACCCTTCTACCCACCCCCCAGCTCCCATTCAGGCTTTCTCCAGTTATTTACCTCTATGACCGAAAAGTATGTTGGTTACACAGTTGAAAAAAAAAAACAAAAAAAAGATGAAAAGCGTTATAGCACCATGACAACTGACAGGGGGGCTCCGATGCACAATTTCACTAAAACACTACCAACTGCATGTCTTCTCCTAATCACACTCATTCCGTGAGTGTTAAAGGCTGTTTTCTCTTTTTTCCTTAATCTTTTGTGTTATTTTCATAATTTATCCATTGAAAAAGTGTTTTTATGCGAAAAAGGTAAAAATTACTTGACGGCACATATGACGTAAAAATTCAGGGCTGGCAATCACGAATTGAAACGACCAAAAAATTATAAATTAGTTTATTAATTAATTGAGTTTTTATACGACTTGACTATGATTTGAGCTCTATTTTAGTACGAATGAACAGTACAAAATAAATTAGTGCGTAAGTTCTGACCCATGAAACTTCCTCATTAGGGATTAATTGAATATTTTAAATCCAGAGAATAAAAGTAGACTGTAATCCATATCGCATCACAAAAACGTGAAGTCCTTTTATTGATTATTAAATCTTCCCAGGTAGGTTACAAAAAACTATTTTTTTTTTTTTAAGTTTTGCGCAACGATATATAAACCTGGATTGCTCACAGATGACTGGAGGGGCGTGGAGGAGGTCGTCCCCTGGTAAACAATCACCCTGTCCCTCTCCTTGTGTAGTTATGCCAATATGGCACTTATTTTGGAACTCCACCCCTCTCATCGTCAATGGGGGCTTATTTGATGGCTATTATCAGATGGTCTTTATCAGCCGTGATGAGCAATCCAGTTCTTTTATATATCGTTGGTTTTGCGTTGTGTGCAAACAGATGTATACCCTATGTTGGATGCCCATTTCTTATCGTATTATACGTTGCAGTTGAGGGGGGCTTGTAGTTATGTACTTCTAATGACGTGGATTGAGGAACAACAGGTGGAGTTCGCAGTGATTTCTTGGCATTCGCAAGAGTTGCAATCTTAATGCAAGCACCTCACATAAATACTGCCATTCTGCGAAGCTGGCACTGCCAACGGAAAATTCCTCGAAGTATTTGTGTGTGAGCTTGATCTCGCTAGAAAGATAACACCGTAAATGTTCTTTTAATAAATATAATAATAAGTATATAAGAAGAAAACGCACTCCGTTTGCTCATTCCTCATCGCATGGATTACTCTTTGACTATACATAATACACCGTAGCAACTATACGGGATGACTTGGAAAGTAAAAGTGTTTCAAATGCGACATTCCGCGTCACGGATCGGTGCCAAATCGTGCGCTCCTCTCGCATCCAAGATAGATCTCAAACTTCATCTCCATCATTGGTGAGGGGGGGGGGGGTAGTATCGAGGAATCGGGGTCACAATTTGCGAAGTCCGCATCCTTCGTCTTTCTTTCTTTTTCTATCCTGCCAATCTACGTAATGCACATCCTACGCACAGCATACATTCGTTTTTCAAGCTCTAGTTCAGTTTTTTAGCAATTTGTTTTTTTCATGAGTTTTTTTTTTTTTTTTTAACGCTCTATGTATGCGAAATTATATGAGCTGTTGAAAGACAAACTTTCTTTTGGAGCTGTTTATTAAATGATTAATTGAAGTAGAGAAAAGGTCGTTGCTCGTTTATCATTTTTCGGTCTGTCAAACTAGACAATCACTTCCTACGTAAGATGACATCTTTATTTTCTTGTTTTAAAAGCAGTAGAGACAAACTATCCGTTGAAAACGGATTAATTGTACTATTGTATGTTGCTGATAACTATCGAGAGATATTGGAATTTTAAAGGCCTTGAAATTTCAGGTGAGATACATCATGGCTTGACGATTTAAATCCCACCCTTCAGGGATTTGCGAATGCCTTGCGGCATAAAATAAATAAAATAAGTGACGTGAATAGTAAAAACAAAAGAAAGGGAGATTAGAGAAAGACCTTGGCTAAAAAAAAAACACTAAAAAATCAAACATCTCCAGTGGAAAGTGGCAAAAGGGCACCCCGTGTCGTCTGATGCCATATCATAAGGGGTGGGGGAAACTTCTTCAGGCAACCGAGTCCGTCCCTCTCACTCTCCCTCGCGCCCCTAAAGCAAAAGACCGTGCTCTTTCCAGGGGGGAGATTTTTTTACGAAACGAAAAAGAAAGAAGTAGAGGGCCAGTTCAACAGTGGCCGACCCTCGAAGTATAACAGCTTCCGAAAAAAAAAAAAGGCCAGCGGTTGTCCCCTTGACACCCCTCCACCGCGTAGTATCGGTCCAACCCCTTGTACATCCATCGTCGCGTTTGTTATTTTTTACGTTGTTTGTTACCAACAAATGGAGTGTCGGACCTGAAGTGTGACAAAAAGTTATTTTGTTTTTGTTGTGTGGTTTTAAAGTGTTTATTTTTTAAAGCTTGAATTTTGTTTTTGTGAGTAAAATTTGCGGTAAAAAAAAAAAACAGCAGCAAAATGATGTCTCTATACAGAACCATTAAAGGAGGGACTCACAAGAGGACCCGAGACAGAAGGTACGACTTAAAATTATAGCATGACAACCATACTTAATAAAGACAAAAAAAAAAATTAAAATTTGAACTAGCAAAAAATGAAATTAATTAAAAACAGCATCATAAGTAACACAGAACCATTTTGAGTTAAACGTTAGGAACCTATTTATTCTTTAAAATAACGTGTTTGAACGGGAAAAAATTGTTTTGCGAAAGCGTCGAACTTTCCAACGCACTTTTCGTTTCTAAAATTAAATCTTGACCCCCTCCCTCCTAGAATTCGAATATGAAAAATGGAAATTGTGTTTATAATAACGAGGTGAAAGTGGACAATGCACGTATATATCGATAAAATATGCACAATTTATCGTGATTTGTTGTATAGTGCGTGATTTATTCTCCTCGAAGAGAGTTTTTCTTCTAAACAATAATTTATTTTCATTTATGGATTCTGATGCGCACGCTATAACTATATTGCTGTTACGAAACTCTCCGTCAATCGTATTCAGGGGTGGAAATCACGAATAATTAGTTACACACCGTAGCTTGAATTCGGTGGAATTCTTTTTTTTTTTTTTTATAAGAGCTGGCCCCTCTTCGTGGGGTCTGTGAAATCAGGAGCGTTGCATTCGTTTTGAGTTTGAGTATACATAATATTATGTCGTCTTGCTTGGAATTTCGAAGCTTAATCCTCGTCTGCTGGACGTTTATTTTCTGCTAAAATTTAAATTGTACACGAAAATCTCGTACGACTTTGTTCAAAAAGCGTATGCCAGTCCAAAACTAATTTTGTGGACATTGACACGCAAAAAAAAAGAAGAAAAAAAAAAAAAAAAAAAAATCGCCACAACGTTATCTTCGGAAACCGCGAATTGGCGTATATTTTCAATATTAGCCTCAAATTAGAGTTTTTCACCATTTCAGCCGTGAATTACCGCTTTTTTTTTCAATTTTAGCGACAAAGCATAGCGTTTTTATCCTGTGAATTAGCGATTTCTCTCAGTTCTACTCAAGATTCGGAGTTTTCCTCAATTCATGCTGCAAGTAAGCGAATTAATTTTAGCTGCGAGCTTTTTCTCAATTTGAATTTAAAATTATTAATTTTAGCCGAGCTAGTTAGTAATTTTCTCAATATTAGTTTAAAATTGGCGATTTTTTTTTTCAATTTTAGCAGTAGCGTTTAGCGTTTATCCCCCCCCCCCCCTGGTGGCTGGCACCCCTCGCACGTATTAAAGGTCTGTTGAGGAGAAAAAGTATACAGTGAATAACAATCAGTGTTGGCCTTGGCGGAACATTTGGCACCCCCCCCCCCCACCACCCGCCAACAGCGGGTAAATCTTTCACCAGCGCCCCTATATAAAGTTGCCTTCCATCAGGAGCCGCGACTTGGCGTTTTCACCGCATTTTAACCGCAAAATAGCGTTTTTCCGCACTTTAGAATGTCCTCTTAATTTTATCGGTGAATTAGCGATTTGTCTCCATATTTTAGCCGCGAGTTGACGATTTTTCTCAATTTTGCGGCGAATTTGTGTTTTTAATGATTTCAGCAGCAGCTAAATGAGCGCAATTTCCCCTAAATTTTACCCGTGAATTAGCGTTTTTTTCCTAATTTTAGCCACGAACCGGGAAACTGCAATGTCCGAGTGTACCATTTTCTCAATTTTCTGCGTTTTTAGCAATAATGTTTTCAATTTAACCCTTAGTTGGCAATTTTTCTTGATTTTAACCGCGATTTAGCGTTTCACCTAATTCTAGCCGGATCTAGCAATTTTCTAGATTTGTGCCGTACTGAGTGAGAGAGTTTGTCCCCGATTTTCGCCGCGAATTTAAAGCTTTTCATTAATTTTATCCACGAATTTAGCTGGTTTTTTTCTCATTTAGCCGCGGGTTAGCGATTTTGTTCTCTTTCAATCCCGAGGTTACCTCTAGAAAAATCCTATCCGTGAATAAACGTTTTCCCTCCTATTTTGACCGCGAATTATAAGTTTTTCCACACTTCAGCGCTTCTTATCAAAGTTTTATCAGTGAATTAGCAATTTGTCTCCATTTTCCGCGGCGAATTTGCGATTTTTCTCAACTTTAGCCGCGAATTGTGTATTTTGGGTCAATAATTTTAGCCGCAAATTAGCGTTTTTATAATTTAAACTGACTTTAATTAGCTATTTTTGTTGGTTTCAGCCGCTGATTAGCGTTTTTCATAATTTCATTCCAACAGTTAGCTATTTTTACCAATTTTTTCCGCGGAGAAGCGTTTTTATACGGTGAGTTAGCGATATTTTTCACTTTTAGCTCGATATTCTCGCTTCTACTCGCGAATTAAGCGATTCACCCTCAATTCTAGCTATGGGCTGGGGCCAAGAACAGCACCACTGTAAATTTTAGCCGTAAAATGTGACGATTCAGCGTTTTTTTTTCTCAAGTTTTGGTGTGGAACACGCTTCGAAAAACAGCAAATGAGTTGGTTTTCGAAGTTTTCTTCACGAATATTAACGTTTTTCCAACCTTCTTGCCGAATACTTGCCCCCCCCCCCCCCAAGGACAGCACTTCAGTGCACCTTCTCAATTTCAGTGGTCTAA
Source organism: Corythucha ciliata (assembly GCA_038030265.1). NCBI lineage: Eukaryota > Metazoa > Arthropoda > Insecta > Hemiptera > Tingidae > Corythucha > Corythucha ciliata. Next base: position 5,556,022 of record CM075939.1, read on the forward strand.
CGACCTCTACATGAACTCTACAGGTATCAGCGTATTTTCTACGCGAGGCGACGACGCCGACGCGATGGCGTCCAACCATCCTACCCCCCACCGATGTGTAGACGCCCGTGAATTTGCCATTTTGAGCTACGGATCAGTGCTTTTCATCATTTTTTGCCTTAAAAGAATCCTTCAGAACCCACGGACTGGTGTTTTCTCAATCGTAACAGTAGATTTATCCAGCGATTCTTTTCAATTTTGGCCGCAATGAGATTTTTCTTCCCTATTTTTAGCCGCTAATATTGGCGCTTTTCTCGATGTCCTCATAATTTTCGTAGCGATTTAATTGGCGATTTTTACACATTTTGACCGTGAATTAGCGTTTGTCCTAATTTTAGCCGTTGATTAACCGTTTTTCTCAGTTTTAGCCTTGAATTGGCGTTTTTCGCTCATTCATAGCTTTGAATTAACGTTTTTCGCTATTTCAGATGCGACTTAGTGCGTTTTTATCTCTTTTTTTTTAACAGTGAATGGGAGATTTTTCGCAATTTTAGTTCCGAATTTGCCATTTCACAACACAATGTCACGAATTTGGCTCTTTCAAAACCAAATTTTTACGGGAATTTAGCTGCGAATAGCGCTTTTTTTTTTAATATCAGCAACGAATTTGCCTTCTTAAGCCAAAAAAGTGTCTCAATTTTTACTGCGAATGAGCGTTTCTTTCTCAATTTTAACAATAAATTAGCGGTTTTTTTTTCTCATTTTTACCCGTGAAGTAGCAAGTCTTCGCTACTCTCACCCTCGCTTTTCTTCTATTTTTCCTGCGAATCATCGATTTTACTCAATTTTCACCCCGATATTTTCTTTTGGGTGAGGGGGTGAGAGAACCGGCGCGGTTCGGGTGTTTTATTCAATTTCAACTAAGACCGCGATCGCTTTTTCACAGTTTTCTGAAAATTAGGTCCTTCCACGCAGTTTCAGACGAGAATTAGCGTTTTTTCTCAATTTTAGACGCGAATTAGTGATTTTTTTTTTTCATGTTTAGCCATGAGTAAACGCTTTTTCCGTTTTCGCCGTTGTCTTGCACCAAGAGTTAGCACATTTTAGCTGTTGAAGGCCATCACTAATTACCGATTTATTCCCTCAATTTTGGTATAGATCTGGTAGAGATATCGTGAATTTCAGGCATTTTTACTTTGTCTTAAACGAAATTTCGTGGATTTGGCTCTTTCAAACTGCAATTTCATGCATTTGGTTCGTCAATACCCCAAATTTCGGGGACTCACGCTTCATAAAAAACCAAATCCCGTGGCTTTTAGCACCTTCTATCAATTTCGCAGTTGTTTTGTTAGCTAAAAAAAACTAATTCGGCTCGTTCAAAAACAAACTTAAGTGCTTTTTCAACCACAAACCTTAATTTTGCGGATTATCACTCTTTAATCATTAATTTTCGAGGAATTGGCTCCTTCTGCAAACCCAATTTATGAGATTTTGGCTTTATCAACAAAAAAAGTTCGTGGCTTTTGCTATTGCTATAGAATCAATTTGGCACGTTTTGCTCATTAGAAAAATTAGTTTGGCGTGATTTCGGCTTTATCAAACCTCAAGTGTCCTTTGACTCTAGGCCAGTTGATTGCGTGATCTGCAGACAAAATTATTGGGCAACGCTTTGGAAACGGCCATATGTGTAAGATTTTTTTGGGGGAGATTTTCACAGTGCGGAATGCCCGGAATTTCACGAAGTTCGACGACTCTTTGTTACACGCCCAAGTTCGGCGTTAGAATCACAAATGAGCTTCTGTACAATAAATGATCGATCGAGCTACTATTCAGGAAGTGGCAGGAGTTCATTCTTACGTTTTTTAAATTCTCACGCGTTATTTAAAAGAGGATTCCCTTAAACGAAAAACGTGCATGAACTCATTTTCCCTTTTTACACCGACCCAGCCCCGCTCCGCCTGCTCAAACAACGCCAATCCGTTTATTTTGTTTTCGTATTCATAAGCGCACACTCAATATACGTGCATGGGATTCGTCTTTTATAAACACCAGAGTTCATGTTCGAATACAGTGAAAGGTGTCTGATGATGTGAGTTGAGGAAATGGTGGAGGTGTGTGTGGTGGAGGGGTGGTGGTGGGGGGGCTAGCGTCAAGTGCATAGGCATCAGACAGGTTAATATCCTAACTATGAATAGACTCGACATGGAATTAATACAAGGGGCTTCGCGCTTATCACACGGACAATTCTTTCATTTGGCTTGATGGCTTGGCCCTTTTCCATTGTTCAATATTCCTAAGCCTCATTGGCTTCTTTTAATAGCAAATTTTCGAATCTATACAATATTTTCTTTCAAAAAGTTATTCAGATCACGATCACGAATTTTTCGGTTGTCCCGAGGGCGCGACTTATTGCCAAAATAAAAAATAAAAAAACACTTCAGTTTGAAAAGCTGGCGTAATATTTAATAATTCCGTTTCGCGAAAGAGTTCGACAGGCAATACGCGACTCAAGTCGTGAGGCTTTCCGCGTGCTGTGGCGAAACCGACGACATCACACTCACAGCTTCTCCCATTCCCGGTGCCGGGAGTGCTCTTCGAAAAAAAAAAGAAAAGATGAAGCAACTTTTCTCCTTTTCCTCTCTTTTTAAAAGTTCACGGCCACCCACCACTTTTTATACTCGTCATCAAACAAAAGACGAGACAATTTGAAATCAAACGTTGGACAGTAAATTTCAATCTGGATGGGTTTTGAGGGCTCCCTAATTTGACTAGGGAAATAAAGTCAGAAAGGAATTTTTATTTTCCATTTAAAACCAGAAATTTGTCTAGCGAAAGAGATTTGTGTTTAAATCCTTGAGCAACCTTGACCAGAAATTACAGTCGGGAGAAAGTCTGTTCTCGTCCTGTACACATTTGGAGGTTCATTTTTATATCCACAAAACAAAAATCGATTTGAGAAGTAAATGTTTTTTTAACTGTAAAAAGAAGGCGATGATCGCAACAATTTTGTCTTGTTCTTGTGATAAGTGAAAGTCACAGTCTCCTCTTGATGATCAACTCACTTTTGGTTGAAAACAGGTCTTCCATTACCTTTTGGTCCGGATGGGAATTCAATTTCTCTAAACCCCTGAACTCACCCGCCCACCCGTTAGTGGGTACAAGTTATAATAATTAAGCCTGCCCTTTTGATTGAACTCAAACGATTTGTCGTTTCCTTTTTATAATAAACAGACAAATAAATAATGCTCTGTCATCGAGATAGGCTTGAAACACAACTGTAGAAGACAGGCTCCATCGAGTTAAGTTTCTCAACAGTTATAAGATACAATTTAGAAATAAATGAAATGCTGAAAGAATCTCCCTCAATCAAACTTGTCAGCGACCGTAGACATTTAATCTATACAGATAGGGGAAACATGTACTCAGCGGTCTCGAGCAAAAGGCCCCCTTGGGGGCCATGTCATAGCACTTCACGCGTTGTTGGTTCACGTGCCCTTCTCCGAGAGAAATTTAACGCCTATAAGTTGTGGAAGACCTTTAATTCGTGTCCAAAGTTGAGAATTCGTGGTACATAAATCCAGAGGCAAATTTTTGGGAGTATAACTGATAAAAAGTGCTAATTTGCTATTCTGACAGCAACCTTTACTGCTCAACTGAAAAAGAAGTGCGCTAATTCATGGCAGGAGGGCACTAAGGCATATAGTGGTGAAGGGGAGAGGGATACCCCGGGCAATCATTCAGACAGGGCCCCCGATAACTTTAAAAATGGGGATTTTCCCGTTTTATGTTCATGGACGCCAATTCATGGCCAAATGTGTAAAAATTGCTAACTCAAGGCTAACATTGAAAAAAAAAAGCGCTAATTCACGGTCACGGATCCTTGGGAAAACCCCTAAACTTCGTCTACCGATCGGGAAATCGCTTATACAAGTGAGAAAAATCCTAAATTTCAGTTAAAATTCTGGGAATCGCTATTTCGTGGATAATAGACAGAAAATAGAGAAAAAATTCTAATTCATGGTGAAAAGAGGAAAAATCGCTTATTTACGGCATAAAGTAAGCAAAACGTTAGCTAATTTTGCGGCAAAAATTAATATAAAACTGCCATTCGCGACTGAAATTGAGAGAAAAAGAGCTAAATCACGGCTAAAACAAAGAAAACCTCTAAATCAAGGCCAGAATTTCTTAAAATATACTGCTGATTCGTGGATAACTTTTTTTCTTTTTTAAAACGAGTAATGGATCGACACTACAATTCAAAAATACCGCTAATTCACGGCTAAAATTGTGAAAAATCGCTGATTCGTGGCTAAGGTTTAGAAAAGGCCCTACAGCAGTTTGGCGCTAAAATAGTAAAACCCCGCTAACTCACGGCTGTAACTGAGAAAAACCGCTAATTCATGGCTATAAAAGAGGAAAAACCACTAAGTAACGGCTAAAAGTGTAAAAATGGTTAATTCCCAGCAGATAAAACTTCCATTCGCGATTAAAATTGAGAATAAGAGCCAATTCGCGCTGCTAAAATTTAGAAAAAAAGCTATTTCCTGGCTGAAATTGAGAAAAAGAGCTAACTCACGGCTAAAACTGAGATAATTCCAAAATCTATGCCTGAATTCGTTAAAATGTATAGCTAATTCGTGGATAAAATTAATAAAAGATGGAGGATTAGAGTTAAATCGATGCTAAAATTATAAAATACCGCTAAATCACGGCTAAAATTGTGAAAAATCGCTGGTTCATGGCAACGTTTAGAAAAGGCTCTTTAGTTTGGCGCTAAAACAGAAAAAAAAACCTAACTCACGGCTGTAAGTGAGAAAAAGCACTAATTCATGGATATAAAAGAGGAAAAACCACTAAATTACGGCTAAAAGTGTAAAAATGGTTAATTCACAGCTAAATTTCAGATAAAACTGTCATTTGCTACAGTAATTGAGAAAAATCATTTTAAAAAAAAGTGATAAAAGGCGGTCATTTGAGGCTAAAAGGTAGAAAACACTAATTCGCTGCTAAAATTTCGAAATGAGGTCCTAATCTTAACTAATTCGTGAATAAAAGTGATGATATTAGGGCTAATTTCCACACTGAAATAGAGAAGAGCTGCTCATTTTTGCCTGATATTGCGAAAAACCGCTAATTCTGAGCTAAAATTGTGAAAAAAAGTTGAGAAAATAACCAAATTAGATGTCAAAAATTGTGAAAACCCCCAAATTTCAGGCTAAAATCGAGAAAAGTCACTATAATTCATGGTTAAAAGAGGAAAAATCGCTAAACGGCTCACGGTGTAAATGATGCGAATGAGTGACTAAAATCGCGACTGAAAGTGCTAAATAGCGCTGAATCGCCGCTAAAATGGAAGAAAAGCGCTAATTCATAGATGAAAATAGATGAAATTGTGAACAAATCGATGGTTGGCGGTCAAATTGGATAATATAATAGGCCCTGATCTACGCCGCTAAAATTGTGAAAAACCCGCTGAGTCACGGCTAAAATTGTGAAACCCCCTTAAATCTTGGCTAACATTCACTTAGGGAAGTTGCACCAATTCGTGAATTAAAGTGATAAAAGGCGGTATAATTTGCGTGGTTAAAATTGTGAAAACACGTTGATTCGTGTCTCAAATTGTGAAAAATCGATGAGTTGTGGCTAAAGTAGAGTAAAAATCCCCAATTCGCCGCTAAAATGGCAAAAACCCACTAGATCACAGCGAAACTTGGTAAAAATGCTAATTCATGCGGCTAAAATTTAGATTAGGCGCTGATTTGCGGCTAAAATTGAGAAAACCCGAGGGTAGGTTCAAAGTCATCTCAATATAGCGTTATTGCCTATTAGCTTTATCCACAAATTCTCCAATTTAGCTGCAAACGATCGCCTTTTTTTCCAATTTTCAACCTAAAAAGGAGCCCCCATTGGGATTTTAGCCATTACCGCCGATGAGTGTGGATCCGATGCTTATTCGAGGCTAGAATCCCCAGTTTTTGTCTCTAAATGTACAAACTATTCGTAAGCTGTTTGGGACACATTGAGACTTACTGCGGCTAAAATTGCGGCGAGTACGAAATTGACTATGTTTCTAGGACGGAATTCAGTTTATGGGACAAAATTGGCAGTTTAAAGGACGAAATTGTCTGTTTCAAGGTCGAAATTGACAGTTTTCGAGGGAGGGGCTTGGAAAACCCCGGAAAATCGAATTATCGTAAATGATTAAGTTTACAATTTTTATAATAGTCAGTTTGGTGATATGGCACGAATCATCAGTTCAGCCATTTTCATGGCACGAATGGTCAATTTTGACCATTTTTGTGAAGCGCGAGTGGTTCGATTTTGCAATTTCAAGAACACAGACATGTTCGCCAGTTTTTAAAGCTTTTTTCAAGGCATGAATCTGTCAGTTCAGTCATTTTTCAGGGTGGGAATTTCATTTTCAGCGCTAATGAGTTGTTTCTGAGGAACGTCCGCGGTTAAAATGAATCAAAAAAGCGCTAATTTTCCGGTTAAAATTGGAGACAATGTGCACACTCTTGGCTAAAATTGAGGACGCGGATTACTTAAAATATATTTCCTCTGGCGGGTTATACGGCGAACTGTTTGTGTGCGCTAGAAGAAGGCAACACGATGGCCCATTCGTCAGAGGCGTAGAGTTAGGGGGGGGGGGCGAGGTGGGCCATCGCCTACCCAGTGTTCCTATTGGGTGGGCAAAGGTACCTTTTCACCCCCTCCCACAATGTTTTCACCTGATTTTCAATAATATCGTCCAACAAAAGGCTGATGTACGACGGTTTAGCGATCGATGAGTAATGGTATTTTCTTAATTTAAACCGCGAATTAGCGATTTGTCTGCATCTTATCCGCGAAGGAGTGATTTTTCTCAATTTAATATTTAATAAATATTTTAGCCACGAATTAACACTTCTTCTCAATTTCATCCATGAATTAGCGAATTTGTGGCGACTTCTTTCAAATTTGTCTCCATTTTACGTTCCCGAAATTGGCACTAGATGCACTGGTGGACCTACACCAATCGCGGGGCCCGGGGCGGATAACTAAAGGAGACCCTCTTAGTCTCTAGGATAAAAAATAAATAATTATAAGTTTTACGTAGCGCGTTAAACTATGGTTTTTTACTTATTTTAGCCACGAATTGGCATTATTTCTTCACCCCATCCTCCAATTAGCGCTTATGATTAGTTTCAGCCATATATTGACGAATTTCTCTATTTTAGCCGCGAATGAGTGGTTTTTTTTGTCAATTTTACCCGCGAATGAGCGCTTTTCTCAATTTTAGTCACGAATTGGCGTTTTTGAGAGAGCGTTCGTTCCGGCGTTTTAGACGCGAATTAGCACTTTATCTTTAATTCGAGCTGAAAATTAGCGTTTTTCTTAATTTAAGACGCGCTATAATTAGTGATTTTCCAGAATTAGCCGCAAATAAGACGTGGTTTTTACATTTTAAAGCCCCGCATTAACAATTTTTTCCCCACTTCCAGCTATGCATTAGCGCTTATTCCCGGTTTTAGTCACGAATTAGTTTTTTTTATAGTAATAGCCGTGAGTTGGCGCTTTCCTCAATTCTGAGCGACAAATAAGTTGCCTTCAGAAGCCCAGAATTTGTGTATTCTCAACTTTAGACACAAATTGAAATGTATATCTGTTTTAGGCGAGAATTACAGCTTTTTCGTTTTCTTTGCGTTTTCCTCAATTTTAAGCATTGATTTAGCACATTTTCTCAATTTGAATTGAAAAACAGCGTTTCTATTAACTTTAGGCGCACTAATTGGTGATTTTTCAAAATTATCCGCTAATTAGCCAAAGTTTTTACACTTTTGTCCCGCATAAACCAGTTTTTTTTTGTTACTTTGGTTACTATTGTTTTCTGGGTTCTTTTAGCTATGGATTAAGGCTTTTTCTCACTTTTAGCCACAAATAAGTTGTCTTCAGAAGGCGAGAATTGGCGTATTTGCAATTATTTTAAACGCGTTACTGATATTTTCTTTATTTTATCCCAGAATTAGCGCTTTATCTCAATTTTTTGTAAGCAGGGAATTAGCACTTTTACAACGTTTGCCACAAATTGGCGTTTACCTCAATTTTTAGCATCAAGTTAGCACTTTTCCTCAATCTGAACTGAAATTTAGTGTTTTTTTTTATTTAAGCCGCGCTATTTAATGGGTTTCTTAATATTAGCTGTGAATTACAGTTTTATTTGAACATTTCAGCCCCGCTTCGGCAATTTTGTTTTAATTTTAGTTATAGATTAGCACTTTTTCTAAATACCCACGAAATATCCTTCAGAAGCTAGGCTAAGGCGTTTTCTCAATATTAGCCGCGAATAAGTGATTGATTTTTTTTTATCCGCAAACTAACGTTTTTCTTACAATTCTCTTGTCTACAGATGTCAATTTTGAAGACGAATTAAGCGATTTTTCTCAATTTCAGCCGCGATTTTTTTTTTTTCACTTCTTCAGCCATGATAATAGCGGCGCATGTTCCTAATTTTTAGCCGCGGGCTAGGCCCAAACGGCTTAGCCATAAAATTGCCCCTGTGCACCGCGAATCAGCGATTTTTTTTTTTTTTTTTAAATTTTGGTCTGAAAATCGCATCGAGAAACCACGAGTGAGCGGATTTAGCCACGAATATTAGAGCTTTTTCCAGGCTATTTGTCCCAATATCGGCACATTAGAGCGGCTTCTCAATTTTACCTGCTAAAAAGGCGACCTAAAGAATCTTGTGGATCAGCGTAGCTTTTCCTCTATTTTAGACGCAAAATTGGCGTAAGAAGTCGCGAATTGGCGTTTTACTCAATTTTTTAATAGCGGCGAATGAGACCTTTTCCCATACTTCACCCCTAAATTAGCTGTTTTTCTCGATTTCATTGGTGGATCACTAATTTTTCTCAATTTTAACTTTTATTCATCAGCGATTTTTCTCAATTTCATAAGTGCATTAGTCTATTTTCTCAGTATTAGTTGCAAAGTACAGTGGTTTTTGTCCCGTGAATTAGCGCTTTTTCTTTATATCATCCGCTCCATGGGCGTAGCCAGCGGGGGGCAGGGGTGGGCAGTTGCCCTCCCCTAGAATCAAAAGCGCAGATTTCGTGGGGCGGCTGCCCACCCTCCCCCCCAAAATCCCTGATCTGGCTTTCTTGTATTCCTCAAACCAATTTTGCGGATTTTTCTTACTAAAAAAAAAAAACAACACATTTTCGCTTATCAGTTTCACCAAAAATCAAAAATTCGCCGATGTTTGTTGCTGACAAACCGATTTCGAGGGTCGGCTTAACTTGGAAACAGATTTTTCACACTAAAATCCCATTTTCGCAGGTTCGACGCGCAATTTTCGTGTGTTTTTGGCTAGCTCGAGTCGTGTTTACCCCGCTGTGCCATCCAGACTTGTGGTGGGAGAGGAAATGCCAGCTCTGTTTACCGTCTCAGGTCTAAGATTCAAAGTTTAGCTCCAAAAGTATCACTTTCCGGAGGGGTGGGGGATAAGTTTCAGGTTTTCGACATAAACTCCGAAATAGAAGGCTACAAACTATACAGTTTTCCAGCAGATATTAATTTTTTGACGGATAGTGGCCGTTTCTGTGCAAATTTAGTCTCCGATGACCGCGAATTGACGCAATTCTAACCTCTAGATCCTGTTATAAGCCTGCAAAAAGGCAATGGTGCATCTGATATTTTCACCAGTGAAGCTGGCCCACAGGCGTGGATCCAGTTTTTCTCAAGAGTAGTTGCACAGAGTCCCCCCCCCCCCCCGATTTTACTCGTGAATGAGTACAGTTTTTAGCCTCGAATTGACGTTTTCCTTAATTTAGCTGAAACTGAGTGTTTTTTCTCAATTCAAACTCGAACTAGCCCATTTTCTTCATTTTAGCCGTGAAAAAGTCTCAAAAAAACCGTGAAATAACGCATTTTTGATATACTATTTCAATTACGGCCAGCACCGGGCATCGCCTAACCGCGAATTGGTGTCTTCTGTCAATTTCAACCGCAAATGAACAGTTTTCCTCAATTTAACCTGCGGATGAACGCTATTTCTCAATTTTAGCTACGACAATTCCACCAATCAACAACAAACGGTGACAATTTCGCCAATTAGTTTTCCCTGAATTCTAGCCGCAAATTAATGCTTTTTCCTAATTCTGCCTTGAGCAATTTTGTCTCCCTTCAAATTTTAGCAGTGAAAAGGTTCACATAATCCGCGTGAGAGCGAATTTCATTAATTTTGACGCCTCAATTTCACGGGCTAACGAACAATTTTCCGTAATTTTAGCCGTGAATAAGCACTTTTTTTCAAAAACGTATGCGCAAAGTCACGCTCTTTCTCAATTTCACCCGCAAACTTGCCATGTATATGTATTAAAACGGTCAATTAGCTCTTTCTCGCAATGTTTACCGATGTTTGAGAAACCACGAACGCATTCTCTCAATTTTACCTGCGTGAATGAGCTCCATTTCTCAATTTTAGCCGCTGAATTGGCGCTTTTCCTCAATTCCAGCCGCAAATGAGTGATTTTCCTCAATTCTACATTGAACGAGCAATTTATTTTGTCAATTTTAGCTGTGAAAAGAGTTCTATAAACCGTGAATTAGCGCATTTTCTTAATTCCGCCCCGCACTTTGCATCGCGAAATCGCAAATTGGCGTGTTTTCTCAATTTCAACCGCGATTTCACAAGTTTAACGTGAACCAGCGCTATTTCTCAATTTTAGCCGTGAATAGGTGTTTTTCCTCTGTCCTAGCCGCAAAATGTCCTTTTCTAGATTTCATCCGCGAACGAGAACTTTTTCTCTAGAAGTGCGCACCCCCGTTGATCCGTGCCTAGCTGGCTGCCCACCCCTTGATCACAGGCTGGCTACGCCCCTGATCCGCTCATTAGAGTTTTTTCTTCAATTTTAGCTGCACTGTCGCATTTTTACCCCTTAAATTATCGACTTTTTAAGTTTTACAATTCTAGCCGACAGTAGCGGATGTTCTGTTCTCTATTTTAGTCGCAAACTTGGCTTCAGAAGCTGTGAATTGGCTTTGAATTTCTTTAATTTCAGGAGTGAATCAGCGTTTTTCTAAATATGAGCTTTGAATTAGCACACATTTTCGCGATTTTATCCACCAGTTAGCGATTTTTTTTTCAATTTTAGCCGTTATTTAGCGCTTTTTATCCTTTGTCCCTTTGGTTACTTTTCTTAATTTCATCCGTGAATTAGTACTTTTCCTCAGTTTAGACAGTGAGATAAAGAGTTTCCTCAATTTTACGCTGGCACTGATTGACTTATTCGTAATTACAATGGAACGTACCCCAAAATTTGCCCATTTGTGACGAACCTGATCCAATCACACCTATAGGTACAACTTGCTTTTAAATCACAGTGTTTACTCTCCGTTAATTTTATTAAACCTTGAAATCTCTTATTGAGATAATTCATCCGATGTTTGGTGTCTGGAAGTTGATATAAATATGTAAAATTGGCTGAAACCTTAATTTGAACTCCATTTAAAGGCGTACAACTCAGTTGCCACAAAAAAGAAACGAATCCCGAAATGAGATGACACCCAGGCATACATAATTACGGGTGGACTACGTTGATTTGGAAATTACACGCGAGCAAAAACTGAGAAAAGTAGGCGTATTACAAATTCTTCTTCTAGATCTTTCTATCTTCGTCTCTTTCTCACATAATCAGCACAACCCGTAATAATAAGCTGACATTAAGAAATACAGTCTTGTAGGAAGATTTTTGATCAATTTACTTATGACCTTAACGCATTTATCTCCAAAATAATGAGATAGTTGACTCAAAATGGGCATGAGTGGCTTCAAACTATATCATACCACTATATACCCGTCTTTTTCAAGGCTTTATTTCAACCACCCCTTTTTCATTATTAAGAATTATTGAAGATGTAATTACGAATAGCAAACGGGCGTATAAATAAATTGTTTCTTCCCATGTTCTGGAATGACCCTGACGTATCTCGGATGATACTGAAGGTTTTTAAGCCTCTTCATACTTTAGAAGCTCGTCGCGGATTACCACCATTCACATAATAAGAAAACTGGTTTTATTTTTTATTAATAATTAATTATAATTTCCTTGTAAATTCTGCCATAATTCGGCTCAGCACGCATAATTCCTCGCATTTCTTTCTTTATAGTTGTATAGAGAAGAGTACACCACTATTTATGTGAAATGTCGGCGTTTGGTGGGGAGTGGGGGTTAGTTAGCTTGGACACATTTTTTCTCGGGAAGTGGTTATCATTGATATGGGCTCATGGTTTTATAGGTTGAGGGATATTTTTTTGCATAATAGATGAAGCACAGATCATCTTGTGGTATATAACAACTGTTGACCAGAGCTGGACCGAATCAAACTCCTTCAAATTCAACAGACGGATCTCAGTCGATTATTACACTTTTCTTGTACTGAATTTCGCCGTTACACGATGGTAATAAGAGCGGAGTTTGACGAAATAATTATAACGAGAAGTCAGTATCGTGAAAATGCTTGAAAAGTTGAGTGTTGAGCGAATTTAGTTCTTTCTCCATCACTCGCCTACTAAAAACGATGGAGTCTTCTGAAGTTGAATTATTAGCAGTGCGAATTTAACGATAATAAAATCGACCCAATCCTTAAAAAAAAAACAAGTTCTCGGCCTATTAATTCGCAAAAAAAAACCAGTTGTTACAATATTCAAGTAAAAGAGGTTAATCGACCAATTTCAATTTTGATGTTGTCAGAGAGACTGCGTTATTTTAAAACAGAAGAACCGGTTTAATCTTGTCGTATGTCCACCAATAGTTGTCCGTCAAGCTTGACGCAAAGCCGCGGGGAGAACGTTTCTTGCGAGCTTTTTACCAAAAGCGGCCTTTAAATTACCTCTCAGTTTTATACCAACCTATTTTTATGTACATACCTTCTGTTTCCTATTGCTTAATAGAATTAAAATGAACGCTCTTTGACTAGATTGCATCATACGTCTGTAAAGTATCCGAATACTTTCAATTTCCGCAGGTCTTCTTTTCTATTGTCTCTTTTGTTTAACAATCGACGGCAAAATTGATTACAGTCTCAAACAAATTAAGCCGTTTTAAATATCTGGAATCTGTCCTTTCTTGTAATTCAAGGGCACTTTCGCTCCCCCCCCCCCACCACCACACCGCCGACACCGGTAAGGTCAGGAAGTCAAGGGGATTAAGAAGAAAAATAAAAAATAAAAATGCAGAGTAAGTTATTTTTGTCCCCGTTGCCCCCTGTTGGAGCGGTCAATTATGTCTTACTGCCTGGAAAGTTTGAGGGACACCGTCATAATAATCGTTTTCAACGGGTTTTATTGTGAATGAGAGCGAGAGATAAAAGGGAAATGTTGGTGGTGAAGAGATTTGTTTATTTATAAAGGATGTGATTTATGGGGAAATACCTCTTTTTTCCTCGTTTTTTTTGTTTGTTCATAACAACCAGCTGAAGGGATTATCAATAGACGACACCCACCTCATAATCTTATAAACTGGATTGACTGCTATTAGGGCACGTGACTTTGAGCTGCCTTGGCAGGACTTTTCCTTTGAGTCAAGGAATAATGCATGAAAATTGCTCTGTTGACTCGTTGTGCAAGGAAAAAAAATTCCATAAATGAAATCCCTTCTACATGCATTAAATATTTTTACCTGAGGCGCTACCTGTCTAAACAAGAACCTCGTCAACTCGCCAAGTGCCTCAGTCCGTTTAAATGAATAACATTCTCAAGCCCAAGAACTTCTGCTTTTGGCGTTTATACGTACATTATTATTAGGGAGTTATTGCATAACCGTCTGACGGTTAACGTTAACGGTTATGTGACGTCATGATAAGCGTAAAATTCAAATTTTGAGTTTAAACGTTAATCATAAACATTTAAAGACCCAAACATAGCCAAACCCCACCCAGGGCCATTGTTTCTCGAAGCTCTAGGCGTTTCTCCTGATCAGTAAACCACGCCGAATTTTTATCTTATCTAGATGTTGTTAGATAGAGATACGAGGGATTCTGTCGCCGGTAATTTAACTAAAGAAGTTTTTTTTTTTTTTTTTTTTTTTAAAAGTAACTTTATTGTGTTTCAAAGTAACTTTATTGTGTTATACACTATCAAGTGGGTACATTATTTGATTTATACAATTTTCATGCGGCGCATGTGGTAAATTGACTACCCAGTGGTAGTTATATACAATAGTTTTTAGAGGTACAAACACACTGGTGTAGATAACATCTCAATGCAGCAAATAACAACCGAAAGCATCACTGGCTAATGAATATAGCAGCTGATAATATGGGTAATGAATAACAGTAACAACAATCGATAACAAACACTTGAGGTAACAGCGTAGAGGTAGTGAGAGACCAGAGATAGGTAGGGTCAATAAGTAGTTGCTTGGTTGAGCTATCAGGATTCAGGTATTAGGTGGTCTGAATGCCATTTTCGCTTGAGGCGGTGGGCGGGGTTCCTCGAGAATGGCGGCAATTATAGGGTTGTCGTGGTTGATCATGCGGTGGGCCATGTTATTGTAGGAGGCTGATATGATGTCTGGAATTGTAGGCATATTGAGATCCGAATGGAGCGTAGTATTTCGAACATACCGTGGTGCACCCGTGACCAAGCGTAGGATTTTGTTCTGTTGTGTGGAAATTCGCCGGATTTGTGTGTTACTGGTCGACCCCCATATCGCGCAGGCATACTGCCAGATTGGTTTTAGGAGGGTTACATAGATTAGACGCTTAGTATGAAGGGGGACCTGGTTGCTAGCAAATAGATGGTAGAGCTGGCGGGTACGGTAACGGATACTGGTTACTGTAGTTGCGATGTGCGTATTCCAACATAGTCTGCTATCCAGAGTAACCCCTAGATATTTAACAGAGTCCTTTCTTGAGACGGCTTCGTTGTTGAGCAGAAGGTCAGTAGGTGGTGCTGATGCTGTTCGATAGGTAAAGCATACCAAAGATGTTTTCCCCGGATTAAGCTTTATTTTCCACATGGTGCTCCATTCATAAAGGTGATTAGCGTATTCTTGCAGAGTCGCAAGTGCTGAATCTGGATCAGTGTGTCGGGCGAGGACAGCTTGGTCATCTGCAAACTGGGCAGAAGTGATGCCTAACTGGGTGGGTATATCATGTGTCTAGAAAATGTATAGCAGGGGCCCAAGGATACCTCCCTGGGGGACACCCGCCGCGATCGGATAGGGCTTGGAGGTAGCATCTTGGTAGCACACTGAAAAGGTTCTGTTGGTAAGGTAGGATTGCAGGATGCGGTAGTATGTATCGGGTAGGTGGTATTTTAACTTTGAGAGCAATCCCGGATGCCACACCCGGTCAAATGCCTTTTCGACAGGAACAGGTCATAACAGTATTGTTTCTGCTCGAAGGCTTGAAGTATTTCATCGACCACACGGTGAAGCTGTTGCGGGCAAGAACGGAGAGCTCTAAAACCGAATTGTTCGGGAGGGAGGAGGTGCTCTAGAGATGTTAAAAGTTCGGGGAGCAGGAGTCTCTCGAAGATTTTTGATAAGACCGAGAGCAGGCTGATGGGTCTATAACTTTTCACATCATTTGAGGCCTTACCTTTCTTTTTGACCATCACGACTCGAGCGAATTTCCACCTGGTGGGAAAATAGCCTAACCTCAGGATTGCGTTAAACAGTTGGGTCATCTGGACCAGTGCCTTCCGTGGTAGATGTGTAAGCAGGGGCTTAGTTATGCCATCAGAGCCAGGAGCCTTTCTCGAGCGTGAGCTTGATATTGCCGTCCGGACCTGTGCAGGTGTGAAAAATTTACGAAATGGAGAAAGTAGAAGAGATGTTTCAAGGCCTGTAAAGATTCGTTCATCAAAGTGCTGATCTCCCATTTGGTTTGGTGTAAATTGGAGTGCAAGGGTGTCGGCAAAGGCCTCTGCTTTCTCCAGAGAGGTACACAGCCAAGAGTTTCCTTGCCTGAGAGGGGGTATGGCAGTTTTTTCTTTTGTGATTGCTCTAGTGTGTTTCCACAGGGAGCGGTCCTCGGGGTTTATCGTGGCTAGATAGACATCTCTGCTCTTGTTTCACTCTTGGACGAGTGCATTCTTCAAATCTTCTGTAGCTCTGTTATAGGCCCTTTATTTATGCGGAGAATATTTCGATTGCCTCCATTGTGCACGTGCTTGGGTTTTGATTTGATGTAGGGCAGCGAGGTGAGGGTGAGCAGAGTATTTTGTTTTGTGAGTTTGAGAAGTATGGGTAGAGCTTGCAACAGTGGCGGGAAACTGTATATTTCGCGTGAGGATTGTAGCCGCTCGGTCAATGTCAGCTGGAGTCTTCAGAGGAAGTTGAAGGTCCGTGGATACGTCTAGCGTACTTTCATAGACTTTCCAGTCAAAGGGGTATCTTATCAGTGTGTTTCCACGGGCTTTGGTGAGGTGGGAATGGCCAAACCTGTGGAGGGTTGGGAAGTGGTCGGAACTGAGGTCCGGTATAACTATGGGTTGGTTAGTTAGGTGGTCGATCCCTTTCCCTAGGAAGAAGTCCAGGACATCAGGGGTGATGTGCTGTCTATCAGGATAGTAGGTGGGCTCAATGGGATGTATCACCTTAATGTTGAAGCGGTGCACGATTTGGCGAAGTAGGTCTCCTCGTGGGTTTGATACATTAGAGCCAAAGCTGGGGTGCTTCGAATTAAAGTCACCTCCCATCAGGAATCTACCGCCGAGCTCATGAATAACGCCAATAAAGTCGCTTGGTTGGAGTCTATGGCTGGGGGAAGAGTAGAATGAAGCAAGTTGGAATTTTTGGTTGCCGACATAGACAGAGACTCTAGCCACTTGTACTCGTGTTTCCTGGATAATTGGTAGCTCATCGTGATTTATAGATTGCTTAATTAGTATCAACGATCCACCTTCGCGATGTCCGCTAGGATGATCCGCTCTGTAGCATTTATAGCCCTCAATGTAGAATGGGTGACCATTGATAAGTTTTGTTTCAGTAGCAAGGAGAACGTCTATTTGATTTGTATGCAAGAAATAGTCGAGTTCGAATAGTTTATTGGCTATGACACGGGCATTCCAAGTGCAGACGTTGAGGGATCGCATATCAATGTTATTATCCATTGATATTGAGTAATTTGGGCTAGGGTCTGAACCAGGGGCTGTATGATGGTTATTAGGCTTTCTATTCTTTTGATAAGTAGGTTAATGGTGGTATCTTGTTGAGTAGCTTCGGCATATGACTGTACAGGGGGAAATGCATTAGTTCTGACAGGTGGAGGACGACGGTGCAAAGGGGGAAACGATGGAGGGGAGGAGGGCCCGCAGGCTGGGGGAGGAGGAGTGTTTTTAATCTGTTGCATAGGGTTTTGGGATTTTTAAAATCGCGTGTGCACCGGACACCCTTTATAATTGGCCGTGTGTGACCCTCCACAATTTGTACAAGTTGGTAGTTTTGAGGCGGGTTTAGTGCATTGTTCGGTGGGATGAAGCATGCTGCACTTGACGCAACGTGGCTGCTGGTGACAAAAATTTTTGCTGTGCCCGTATTCTTGGCACTTGGTGCATTGTATGACTGACTTTTTAGGTCGAGGGGTTTCAATTCTGACAATGGCGTGGCACAGTTTTGTGAGGTGAAAGATTTCGGCGTTTTTGACGTGTGGTTCTAGGTCGACAAAGAAGAGCGGAAGCGGAAGTTTGCTGACTGGATGAAGAACGGGCACTATTTGTCGAGAATTATACCCAAGGTTCTTTAACTCTTCGCCAATATATTTTGTATCGCAGGAGTGATGGAGGCCCCGTACGACAACCCGGAAGGCCCTAATTAATAAATTAATTTATTAATTAAAATACCGGCGACAGATTTATTCAGTATATCCATCTAACAACATCTAGATAAGATAAAATTCGGCGTGGTTTACCGATCAGGAGAAGCGCCTAGAGTTTCGAGAAACAATGGACCTGGGTGGGGTTCGGCTTAGCTTATCCCTCGGAGTACGACTCCCATAGGCGTCTCCGTGGCGCAAATGGCAGCGTGCTGGACTGGTAATCCAGAGGTTGCGGGTTCAAATCCCGCCGGGGAGCCATTTTTTCTCGAAACTCGAATCGTGTTGGGCTATGCCCTTCCATCGTCGTCCGGATAATATCAGTCTAATTAATTTATTAATTAAAATACCGGCGACAGATTTATTCAGTATATCCATCTAGAAAACGTAGTCTTTTCTACGGGTAACTTCGCGGCTAAAATGAAGAGAATACGCTGCTGCTCCCAAGTATTCTTTAGGTCCGTAAAGCGGATAAAGATGAGAAGGCGCACTAATATGCTATTCTTGCAGGAAAGTACCAACGCAGCAAAAAGTTGGGAAAAATCGATAGTATTCGTGGCCTAAACTTTTCAAAAGCCTTCATTCGCGGTATCTGGATGAAACATCCAGACCGAAATTGTGAAAAAATCGCTGATTCGCGGTGTATAGATGCCACCTTATGTCTGAAATGGAGAAAAAACGCTAATTTGCTGTTGGTAAGATTGAGACGTGGCCCAGTTTTTGCTTTTCTGCAAGCTCTAAAAGGCAAGAGAACCCGCTAAGGCTGTACAATAGAGAAAAAAACACGCTAATTCGGGGCTAAAATTGAGAAAAATGACAAATTCCATTCGCGGATAATAAGTTAAAAGCCACTAATTCACAGCTAATTTTCGAAAAATGCTAATTCACGATTGAAATTGAGAAGAATGGCTAATTAGCTGCTAAAATTGGGACTTGCGCTAATCCACGGCAAAAATTGAGAAAAATAGCTAATTCGCTAATGAAATTGACCAAAAGCGCTATTTATTAGCGGCTAAACTTGGATCAATCCTATTTCGCGGCCTTAATTGAAAAGAATAGATAATTAATTCGCATATAAAATTGTAAAAAAATCCGATAATTTGCGGATAAAGTCTAGAAAAAACGTTCATTCGCAGTTTCAAATGAAAAAAATCGGCTAATTCGCGGCTATATTGGAGAAAACACCAATTCACGACTAAAATTTAGTAAAAACGCTGACTCGGGGCTAAAATTCACCAAAAGACAATAATGTGTTGCTTCTGAAGGCAACTTCGTGCCTAAACCTGAAAAAACGCGCTAGTCCATAGCTAAAAGTTGAAAACAAAATTGTAAATGCGGGACAAAAATAGTTCGTACACCGCTAATTTGCGAGAAAAATCGCTAATTAATTAGCGCGGCTGAAATTAACGAAAAACGCTATACTTGCAGCCCAAAGTGCTAATTCCCTGCGGAAAAGGTTAAAAAAAGCTAATTTGCCGCAAAAATCGAGGAAAACTTCAATTCGTGGCAAAAATTGAGAAAAATCGCTAAAATGGGATAAAAACGCCACTTCACAGCTAAAATTGAGGAAAATCACCTATACGCGGACAAAGTGTAGAGGAAAAGCTCCGTAATTCACGGCTAAAATAGAAAATTAGTATATTACGATCCAAGGGCGGTATGATGCTCATTACGGTCGAGGGCGACGGGAAGTGCCCGAGGTGAAGACGAGGGCAGTTGTCGCCCGAGATCGTAATGAGGAATACCGCCCGAGTGTTGTACGCTATTTTTTGTACAGCCGAAGTCCTTAATCATTACAATAATAATCATAAAAACCAGTCTTTAAGACCCAGTGCACACTTGCGTTTTCCCAAGCTGCGGCGCGGCGGCGGCACCGCTCTGGCGGTCTGTATTGTCTTAAAATACATTAGTTGCTATGAAGCAATGCACACATGCGGTTTTTTTAGTCGCGGAACCGCTTTCAAATAAGTAGTTGGAGGGAACTCGAATTTCAAAATTTATATCCACTCGATTGAAGCTCTTTGCACTTTTCAGAAATGAATTGGCGTTGGTATAGCCAAAGGTATATATCTTGGGATATAATTAGTCCTTATAATATTGTCAATTAGTAAGTGATTAGGACCTTTGTTCGGGTCAAAAGTGGTTTAAAAGGTACAAAGCTTCATCAGAGCTACACACTTCGTGTGAGGCCTCTGTTGCATTTTTCAATGCTATGCATTGATGTTGCTAGGCAAAATGTGCCGCAAATCAACCGCCGCCGCGGCGGTACCGCAGCTTGAAAAAACGCAAGTGTGCACCGGGCCTAAAGCCCTGTTCAGAAGCTTTGTGCTATGCATCTGTGGAGTGTACTAAGCAAAGAAAAATTAATTCCTTCGAAAAATGAAGCATTTTGATAGGTTGCACGGACTCCACAGACGCATATCATATGGTTTGCTTAATAAACTGAAGTGAACACACACTTTAGCCAGCGAATGGAAGGATGACGTAGCTGATACGGAGAGAACTTTAATCGCCTCTCAGCGTAATTTACAGTGCTTATTTTTGTGTTTTTATGGCTAATGTACAATTTAAAAACAAAATTAGGAAAAACTATTTTAAAAAAAACAACAAAACCTAAAAGAAGACGTACCGGGCTGATATTTTTCTTTACGCCCGGCGGGCGGAATGAACCTCATGTCGCCCGCTCAAGACTCTCCCAGCGGCTATTTTATAGTTTTGAAATATTCATAAATCAAATGCGCTTCTAGGTCATTTTTTTTCGCCCACCTTCCCCTCCTCATCATTTTGCTAGACGCGCCCCTACGGACACGGCGCCCCCGGGCAGTTGCCCGGCTTGCCCCTCCTTAAAACCGGGTCGGAGAGAAAAACTACATACAAATGTAACGGGGGGGATTTTTGGGGCTTTTGGGACCGTTACAGGGGAGACAGGACAAAATAATGAAATCACGAGTTAACGCTCTAACATTATTAACTTAACTAACAATCAAAAACCTCTTAGAACTTGTTAACTACCGGGGGGGGGGGGCACAATGACACTGAGGGAACTAACCGAGCGGCCGAGGCACACTCGAGCCGGCGGCTGGCGATCGACTCTTTCATTTCGGCGCTTCGTCCACCTGGAAAACTCGGGATTGGGTAGGAGGGGAATTTAACCGGGTCGCCTATTGCGACACTTGCCGTGCCGTTCAAGTGAGCTTTGGACTCCTAGCTCAGCCCTCTGTCCCATGCCGTAATGTTAGGCAACCTCGGGACCGGCAATCTTTGTCTCCCTTGCGTAGCGCACGTTACACTGCTAAAATTGAGGAAAACGCCAAATGTCGTTTGCGCCCGTTTGACAGGACCTTTCGGAGGATTTCGGAAGGACTTCGAGGATATGAACGAATGCCATTTCCGAGAGAGTTTTTGGTGAAGGGCACTATCAACGTAGACGGTACTTCCGAGGGAAAATAAGGGCTAGTCAGGCGCAGGACATACAACCTAAGCATTTCAGTGGGTGAAATTGATAAATGCAGAGGGGTAGCTGCGTTCGTTTTAGAACTTGGCTTGTGGAAGAAACGTCCATTAGGTTCGGGGAGAGTCATCAGGTTCAAGGTCAAATCAGGGTTTGAGAGACAGTCCCTAAATTGGCCCGTGTGAGACGCTGGAGTGGTTGGGGTTGTTAGGGGGTTTGTAATGGATTTTGGCGGTGAGGAGGACATGGGGTTCCAGGGTATAGTGGTGGGCTTGGAAGGTGGATTTAGGGTGAGAGGGTTAGGGGTCATTTCTGGTTCAGGACTGTGTGGGGAACAGGAAGTAGGGAAGGCATCCCCGGGGGCCGCTTGTGGAGGTGGGGAAATGGTTCGGTTGTGGCAGGGGGTGCAAGGTTCGATCTCACCCGATCCTCACAGGGAAAGGAAAGCGAAATTGCAGAAGAGGGAAGAGCTATGAAAGGGGGGGGTTATTGCTAATAATTCCTAAAGTAGCAACTTGAACGCTGGGGTTCTAGAGAATAAAAAAATCTCTTACCTCTTTTAAGTCAGATGGCCGGCAGTGGACGGCACATGGGGTTCGACGACTTCTGGCACCAGTTTGTAACGGGGGGGGGGGATTTTTGGGTCTTTTGGGACCGTTACAGGGGAGACAGGACAAAATAATGAAATCACGAGTTAACGCTCTAACTTCATTAACTTAACTAACAATCAAAAACCTCTTAGAACTTGTTAACTACCGGGGGGGGGGGGGCACAATGACACTGATGGAACTAACCAAGCGGCCGAGGCACACTCGAGCCGGCGGCTGGCGATCGACTCTTTCATTTCGGCGCTTCGTCCACCTGGAAAACTCGGGATTGGGTAGGAGGGGAATTTAACCGGGTCGCCTATTGCGACACTTGCCGTGCCGTTCAAGTGAGCTTTGGACTCTTTGCTCAGCCCTCTGTCCCATCCCGTAATGTTAGGCAACCTCGGGACCGGCAATCTTTGTCTCCCTTGCGTAAAGCACGTTACACAAAGATCACAATCTGCTTTGCTGGGCTGAATCTAACGAGGTAAAATGCCCAAGTCCCCGATCAAGTCATAACGCCCACTGCCCTGAAGATTGCAACGAGACCATTAAATCGGTATCGGTGCAGATATAAGACGGCAAAGTAGGGGAAAAAATGTATGCAGCTTGAGGGCTGAGGCACAAAATGCTGTGGCAGGACTTTAAAGTACGTGTATTCTGGGTGTTCTCAATGAGTGAATTTTGAACCAACTGCTAAGCTATACGCTATAAAATAACCTTGTATCTTGAGTCATGGGTTAAAGGGTGTCCCGGTTTTAAGAAAACCCTATACTTGATAGGTGTTCGTGTTCTCATTTGTCTCATTGTACCTATGCTATAACAGGCCAGTTCCGGGATTCTGTAGGCTCACCTTAGGGACCATTAGCAAGAAAAATTAATCTTTAGTTACCAGTTTTCTCAGGAGGGCTGGGGTCCGTCAAATAGTTTGGGGAGGGGGGGCAGACATTGGCACTCCAGCCGCTCTGGCCCTCCGGCCAGCAGCACCCACTGGTAGGAGGGTTGCTCCCCGGGGCACAGAATCCTAGGTGGATTATTGTGCCCCCCCCCCCTGGGTCTGTGGATCTAGTCCAGTATCCCCTTCCCTCTGAAAAGATTTATGAGGCCCTCGGCTAGAGTTTCGCCGGTCGGAGCACCCTCCACCAGTGGGTGGAGTGGATCGCCCCTGAAGATGCTGAGCCGGCGCGGCGGCCTGCGAGCGCCGCACACTCGAACACGATGTGATAGGCGGTCTCGTTCTTCTTCCCCACACAGTCTACACACCGGGACTCCCCCGTTACGGAACAGTAATAGCGTACGACAGGACCGTTAAACGATAGGGCGCAAGGGGTTGATGTTGCTGAAGCGGCTGTGCCTGAGATGTGGTGGGGGAGGGGTTAAAGAGAGGCCTTCTTGTCCCCCCCCCATCATTGTATATACATGATCGTCACGGGTGCTTTCATACGTGGAATAAAATCGATGAAGAGTGCCTGCCACGGGAGTGATTCCTCCCTATCTTGAAGGGACATCGTGCAAGGACTGGTGTGGGTGGGGTGGAGGGGATGAAAGGAAACCGAAGGATATTGTGAGAGCTATCGCGGAGGGTGGTAAAAACGATTGCTCGGCGGTTGTGGGAAAAGTGATGTGGAGAAAGGTAATGGAAGCCATAAATCCTTTTAATGTCCTTTCTCTCATTTTTCACACACCCGCTGTCTTTTTGAGCATATAAACTTTGACATACAAATTGAGAAATAGCCTCCGTTAATGCCTATTCCTTTTGTTAATGTGAATTATCAAACGCTAATAAAATCGTTCTTCTTCTGGAAAAACTGACGCACACCATCTTTTTCTATTTGAAACACGATTAAATTTAGGAGGATGGAGAGAGGGCGAGGAGGATGTAGAATCGTCAAGAGTTTCACCAAAATAAAGTGTATAAGGATCAAATTCGTTAGGGTGTGCGCAGGGTTCACGTACAGCCTCTCAGAAACTTTTTTT